>KE598561.1:419403-553274 GCA_000444155.1 Cladonia macilenta KoLRI003786
ATGGTTGTAGGAGCGAGAAGGTAGAGTGGTGGGAAGGGTGGTGGGTTGGAGGTTGGGAGGGAGGGTGGGAGAGGATGCGGGAGGAGGAGGAGAAAGAGGGTGAGTCATAGTGGTGGAGGAATTGGTGGGAAAAGGTTGAAGCGAACGAAGCAATGGGATCGAGAGCCTAGGGTGCTAGTGCTGATAGTGGGTAGGTCACCGTTCTATGGAATTGTGTAGACTTAAGCGATGACTAATTCGTTTTGTAGAGGCTAATGGCATGGTATGTAGGACTACACTATCTGCGCTGCTGTGCCTGCCATGTTGCTATCCTTGGGTAGTCTCACCCTAGCTAGGTGACATTGCCTGCTTCAGTTACCCTCTCTTCGACTCCCAAACCCACACCCTGTCGACGTTCTTGGATTACAGCGAGCAAGCATCTCCCTACGCCCTCAAGATCCCCCAGAAGACGTACATGGCCCTTCTCCGTCTTAACTCTTCCACCCTTAGCACAACGGTATCCCTCGGGTAGCATGGCTGCTCTGGCTAGGCAAACGCCGTCCCCACTCGCGAATTGGAGGTCGTCATACGCATCTGTATGTTTGATGGCTTCACGAGACGAGACTCGTGCGGCAGAGACAGTAGGGAGATTGGTAGCGAAGAGAACGGAATGGGGAGGGTAGAGGTCATCCGCCGTATGTCGTGGGTTATGAGCTAATTGTGATCTGAATACCAAGGTCTCATTGAGGGTGCGATCAAGGTAGGCAACCGCGTCCTGTAAGGGTATTGTACATGCAGGACTACTGCTGTTGGTGGATAGGGTAGAAGAGTGTAGGATTTGAGGGTCTAGCGCGCGAGTCACGGCGGCAGTAGCAGCATCCGGAATGTCCGGCGAAGCGACGTGGGTAGCGTGAGAGATGAGAGGAGCCGTCTCGTCCCCTGAACGAGATAGGGTTGCCCTCCTCCCAGGTAATGGCAATGAAGGAAGCGAGGGAAGTAGATCAGACACCGAGCTGAAAAGACCCTTCTCATTCTTAGGAAGAATTGCAGAGGCAATACAAGGTGACCAAGCATATCGCTTCCAATGCTCTACATCGAAAAAGTCTACCTTATACTCCTCTTTGGTCTCTTTGTTGATGAAGCACTTGCCGTCATCCGGTAGCAGTAAGTAACTGCTTCGCAGCGTGAAGGTAACCTGAGCCGTAAGAACTTTGTGGCTGAAAAGTACTGCGTCGCCGTTCCTAAACGGCCCAAGTATGTTGATACAATACTGAGGGACGCCAGCATAGACTAGTCCAGCAAAAAGTTCTGGCCGTTGGTTGACCACGTGCCTGGCTATCAAGCCCCCCATGCTATGCGCGATGATGAACGCGCCTTTCTCACTACTGGGCAGACCAGTCGCATTACACTGCAATTCCTCGAGAAAAGTAATAAGCTTTCGACTTGTCAGGTGTGGGCTCAATCTCCAATCATAACCGTATTCATGAACCCGAAGTTTTCCTTCTTGAGCGTTTTTGCACGTTCGTAAACGCTTGAGCAGCCGTTTGCCCATGTCCACTGGTCCAACGTGGGTCAGCATGCCAGAGGCAAACATGTTTTCCTCCATGTTCTCTTCGTCCTCTGGCTGCAATCCGACTTCAAGGTTCACTCGGCGAAGGTTAAAACCGACTTTCATTGGAACCCATTGTTGGCGATGTGGTGGTTGTGCGGATCTTAACACAGAGCCTCTGTATCCGCCCATCATAACGATGTCGCCGGTGAGATTTTCCAAGGCCTTTTCCAGATATGAGTTGGACGATTTCGTCACGTCTCTCGGGAGTGTCGATGACTCGTCATTTGCCATTTTATTGGAGCTTTCATTTTCATTCTCATTCTGTGTGTTGCTGTGAGCACGACTTCTCGTAAAGTCTGGACGAAAGGATCCAAGATTGAGATTTGCTAGATTGGGAATACTTGGGAGCTTGATGCTCGAATCCTGAAGACTATCCATGATGGCTTTCATTCTGCTGTTGACCTGTTCCTGGACGTTTTCCCATCTGCTATCATCCCCCAGAGTCGATGCTGTCGAAGTAGTACGATGTAACAGCAATGACTGATCAGACGTGCTTCGTCGCAGCTGCGAGTGTTGTGGTGGGGCGATGGACACCTCTGATGGCAGTTTTTGATAGCCCCGTATAAACCCTTCAATTTCGTGATGCACCATATCTGCTACTTCGCGGGTTTCAATCACTTCGATATTACCCTGAACTGGTAATGGGTCGCGTCTTCCGCGTCTGATCTCTGCTGGATCACTGTGTGATTGCTTCGCGGAGTCTGGAGTTGAGCTTGGGGCCCCGTATGTACTGGCTCTCTTCTGTCGAGTAGAGTCTTTGCGCGAAGGTGAGCGAGTTCTACCATTGCTCAAAATATATGAAAAGTTTGGGACTGAGAAGTCCTTGAAGTTAGGCGTCTTTGGCATTGACGGCAAGTTTAGATTGAAAAGATATCGCTTGATATTTGTCTCAGCAGC
Source organism: Cladonia macilenta KoLRI003786 (assembly GCA_000444155.1). Lineage (NCBI taxonomy): Eukaryota > Fungi > Ascomycota > Lecanoromycetes > Lecanorales > Cladoniaceae > Cladonia > Cladonia macilenta. The sequence goes on from KE598561.1 coordinate 421,892, forward strand.
GATACTGCTAGGAACCAGTGAGTGATGACTATCCTCTCTTGACTTCAAGTTTTCAAAGGTTTGAGGTGTTGCTCTCCAGGGGGAGGGCAGCTCTTCGGCTTGTTTTCTACTGGTTGGCGTAGGCACCGCGTTTCCATTTCCTTCACTTTCAGATGACAAATTTCTTTGAAAATCTGGCTTATCCCGCTCCCCTTGATATTCGTCTGGACCCACATCAAATATGCCACCATCCATGCTTGCCAAAGCCGCGGCCTTCTCTGCAGCCGGCGTTCGAGGCGACGTGAGTCTTGTCTGGGCCTTGCTAATACTAAATCCGATGACCGACTGTGCGTCTTCTTCAGGCATGTCATTGCCAATTTCCTCCTCTGCTTCTTCTGGGAAGGCTCCATCGTGATCCAGTCGAACAATAGGTTCACTTTGTGGTTCAGGAATCTCCAGGGGCTTAGGCCTCACCGCCGAAGCAGTCTCGCCACTATCCCCTGCCATGGACATATGTTCAATGCTATGCCAGAATGCCGGCTCGGAGCCGCGGTTATGTATCGTCCGTATCGCAGCCAGGGGAGGTGAGATCAAGGAACAAGTCGCGTTACACCTCTACGGATCAATTTGGAAGATGTGGTATGGCACCGGAAGGACATCTTGCGTAGGTCTGGGATTGGAAAGAGAGAGTCCTAATGGTATACAGCAGTATGGGACATCGGGGACAAATGTAAGATAGAAGCCCAGATTTGGATAACCATTGCGAGGCACCGCCTCAACCGCAAGTCATCCTTCGGCTTTCTGCGGCAGCTGCATCCCCGCGCCTCCAAAAATATGTCCGTATACCTTGTGACGATCAATACACAATTTCAGGATTCAAGACGCCCATAGCAGACTGTAGACAAGCCTCAATAGCAAGGCAGGAAGAGAGGAATTGTATACATGATTAATCTTGGCAACGGTCATTCAAAGAACAGCCTCATTACGTCAGCCTCTTCAAGGCACTTGACCCGTAACGGCCTAGTGTACACCGTCTAGCATGTTGGGCATCCTCATACGTCGAAAAAGCATTACAGGACTCAATGATTCGTGAAATGTACATTCGCCAATTCAGGGGCAGGAAAGACCATCAACGGAATCAGAACGCTGTTCACTGTATTCTTTCAAGGAGGTCTTCGCGTGACAAATACAACATGATGATATGCTTTATGAGGTTTCCTTCACAGCTGCAATACAACAGCGCGTTCCGTATTGACCGCCGAGAGCCGAAATTACTGCTGTGTAACGGCTGTTGAACGCGGGTCGCCCTGGAGTTCTCTCATGTTATTGTTGTTGGTAGTTGTTGCAGGTGTTGACCTGCGAYATGAAGCAATGAGTATGCATATGTCCGAGTAGCTAACAATATGGAAGTGGGCTTCTAATACACATAATGGGATTAAAACTATGAGTGGCAAGAGATGGGGTTCGAAGACCCTTAAATGGTAACGCTAAACATGCTGGTGGGTCCAGCAGTCAGTAGTGAAGACTTCTCGCTCGTCACAACCTCTTCTGCCGTAATGTAAATTTCAGAATCAAGATAAACAGCATCATATTATCGCACACCAGACGAACCCCTCTCTGTGAGCTTGCTGCTTCCCCACCCGTATCGTCTCCAGCGCAATTATTTACTTGATATTTTCTCATACTGATGGGATCTGTACCAGCGGCTATGATTGGCCTTGAAGATATACCAAACGAGATCCTTATCAAAGTCTTTAATTKCCTAGCTCTCGAGAGGGATACATTACGCTGCTTGGTAACAACGAGCAAGAGGATAACCCCGGTGGCGATCCAGACCTTAGCGCAGACTATTGATGTTTCCGTTCAGACAGAGAATAGCGGTAATTGCTCATGGTCCTAAGTGATCCTGTGCATTTCGCAGCTGGCTAACATCGATGCTAGCCCTCTCTCGCAAATATGATACCCTTATAGCGAGCTTGAACCAAGTCCCAAAGTTGGGCATTTCGACGAGGAAAATAACTATCAGATGTGAGCCGCGAGGGCAAAAGACAAAGAGAGGCGAGCATCCAAACGTTTGGGCAAACAAACTACTATGGCGGCTGCCCAAGATCCGGTCATTATTAATTGACTGGCACGATGAACAATATACGTTTGCCCCAGCTTTCCTTGAGCGTAAAGAACATTGCCTGGAAGAAGTCGAGTTCCTAGGAGGGAAATCCAGCTTGAATCAAATCGGCGCCTTCAAGACCATAGCAAGTCTGTCGAGGATCGCGGCTAGGAATCTAAAATCGGCATCAAAGTTATCTCCACACCTTTTGTACCCTAATCGAGCACACCGGGACAGTCCCAAGCTCAAAATCATGGATCTCGGGGGGGGGCACTTTCCCGATACTGAATTACGCAGACTGTTTGAGATATTTCCCTTCATCACCACCGTCGATTGTGGTGTACCTCGGGACGAGAATTCGTGGAACTTCCAGAACTTCATACCATTACCAGAGGGCCTAATAGCACAGGCTTTTGCGCCTTTGCGGGATGGACTGGTAAATCTAAGGCTTCGTGGTGGGCCTGTCCCCCTTACGGATGGTTCCGATTTTGGTCGAATGGACCTGACTGAATTCAATCATCTGAAAGTATTGCATGTGGCATCCACATGCTACTTCCACGGATTTCCACAATTTCCTCGGAGAACTGGCTTGAGGCCACTCCTCCCTCCTTCTCTGGAAGAATTCAAGGTACGCAGATTTGTCTCCGGAACAATATCAGAAGCCTTCACTGCGATATAAGCGATGACGAACTCAGGTTTGGTTTGATTTCGGTAACCACTTCCTTTACATAAAAGACGAGCTCCCACAATGTTTTCCCGACGGGCAATATGATGATTATATCGAACTAAGCCATTCGGAAAGATATCAATGGCTAGTAGACCTTGTTGGCGCCAACCTTGCAGACCTGAACTTCTGTCTCCGCAAAGTTTTGCTCGAAGAACGACTCTTCAACAGTGAATTTACCTACTATGACAGCCATTCTTGGAAATTACCATCGGCATTAAATCAACTCTGTAGCGATGCTGGGGTTACTCTCGAGGTGCATATACGGAAGCCAATGGGGCTCTACGGTTGGTTGGCTGACATACCTTAACGGTGCGCTTCAGATACCTGCGTTTTCATATATTTGCGGCGCTCTGTACCCCTTATCCTGTGTACTCTGAGGTTATACCATTAGAATATGATACAGGCCTCGACCTTATCTTCGCCGGAATTGACACGCCCTCATGGAAATATACCAGTCTTGTCATGCGGATATCCCTTAATCCTTATAGAATTGGCAGCTTAGTACGCTTAACAGGCAGGGAAATGGCCGTATTCTTGCTGCATTCTATGTTGCTTTTCACCCAAAGATGCTTACATGTTCCCCTGGCTAGCCTGTCCACTAGGATGAAAGATTCAGTGGAAGGTACACTTCATGCAAAAACTCTCCAAAATTCGAGCTTCTTCCGGGTAGACATCCCTAAAGTCAACCAAAGGATCCCTAATTTAAGCACTCTCCCATACATTAGCCTTCTCATCTTTCCATGGGCGCAGTCTGCTCCTTTACTTTCTTGAGAYAATTACGAACGTGAAACACAAGGTATGAAGGGACGCGGGGGTTGGTGGGCTAGCTCAGATTAATGAAATATATAGCGTCTGCAGAAGCATTTGCTCAGCATATTCTAATGTCTCCATCTTGCGGCAAGTCAAGTTGCATAAATGTAGGAGATGGATTGGTCTGGCAGGGAAAGACTACGGAGAATGACACGATGAATCTTGATCTGCGCTAAATGTTYCGGTGAAGCCCTAACCCTATGGCCCTCAAGCGGGTGTTGTCTTGGCACCCGTCTAAGGGTGTGACAGTAGGGCTGATATCTTGGCAAGCCAAGACCGTTAGCGCAAATCAAGCGTACGAAGTAAGGTATGATGGCAACAGACAGCGATTAGTCAGCATTGTTCAGGCACTAAGGTAGTCTCCGCTGTTCTMCACCTGATTTTCAACGATCTTTCTCCGTACCATCCTCTTCCCGTTTATTGGAGATGAGGACGACGTGAGTGTTATTGGTTGCTGTGCTACACTCATTGCTAGCTACCACAAGTACGATACTGGTAAAGGGTTTGGTCATTCGACGCCTGATCGTTGACATTTCTAACCGCCCAAAGTGAACAACATCTCCCTCCTCCCTATTCGTGGGGACCCTGCAAAGTCGCATCTCTACATTTGTAGTCCATCAATATGTCAGCCCTTAACGTGGAGGAGCTCCTAGATTCCACTGCGCATGCCGCTCCGTCCGACTCCAAGGACTCCCGCCCCAAGGACCGAGACGATCGCTACAAGAGTGATCGTCATGACCGTGACCGCGATCGTGACCGTGATCGTAGCCGCGACCGTGATAGGGACCGAAGACACAGATATAGAAGCAGAGAGCGTGTGAAGAAGGATGGAGATGGAGATGGAGATGTGGCTGTGGAAAGCCCGAGAAGCGAGCGTATAAATGGACGTGAGAGTCATAGAAGCAAGAGAAGAAGTCGAAGCCGAGATAGTGATAGACGTCACTCACGCCGTCATAGGGACTCTGCAGACCCAGATGACTCATATCGTTCTTCTGGGGGAGACTTTTACCGTGGTGGTGGGCGTGCTCGTAGTCGATCAAGATCCCCTGACGGTGATAGGTACTATCGGCCCGGGGGGCGAGCGCGACGCGATGATGACGACCGAGTTCGAGAAAGGAGCCCACGACGTGACCGTAATGGCGGGCGAAGACGCACACCTAGCCCCAAGCCTAAGGAGAGCACACCCCAGCCCACTGAAGATGAACGTGACAGAAGGACTGTCTTTGTGCAGCAGCTGGCTGCTCGATTGAGGACTAAGGAGCTGATCGCATTTTTCGAGAAGGTTGGTCCTGTGAAAGAGGCACAAATTGTGAAAGACCGAGTTAGTGGCAGGTCTAAAGGGTAAACATCACCCGGAACCCGTGCTTCACACCTYGCTGACTAATCAACAGTGTTGGCTATGTCGAATTCAAGCAGGAAGAGTCGGTACAACAGGCTATCCAACTTACAGGCCAGAAGCTTCTAGGAATTCCCATCATCGCCCAACTCACCGAAGCTGAGAAAAATCGTCAAGCTCGTAACCCAGAGGCTACCAGCAGCAACCCGAATCAAATACCCTTCCATAGGCTTTACGTAGGAAATATCCATTTCAGCATCACTGAGAGTGACCTACAGAACGTCTTCGAACCTTTCGGTGAACTTGAATTTGTTCAGCTACAGAAGGAGGAACAAGGACGTAGTAGAGGCTATGGGTTTGTCCAGTCAGTATCTTCTTATAATTACACCAAAGTATCCGCTGACCAGCACGTAGGTTCCGTGACCCGAACCAAGCTAGAGAGGCTTTGGAAAAAATGAATGGCTTCGATCTTGCTGGGCGCCCTATCAGGGTTGGCCTCGGTAACGATAAGTTCACCCCTGAATCCACCGCAAATCTCCTACAGCGGTTCCAAGGGCAAGAACACCAACGCAACTATCAGGGATCTGCCTTTTCCGGCCATGGCGGCCGTGGCTCACAAGCCGGTGGTGCAGGTGGTGCTTTCGACCGTGCCGGAGGCCGCGATGGTGACAAGGGAGGTGGAGGGGCAAGTGCTCTTGATGACACAGACGTTGCTGGTGTGAACTTCAATAACTACAGCAGAGATGCATTGATGAGGAAGCTTGCGCGAACAGATGATCCCACTCCGGAGACCAACGGGACCGACCCGAAGCGCCCTATAGCGAAACCTAGGACCGAGAACAAACCCCTTCCAATAAGCGTTAATCAGGCCAGTCGATGCGTTTTGCTTCGCAACATGTTTAATCCCCAAGAGTAAGTCGTACATCTACCTATTCCCGTTCTCCCAGCCACTGACTCCAGCATAGGGAGGAAGGTGAATCGTGGATCAAGGAACTCGAAGACGACGTTCGAGCTGAGTGTACCGAAAGATACGGGAAAGTCGTTCACATTGCTCTAGATCCGAATACCCAGGGTGACATCTACCTCAAATTCGATCGCGTTCAAGGCGGTGAGAACGCCATCAAAGGTCTCAACGGACGTTTCTTTGGTGGTCGCCAGATCAGCGCTCAGCCTGTCGTTGACGCAGTCTACAGCTCCCTTTTCTCCCGCACTTCGGCTCTCTAGGCTACTAACGAATGTCATTAGTGGATTTGCATTATTAAGGGCATTTCGGACCGCGCGGGGAACTTGTGAAACGAATCTGGTGTCCCGGACAATCTTCTCTTGATACTAATGCTTACATGTGGCAGAGCTTGAGCCTTCATTACTGTTCATGCACGAGGTTCAATATTTGGTTGAGCGTGGCCAGAGAAGCAAGGCGTACCTGACATGCAAGAGWCGGTATTCCGCTGCATACTAGGTCTTCGTGTAGTTATGTTAATCAGCTACCACAGCTCGGTGCAATAGATATATGACGCTGGAACCCGCGTGACTCCAAGCAACATGTCCTATCTATATCCATGCTCACGTATCTACTAATGCTCATACATATCCCCACTGCTTTACTTGCTAACGTGAAATGTTAAGATGGATGCCTTCTTGGTGTTTTTTACACGGTCATTGCATCTCAAACAACCTCAATACTAGTCTTGGACACTGCTACCATCAATACGGTGCCAGCAACGTCGAATATTCCGTCCTGGCTGTCCTCTCTGAAAGGAATATCGGTTGTCGATCAGGTGCTGAACGCCAACGACGGCCATGTCACACTGCAGCAAACCCAAAATTTTTGCTATCTAGGCGCTTTGGGTAAGCCAAGACACCAAGGATGATCTTATCGATGGAGCTGAGCATTGCGATAGTACACGGGCGTGGTAAGTTTTCGCTCCACATGCAGCTGTGCGGCATGATTGGCCGCCTAGAGCCTTACATTTAATATGGACTTTATCTGTCAAGACACGCTACATACATTTGCACGATGTTCCATTGGCCAACTCGCAAATTCGTTATGCTGTCGGAGGTGATTCGAAGCTGTTATCTCGAGTTTCATGGCTCCCCTTCGAGTTCGAGGCTTTCCTGCTGTCACCAGCTTGGTTGCGCTCGTCGGATAGGCCTATGAGCCCGAGCTGACATCTGCGTCTAATCATGCTATCCTTCAAAGAGACTTGCTCTAACGAGTCTCTACCCCACCAGCGCTCGGCTGTGCACTGCGCGAGCTCGTATATGAACGATAAGGTTGTTTCAGCTGATCCTGGCGCTTAGTGGTTGGTGGGGGTTGATCCTCCTGTGGCTGACTAAGGCTATCTCAACCTATCCAGAACTCGAGCGCTGGACGCTCTTGTACCTCACAGACCAATCACAGGCCATAGAACTCGCTAGCAATCCCCTATTGGATCAAATCATACTCATGGATGCCCGCTAGGGTTTTTGTTCGTGCAAGGATACTTTCAGCGTGATGGATGCAGATGATGAAACCAAAGTGGACGAGGCTAAGTCGGTAGCTCTTGAGTACCTGATAGCTATCCATCGAATTCATCTTCGCTGTTCTCGATGAAATAAGTCCCAGTTGCAAAGGCGTTGTATAATGCGTCTATTACACTGTGTGTATACTCGATTCACGATCTTTTTGCTTTTAACCGCGGTGCATGGCAATTGGATCTTTGGAGATATCTTCAGTAACCCAAAGACGCACCTGAAGACCCGTCAAACCAATGGCACCGTTGGGACTCAATTTCTTCGGCGAGCCTATCAAGCTTGTGAGTAAAAGTACCAGGTGCTTGAGACGGGGGATCTTGTTGCTGATAGAATATAGCTACCGTCGTTGGTAATCACGTATATATCGATGGAGGTACATTTTCTGAACTTGATAATGGAAATGTTACCTACAATTATTGTATGGTTCTCATGTCAAGATATTGGCTCATATACTGACGTTCCCTTTTAGCAACGGCAATTCTATCAATCGACCTCTCCCAAAGCTGGATCAACTCGACAGTCCAGATTGGTTCGACAATCAAGCCGGATGGCTGCCCTTGCCTCAATGCGCCGTCATTATGGTATCATCAAAAAGAGGGTCTTCTCTATACTGGGTTTACTGGCTGGGTGTCAGCGTTCAATACAGTACAAAACATACTACCCATAAATCTATGGACGTTCAAGCCTGATGGATTTGGGAGCGGCATCTGGACAAATGTTACAAACTGGATGACGAAGTTGAACCGCCCTGGTGACTCCCTTCAGGCCTTTGGTGGAGAGATTGCATTGTCTCTTGGAGGATACGACGAGACTACAGAATTTGTAATTCCGGGGATGTTACGGTTCAACATGTCATCTAGACTGCTCGAGAATATCAGCTCTACGGACTATCCATACAATGGTGGTGCTGTAGTGGACGGTGCCACGCATTATGTTCCTTCGTTTGGTCCTGGTGGAATATTTGTTGCTATGGGAGGAGGAGTCGTTCAAGTCGACGCATCGTTAGCTTTCTCGATGCTGGCAGTGTTCGACCCCATAACAGGAAATTGGTGGAATCAAACCACAACTGGAGCAGCACCTATACCCAGGATTAACTTTTGCACCGCAGGTATTAATTCTACGAACAACACCTATGAAATGTGCGTAGATCTTAGATTTCACGACTTGACACACTGACTTTGTTGTCTAGTTTCGTGTACGGCGGATGGGCAGGCGCTGGCGGTGTCCAAGCTAAACAGTATGACACGATCAACATTCTCACGTTACCAGCTTTCACATGGGTCTCTGCCCCATTCGACGCTCAGAGTACCAGATATGGTCATAGCTGCAATGCGGTCGGGGGGAGCCAGATCCTAAGTATTGGAGGAGCTGACGCCGATCCTTCTCAGGCAAGCGTAGCAGCGAGTGGGTACGCTCTAGGCGCCTTTGATACCCCGGATCCGAATGCCCAAGGTTTAGCAATATTCGACATGACAAGCTTGACATGGTCAAGCCAGTACACTACCGGAGCTCCGCCCTACGAACAGTCGGATTTGATTAAGCAAGTTTATTCTGGGCAACAGTATGTCTTGATGGCACTATCTGCCACGTACTTGGCTAAAGCAATGGCAGGGCTGCTTTGACGGATATTGACCCTGGTGTTGCCGCACTCCTGAATGTAACCCATTTCTCTAACGGTATGATTACTCAATACCTGAAACTACACATTCACCTAGAATAAATTGCTGACTGGTACAAGCTCCAGCAACACAACCCTCATCCGCCCCATCTGCGACTACCGCGTCTTCGTTGGTTTATTCGCCCCAATCCTCTCACAGCTCCGCGGGCACCATGGCAGGTGGTATCGTAGGTGGGCTCTCTCTCCTCGCTATCATTGTTGGTTGTGTTCTATTCTACCGCAAGAGAAAGTCTCGGAGAATCAACAGGGAAGGACAAGGCACTGCTGAAATTATGGGGCGGGGCATCGATCCATCAGCGAAGCAAGAAGGTTTGTGGGAGCTGTCGGAGGACAAGGATATGCTGCAGCCTGAGGGGCTGCAGGAGATGTTTCAAGAAAACGCGCAGGAGATGTATCAGGATAACAGTAGGACCAAGGCAGAACGGCCTGTCGTAGAATTGGGGGACTGAAGGGTGGTAATATTCGGGAAGTAATCAAGATAAATGTCCTGTTTACACATAATGCTAGGTGAAATAAGGGTTATACCTTAGGAAGAGGAGAAAATCCACGCTCTCGCAACTCGGAGATGAACTACCGTAAGCGGCAAGGAACGTTAGGATATTAGCACTGAACACGAGAGCATACTTATCATCTTGAGGGCTGAATGCYGTACGCGTATCCCAGGTCTACCGGCCCGCTCGGACGTAAGTGTCAACAGAAGTCATTGTCACTTTTCTTCAACTCTCACCTTACCAAATTCCTCGAAGATTGTACCACGCACATTTTTAAGAACTTAGACTTATTCTCCCATCATCAAACTGTTGTAAATTCTTACTATACAACATGGTCAATCTATTGGATTTGCCCGAGGAGCTTTTACTTCAGATTTACGATGAAACACGTCCAGATGGGATAGTAGCGCTGGCAAGATGCTCCAGACGCTCAGCAATTCTGTCTAATGTTGCTCTGAAGAAGCACAAAGCGGACAAAGAAAGATACCAAAACATCGCGATTATAGAGGAAGTAGGTCCGGGACCGTTGTTGGTCCAACTGCTACAAACCCCCCGCTGCGGACAGTATGTGCGACTTGCAAATTTCGAGTGTTGTCGCGAAGATGTGCGCGTGCCTCTCGACAACGACATAGCGGATGTTCTCACACAAAGCTTGGTCGAGCAACCCTGTGTACCCTTGAAAGAGCTTCTTCACTGGACACAAGAAGCAATGTCCGGTAATCAGGATGTCATAGTCGCGATTCTCCTACTCCTGTTACCAGGTATCAACAGACTCCTCATACCCTCAGGACGCTATTGCGAATCGCTCATAAGAAGTGTCGTCAAATGGTCCCAAGCGTCTAGTGTTCTCCAACCCAACCTGCCCCTAGCCAGACTGGAAAAAGTCGTCATTGGGGATAACGAGTTGGATAATAGGAGACAGGGCAGATTCTTGGTGGAACACGGCCTCATGATCTTCGGAGGCTCGCCGTCGCTAAATTGTCTGATCTGCTCTTATAGGACAACAAGGGCCGGGCATACACCTACCATCACGCTACAGTTCTGCAATGGATGTACGCAAATGAAAATATGGGATCTAGAGATCAGCTCGGAAGATCTCGGCCTCATTCTACAGCACGTTCACCGTCTATCATCGTTCGATTATACCGACAGATATTACTCAAGCATTGAAAGACATCTCGACGGTACCCTCCAAAGATACGCCGCTCATAGTCTGAAAGAATTGAAAATACAATGCAGGCACAACCCAATATCAGAAATACCTAGCTATGGGTTCCACAGTCTTGCCGGGTTTACCGCATTGAAGAAGATTACAATTCCTATGGATACTATCCGGCATGGAGGATGGCAGCTGTCACGGCCGTCAGTCGTTGAATTCTTACCACGTTCGGTGAAAGAAATGACAATAGTTGGCTCCATCAGATGCCGTAATGCGAAGGAGCTCCTAGACCAATTGGCAGATGCCAAAGCAGTTCACTTTCCGGGGCTCAGATATGTTCACATGGTCAAGACGGAGTATTTCACTATGCCAATGATAGTGGCTCTCGAGAAGGCAGGGATAAGAATGGATATGGACTGTGTGGATTGGAACCTGGGGGAGACACCGAGRTCTTTTACCGATCTCCTCGATTCGTCAACAACTTATTCCGTCCTTTAGGCGAGCTTGGTCTTCAAAGGACATTCGTCAGGGGTTCCGAACCAGTACATTGGCGATTACCAACGTTCTATTCAACACTTGTGCTTCGTTACGATCGATTTTTAAGCATTCCTCATTTCAGCACCTGGTCGAACTTCGCCTTCATATGGCATTCGGAAGGGTTTCGGAACCAGCGAACTGGCGAGTTTCAACGTTTTCCCCACTAATAGTACTTTATTGGTGTCTTGTTGGGCTTATCCATCACAGTCTGGCGCGGGGGGTGTCTACCTCCCTTTCTATCAAATCATAAGCCTTCTCCACTATGTCTACAATCATCTCTAATTCTTCGTGTGTGACCGTGTATGGTGGAGCGAGCAAGATATGATCTCCTTTGACCCCATCAATAGTAGCTATGCCAGGATAAACGGCCACACCTAGCTCCAGGGCCTTCTTCTGCACTCTGACACCGAACTCCAGTGCTGGCTCAAAGGCCTCCCTACATGCTCTGTGCTTTACGAATTCGATTGCCCAGAACAACCCCCTACCCCTGATATCACCAACGTATTTCTTGTCTGCCATTGTCTTCCTTAGCAAATGCTCCAATACAAACCCCATACGCTTACACCTCTCTATCAATCCGTCTCGTTGGACGATCTTCTGTACAGCCAACGCAGTCGCACAACTGACCGCATGCGCCTGGTAAGTCTGTCCGTGATTGAAGCCTCCCGTCCCAAACCGCAACACATCAACAACCTTTTTACTGATCAAGACACCAGCGATAGGAGCGTACCCCCCACCGAGCCCCTTGCCCATCGTCATGATGTCAGGCACTACGCCTTCACCCTCATGCTCGAATGCAAAAAGCGAGCCTGTACGCCCCATTCCGCACATGACTTCGTCCAAGATCAACAGGATACCATGTTGATTGCAAACATCTCGTACAGCACGGAAATAACCAGGAGGAGCAGGTACACATCCTGTGGTAGCGCCAACAATCGGCTCAGCAATGAAAGCAATAACATTCTCCGGCCCCAGCCGTTTGAACTCCGCACTCAGCTCCTCAGCAAGACGGGCAACATACTCAACATCAGTCTCCCCCTCGAATTTGTACTGATACGCATACGCCGGCGAAACATGGCTCACATTCTTCAAGAGCAGCGGTTCATACGGCACCTTCCTTGGCAGATTTGAACTAATAGACATAGCCCCCACCGTCACGCCATGATAGCTCTGCTTCCTCGCAACCAACCACCTCCTACCCTTCTCGCCCTTCTCAAAAAAGTACTGCCTCGCCAGCTTCAACGCCGCGTCCATGGCCTCACTACCACTGCCTACAAAGAAAGCCTTTTCGAGTCCATAAGGATTCTGGTGGAGGATGAGGGACGCAAGCTCTTCGGCGGCGGTTGTGGTGAAGGTGCCTGTGAAGATATAGCTTACGCGGCGCATTTGCTCCATGGTAGCGGCGAGGACCTCGGCATTGCCGTGGCCAATACTGACGACGGCAGCGCCACCACAGGCGTCGATTATGGTACGAGGGGGGTTGGTGAGGTGGATCTGGAGGCCAGAGGCATGGGATACATGGGAAGGGGCGGCGCTGAGGGAGCGATGGAGAAGAGCAGGGTTGGCTTGAGCAGGATTGGAATTGATTGCTTGAGCGTGCATTAGGGTGTCTGGGGTTGAAGTATGAGGCGCCATAAGAGCGAATTAGTGCGTGGAGCTGGTATTGAGTCTATGAACAGTGGTCACCCAAATATCTCCTGGCAGGCTTTCAGAATGCAAGGGAAATCTGGCCTAATATGGACTAAGAAGAAGCAAATAGCAGGAAATGAAACTCAAGTATAACGTTCAATAATACTATTAAGAAGCGGTAATAGTAGAGAGCAGTGAGAGGAACGCGCCTTTTCTCCTGGAATTGCTTTTTCTTTAAAAGCAAAGACGACCGTATGTACCCGTTCATTCGGGTTCATCTCCCCGTATAGCAAGTAGACTGATACTCGATAAGTCAATCAAGACTCGGAACGAGCGCCGAGGTCGGCACAAGTCAAGCATCGCATCTAAAGTAGAAGCCGTTGTCCGTCTTGTCTGCTAGATCGATGGGCCAATGGAGGAGTGCGCTAGAATTCAGTCAACAACGATTTGGCTTGCGGAAGGGTAGAAACGGATCTTACAGCTTTAAAATGAAGATATCTCATGCTGATGGGCATTCTGCTAGAACGAACACTCAATATCCTCCAAACTTGAGACGGGATGTAGATAAGATCCAGCAGGCAAGCAACGAGACTGGAGCTATGTCAGAATACAGGGACCTGCCTAGCATTATTCACGAGTCAGGCACGCCTCCGTTGGGAACGCAGAACTTCTGTCAGCGAAACAGTAAGAATGGAATCATCCGAGTGCTATGTGGTGGTTGGCAGAGGTGAGCAGAGGGTTTACCCCCTTACTGTGCGGCCCTACTGGGCTGGGCCTAAAGCGCCCTAAGCGGAACCCCATCACCTGGGGAGACGACAATGGGCCCCCGGAGAGTCCCGGCTTTAGGCTGTCTCCGGGGCCGCTTTGCCGGCTTTAGGTCCAGCGCAGTAGGGCTGTACATTAAGAGGTTTTGTACAGTAAGGGGTGGGAACCCTGCTATGGAGCACAAGCGACACGCAAGTTACAATACCGGAGCCTGTAAGCTATTTCTGCTCACGGCCAGTGTATGCCTGGTAATGCATGGCAAATTGAACATGTCATTTGCTTGTAACGAATCAGCTTTGCTTACCCTATCCCACCGATTATCCCCTATCAGTTTCCGATTGGGCCTCCTATTTGTCCTCGCTCTCCTACTTTCCAACCACGAATGATCTTATTGGACACGACCGCAATGCATCCGCGAACTCTACGGCATGGTATTCTTGCACGCCATGGCATTGATTGACAGGAACACAGCTGGCCACGGGCTTTTGCTCTAGCATCGAGTACACCATCCGGACAGTCACTTAGCGGCCATGTCTCGAAGATCTTCTTCCTCACACGATGAACATCAAACGCAATATTCAGAAAATTTGAATTCAAGCGCGACCACTATTTCGGCCAGAATATCAGAGCCACTCATCATCGATGACGCCCAGCCGAGTGAAATTCTCCAAGGCCAGAGCCTGACGTTCATCAACGGCCTGGCCCTAGTGCTAGGCTTACAGATAGGTTCCGGTATTTTCTACGCTCCATCACAAGTGAGCAACCATGTACCATGCCCAGGAGCGGCTGTTCTCGTCTGGCTTATAGCAGGCATCTTGGTCTGGACGGGCGCCGCCTCCTTCATAGAACTTGGACTCGCCATACCAAGGAACGGTGGTGTCCAGGAGTATCTCAGGATTTGTTATGGCGAATTCTCCGGGTTTCTGTACTGCTGGACATACATTGCCATAACAAAACCTTGTTCCCTGGCCATGATTGCTATGATCTTCGCCGAAAATATAGGCAGTGCATTCACGGCCGATGGAAATGTCTCCGAATGGCAATCGAAATCCATAGCAATTTTTGGGTTGTTCTTTGTTACCTTCATCAACTGTTCCGGAACAATTGCTGGGGCGAGAGCTGCCAATGGTTTCCTAGTACTGAAGCTACTCGCGATAATCTCTATCATTATTATTGGACTCGTGGTAGGGATCAACGTCACTGGCAGTGGTTCAAGAATAGCAGTCACTTGGTTTGCGGAAGACCCAGATCCTGGCCGCCGAAACATGCAAATTGGAACGAAGACTGGCGAATATATCACGGCTGTCTACGGCGCTCTTTTCTGCTATGGAGGATGGGAGACCGTAAGCCTTGATAATTTTCTTTGTCTCCTTCCTTTCCACTTTTCAATGCATGTGCTCATACATAGCCTATGATATTCAGATTGGCTACGTTGCTGGCGAGATGTCAGACACAGCTCGCGATCTGCCCCGTGTGATCAACTCTGCAATGAGCGTAGCCGTCAGCGGTTTTGTTCTCATGAACATTGCGCTTTTCACAGTACTGACATTTCAAAACCTTAGGGATAGAAGCACGGTAGCTGTGGTGAGTCAATACCAGTAATTTTACGGCAACGACTTTACGGATCCTTGCTAATCTCTCAATAAAGGACTTTGGCCTACAAGTCTTTGGCTCCGTTGGTGGCCTAGTATACTCTTTAGTTGTCTCAATGTCCTGCCTAGGTTCCCTGAATGCCAGTATCTTTACCGCAGGTAGGCTCGTGGTCGCTGCCAGCAAAGATCATTACGTTCCAAAGATCCTCAGCAACGGCCACTGCCCTAACAAAGAGGATGATTCAGCATCCACAAGAAAACTGCTACGTGGATTTCCGACTCCTGTAGCATCTGGCACAATATGGCTCGCAGCAAAAACGGAGCACCTCCGTTGGGATAGAAGGGTTCCCATGTACGTACCTTATTCCTCTCGTTCCCAATCATAATTACAGCTTTGTTAATCAATTTCGTATGAGCTAGATATGCATTGGTCGCCAATACATTAGTCGCTACATGTTATGTACTTATTGGAACATTCGACAGCCTTCTCACATTTATTAGTGCGCCATCCGAAGCCTTCCCCTGTTCTGGTGTGACCACTGATAAGTTCTGATCTTCATTAGGCATCACCGACTATTCCTTCCTCCTTCTAGCTGTGCTAGGAATTTTCGTTCTCCGCCGTCGCCAAGAGGGTCTCAAGAGCCGACTCTATCGGACATGGACAATCAACCCTGTCTGCTTTTGTGCCTTTAGTAGCTACATAGTGGTTCGCGGGGTCATCACCAATCCATTCCAGGGCCTTGCGATAGTCCTACTTATCCTGATAGGATCGGGCATTTTCCGAGTGATTGCTAGATGAGTGCCATTGATGAAGTTGGAGGCGAATGCGTTCTCGCGCTTATGTTGTCTCAAGCTTGGGACTCGGCGAGGTTAAATCGGCTCTTTTTTTCTGTCTTGTTGGGTATGATCCCCAAGCTAAGGTACCTGACTTGACGAGCTGAAGCATGCATCTGGGCAAAAGCACCTTTTCTTTGCGACCGAATACCATGGTATGAGCTCAAGGACATGGTCCTTCCAAGGCTCATCGGGTTAATATTACGCATGAGACATCAGTTTCCCAAAGAATTCTAGCCGGGTTTTGGCGTCTTCATTCATCGCATGTACGCMGAATTGGGCAAATAAAYGAAGAACAGACCTCACATTTGGGGGAAATTCTGGTATAGAATCCCTTCGATRTGATAGAGGAATAGACAAGATTGTGTTCAATGCTACCATGAGCAGGCTATTGTACAGCTTATTTCTGATAGCAACTTGTAGCCCCAAGCACTGCAGTAGTCCCGTCCCCAGTCCAACTTGAGACTGATACCCTTGCTCCTAGAACATGCGAACACTATTGGTGGCACACGGAACTGTTTTAGCGGATTCATTGTAGATCAGAGCGCTGCATCCGCAGAAATTCCAATTAGCTTCGCAAGCAGGATCGAATACCGGCGAAGAGTAACGTACCTTCTAGAGTAGTAACCAAGACGATCTTTCGGCCTCATAAGACATAGATCATTGCAGCTATCGAGGTCAGTCAAGGCTCCCGGCCTCTGGAGGTCCCGGTAGCTCCGTTTGACCGGGTTGTAGGAAGCGCAGCCTTGCCATCTTTGGCGGCCTCGAGCTCGGGCTCGTCTTGGTCAGATGGATGGTGATGGTTGTTACGCTGTGAGAGGACAATTGAGTGTGAAGGGTTGCTAGGTCTTCCCTGGATGGTATGGATTACAAGCCTAATAGTATCGGTCGAAGAGATCCACGCAATTGAGCCGCATTGTTCGTGCAGGTAAGCTAGGGTTGTCTCGGTTGAGGTATGGATCTGCATTCCAGGCGTTAACCTGCGATCGCCACAAAGCAGATAAGAAACGCCCCATGTACAAGCATAAGCCGAGAGTTTCTGGAACGGTGGCCGGAAAATAATGCCTCAAGCATGTTGTTAAGCGAAGTAATACCGAAACGCGTCTTCATACCTACCTCTTCCTACTTGTTTTTCATTCCCAACGCACTCGTATCAAGGACGAAGTGAGAAAGGAGATTCTTGATCAGTTTGAAAGTATACCGAAGGTCTTTGAGGTTACGTTTGAAATTGCAGTCACAAGAATCGTGGCCGTTTATAATGCTTAACGGCAGAGGACATTTGATACTTTCGCAAGCAAGAAGCTCTGAGGATTCAAAGAGCTCCAGGAGTGTTACCGGCCATCCACCCAAACTACCAATCCACCTTGCGACCGTTTGCGAATGTCACCTCACTTCATCGCACTCTCATTCAATCTCCCTGATTTTTGACTGCCTTACTTACCACATTGCTTCCATTCCACCTTGCAACAGTCGCAACGTCCACTCCACCACCTCCCACCATATCCTCCCACCCTCCACCCTTCCATCTCCACCAGGCCAGGCCGCTTCAAGCCAGGCCGCCGAGCGGCTTCTCGAGGCCTTTGAACGGCATCAATTCCTTCTGATGATAGCTGTATAGCGTCATTGCCGACTGTCGTTACCAACAATGCCCTTGCGAATCGGATACAACCAACGGTTCCCATGAGTCAACTGCCGATACAGTTTGGGGAGAGGAAATTCCACTGAACGTCTCGAAGCGAACGTTCATAGGCCATCTTAAATTAGAGACGATAGCTAGAGGCATCCCAACGAATGTAAATCACCGAAATTTCGAAAAGGAAAATCAGCAGGAGACGCATACCTGATGCGCCTTCTGACTCCTCAAGTCTAGGTTACACTGCGTCACCCTCCATCTCAATGCAGCTTCAAGTCTGCAGCGTGCACGAGCAGAACGTTGAATGGCTCCTCTTAAAAACATGGCATACCTCCAGCGAACGGCATCCGTAATTCAGGACTTCATCGCTTCCTCAGTATCCAATTCGCCCTCTTAATCCATATCCTAGCGAGTCTAAATCTGCATTTTCGTCCCGTACGACGCCTTTTATCGCCGCAAACCCTATGAAGGAAGTCTATCACGCCGAAAAGCCTACAGCTGGGCAGCCTTACGCTTTTCCCGGCCCTGAAATGTCGGATATTAATCACTCATAGGAATGTGACAGCAAAGTGCATATTTAGGAGCAGACTTTGGTAATCTGCATCACCGGCTCCCGCTCCTTCTGCTAAGTTAGGCAAAGTATGGTTGAGTCTGGAGGATGCTATCAGCCGGTTCATGAAATACAATAATGGCAACGATCCTCGAGCTGTGCGCTTCCACTTGTCGTTGGGCTTATGTGATACATGGATCACGCTCAAGTCTGGGCAGACTTCCTGTTCTCGCGGGTATGGGTCCGAAATTCGGGATGGAGCCGATTAACCTCTGGCATTGGACACGGCATGGATAGAGCACATACGGGCTGTGCACCCGGTTATTCAACAACAGTAGGGCTAGGAACGAAGCAATGGAATGGTTYGTTATCCATCAGCAATTATATTAATCAGCTAATGAGTACCAGGATAGACCAATTCCCATACTCAACCATCCACACCTACCGCCCAGCTCATTCCCCGCACCAACACGTTCAGCAGCCAAGGATCAGCTCCGCGTATTTCTCAACGAAGTCACCAGTCGCTGACACGAATTCATCGACCTCTGCCATCCCGAGCTTGATATTCAGGGCCATAAAGCCGCGTTCGGCGAGGTAGATGCCTTTGGAAAGCATGTGATGGTAAAAGAGAGATTGGAGCTCGGGCCACGGTAGATGCATGGCTAGAATAGAGCCGATGCCGGATATGTACATTGCTGAGGTTGGGCTTTTGGGCGTAGGAGAAGGGTGGGATGTGTTTCCAGTTGTTGCAAGGCCATGAGAGAACTCTGTGTCTGTGGTGGAGAGCTGGAGGTCTTCAAGAGTGTGGCCGGAAGGGGTTTTGGAGGTGCCTGGAGTGCGTGAGTTACAATACTTTAGGTGCAGGCTAGAACTAGGAGGTATAGGAATACCCTTAGACAAATCATTTTGGAGGTCAAGCCTCTTCTGAGAATGCGAATTCAAAAGCTTGTCAATTGCATCCTGAACTTTCTCCTTCAGACTCTCCCCTAATTCATTCAATCGGTTCGTAGTCTCCTCGTTCAAAAGCCTACATCCTGCACACCCAGCAGCCATGCTAACGACATTATTATTAAAAGTACCCGCGTGAGCCAGGCCCCCTTCCTTTGTCGGATCAAATAACGCCATAACATCTGCTCTCCCTCCAAATGCCCCAAAGCTCATCCCACCACCAACCCATTTGCCCAGGGTCATCAAGTCAGGTCGGATCCCTAGCTTGTAACCCAGGCCACGGTACGAAAGACGACTGGTCATGACTTCATCGAAAATCAAGAGGCTATTGTGGGACGAGGCATAGGAGCGGAGGAATTGTAGGAAGGGAAGGTTGCCTGGAATGGCGCCAGCGCTGCCGAGCATTGGTTCGACAAGGATAGCAGCTAGACTGTCAGTTGGGATGTTTGAAAGAACAGCTTGCGTCTTATCAATGTCATTGTAAGTGCCAATGACCCACTCGTGAGGTAGATTGACACTCTTTGGTGTAAATCCCACTGGCGAAGCACGGAAAGAGAGTGTAGCTCCATGGTAGCCTCCCTGAAAGACGAGGATTTTCTCCCTCCCTGTCCATGCCATTGCCGTTGCTACAGCCATCATATTTGCCTCTGTGCCGGAATTGGTGAACCGGACGAGTTCCATTGTAGGCTGGAACCGCTCGCAAACCAGCTGAGCAAGCTCCTTCTCGTATGTATTTTTCCCACCAAAACTCCATCCTTGGTCAAGTGCCTTGTCTATGGCGCCACGGATAGCGGAGTCATTGTGGCCATATATACCAGCCGTAAATTCCCCGAGGAAATCAATGTAGGTGTGACCATCCAGCGAGGTGAGTTTGCAGCCGTTGCCAGAGGCAAACGTCAGGGGAAATGGGTTGGCATGGAGGACCGTACGGGTATTACCCCCTGGGAGGTATGTGCAGGACGATACGAAGGCATCGTTAGAGGCGGGATTGAGGGCGCTGTAGGCAGAATGGGCTTGTGCTAGAGCATCTTTCGTCGCGCTGGCTACCTCATGCTCGATCGTGGGAGACGATGCCGTTGGCAATTGAGACACTGGTGTTTGGGCTATAGTCATGGTGGATCATATGCTGGCAATGAACCGGAGACAGGGGCGATCATTCGTACCAAATTTACGCAGACCGCCATGGGTATCAGGCTGTCCAGGCAGTTCGCTCGACTCAATGAACCTTTGGACTCCTTTAATTGAAGTCCTTATACATCAGATGCGTCTTCCATAGCATTCAAGACTTCATATGCCTTGAGTATCATCTACGGAGGTGGAAAGCATTGCTTCATGGAGGCTCGTTCTTGAGTAACTGTGAGCGGATAGGGGGCCCCAGCGGAGAGCCTCGGACCGTGTCAGTCGCCATCGGCGGATAATGATCAAGGACAGGCAACTACAATACAGAAGTAATTACGGATCAGCACCCACGCAGAAACTAGTGACCTTGTGAATTACCAAACTACACGATCAGTTCAAAATTTCGGCTGCCCCCTAAAACAAAGAATGTCTCGGCGGGCCAGGGGGGGAAGAAGGGGGGGGTTGAACAATTGCTACCGTGAGAGATCAAGCTGTTCATAAAGCTACTCAAGATCAGAGATTGCAATCTGAATCTAATGAACTCCACGACGACTTGCTTCTGGTTCCTCCGCCCCGTTCTCCATGGACCAAACGTTGCCGCCTTTCTCCAGGACTTCTTCTTTATCAGGTGCTAAAAAGGCTAGTGACTTAGCCATTCGAGGTAGAGAGAGCATTGACTGGATGAACTTTGAATTTGATGACCTTGAACCGCAAGGCCAATGATCGCTGGCTTAATGCTCGCCAACATTAAAGAGTCCATCCGAGATATCTCTCATCCGTTTGAGGAAAGCATCAATGCAGATGGTTGTCCAAAACCAGATCTTGCTCACACTGTCTTGGTTATATATCCTCTCCGGAATGAGGAGCTCTCCCTCGGTTACGTGCGGTAACCTCATCAATTGAGTTCCCTCGTTCCAAAGCGGTGTCACTATACATCCTCCAACCAACTCTCAGTCCTTGTGAGGCTTAGGCGCTTTAGCCTTCTGCACCAACTCCAGATGGCCAGCAACCTTTGTAAAAGCAATATCTTTGGTGGTCATGCGAGTGCTGTACTTCTGCTCACTTCCGTACTCGAACAGGAAACTCAAAGGAAACCCGATTTCGAATGGTGCAGCGTTTTCAATAAAATCAATCTCTTCATCACTGAGCTCGATGCTAAGACCTTCGATGTTGCTCTTTAGGTGTTCTAGCTTCCGGCCTCCCACGATAGGAAATACGTATGTTGATTTATGCATGACATAAGCCAATGCAACACTTGTCGTCTGGGTTCCCTTCATCTTGGCGATCTCACCAAGAGCAATGGCAACCTTCTTGACTTTTTCGGGTTGAGTGCCGGTCCGTCCTTCATTCTTCTTCTCGAATTCCTCTGGAGACATGAACATGCCACGGCCTAGCACTCCCCATGGGACCAATGCCATGCCCTCAGCCTCACACATGGGGATGATATCACGCTCGAAATCACGCATTGCAGCGTTCCAGTAGCCTTGGTAGACGCTGAATTGGGTTAAGCCTTGCTGCCTAGCATATTCATTGGCCTTACTGACGACCCAAGCCGGCGTGTCACTAATGCCTAGGTAGAGGACTTTGCCAGAAGCTACCATGTGGTGCAAAGATTGCATGATTTCAGGAATTGACGTACTAAAGTCCCACCAATGAATGTAGAGGAGGTCGACATAACTGGTCTGAAGCTTTCTCAGGCTGGCCTCCAGGGACATGCGCAGGTTCTTCGAGTGATTTCCGCAATGATTAGATTTGATATGTGTCGACTCTGGTGCAAATGCCGATGTGAATTTAGTAGCCACAACCATTTCATCGCGGTTTTTGCGGGCAGCCATCCACTCCCCAATCCAGGTTTCAGTCTCTTGTTTCTGGTAGTTACTCGCTGTGTCGATGAAGTTGCCCCCATTGTCGTAGAAGTAATCCAGGATTTCAAAAGTAGTCTGCTTGTCACATTCGCCCAAGAATTCTTTCCAGGCTTCTCCAAAATTCATTGTTCCTAGACATAACGGAGAAACTCGTACGCCTGCAGAGGGAGAAAGAATGCGATGATAGCCAAGAAGACTATTAGGTTTCTCGGCTGGTGGGAAAGCCATCTTGTTCAAGGCTCAGATCAAGCTCAAGACGAGTATTGCAACCTTTACTCCATGGGGGTGCCATGCTCTTATATGTAATCGGTGACCGATAGCTTGGCCGGCTGGTGTCATTCTCGCTGCGGAGGACTTAGTGGCGTAGCGCTAATATCTCCGGTCACAGTTGTCCGAACGATTGCTGTTGTCCGATAATGCCGCAAAGACCGAGAGAACAGACGGGCTGGAGCATGTATGTAAGCAGACCATTGTTGGGCGACATCTGTCCGCTGTGCACTGGGCACTTGGGAGTCAAGAGCCACCTTAAGGAGGATAGCGATTGCAAATCCTCCGCGAAAGCTTGCCATCCTTCTTTGCTCCCACTACACCGCGTTCCTCATACAGATTTACACTACTTACTATTATCAGCTCGCACTATCTCTTTCTATTGATTTAGATTTATAAAAAAGCCCCGATATAGAAATATGATATTTTCCAATATCTTCCTAGAAAGAAGAACTTTATAGCCTGGATGTGGACGTAATTCAGCTCCTTAAGGGATAAATCTACCTATCCATTGTATGACCCTATAGGGCTGGACCTATAGCTGTTGAAGCGCGCCCTAAAGACGCCCTGAAGGTGGGACGCTGCGGGGACTATTCTCAGGGGACTTTTAGGTCCCGCTTCCGCAGCTTTAGGTCAGGGGAAAACCCGACCTGACCTTTTGCGGATAATTTGGACCATGATAATTGCTGAGGATACCTACATGCGTTGCCGTCATATATCGCATCTCCAGGTAGAGAGACAAGGCGAGTGTACATGTGTCACAAGGTGTAAGCATGTACGAGAATATCGCTTGCAATTGGAACATTCACGTCATAGAATTTCAAGCTAACGCTTTGAGGCAATTGGTGAGGAGAGTTGGGTGGAGTAGATTTAAAAGGTAGGGAGGGCATCCTGCGGAACTGCCTCACTTTGCAACTGACACACCATATTATTCCCACAGTGCTATTGCCTATTTCACCGAACGATGCACATTCGCCTCGCAACTACGCGCGACTTACATCGCCTTACCCAGATCACGGTCGATTCCTTAGTCGATGACCCTGCGTTTGATTACGTGTGGGCAAGGCGACATGAGTTCCCTGAAGACAACTTCTTTTTCTGGCAACTTACGCTCAAAAAATGGCTGTATGATCCAAAACAAACGTTCTTAGTCATGGTTTTAGGTGCACAGGATCCACCACCTTCAGAGGACACGCTTGTGATTCCGAATACTATTATTTCGTATGCGATCTGGGACAGACTTGGCCATTCTAAAGTAGCCAGAAGGCGCTGGGCTGAAAAGGACACATGGCAAAATTTGCTGGACAGTGCATCCGCCCTGTTCCCCCTTGCTGTCTTGGGTGATACTAACCTCCTGTCGACTAGGGAGCACCGCCAGAGTCGAAGCTTGGTCAATATCACGCAAATACAAACGACGAGATGGCGATATGCAGCGGGCCATAGCCTTATTTAAGGCTTACGAAAATGATAGGAACGAGTGCTTTGCTGGCATTAGTGAGATTTGGTACTTGGAGCTTTTGGTTACTGATAGACCGTTCCGCGGACGAGGTGCTGCCACAAAACTCGTCAAATGGGGTACTTCTGAAGCCGATAGCGAGGGAGTATGTTGTGGACTTTCAGCCAGCCCGATGGGAGCCCCGGTGTATAGAAAATGCGATTTTATGAAGTTAAAAACGACCGTGGTGCATGTACAAGGCGAGGATGCAAGCCTAAGTTATGATGTAATGCGTAGGGATCCTTGCGTTGCTGAGACCTCGCACGATCTCAAAGGCCCACACTACGAGAAGCAAGTTTGAGGCTTCAGGAAAGCTTTGCCACGCTCCGTAGGTAGCAGCGGCGTTTCTTCTGTCTCAAGTCCAAGCGCGGCAGTGCGACTCTCCCCATTCCCGCTGTCTACGCCATCGACTTGATGCACATCGTCAACAATGATGGGCAAATTCGATACCACGTCAATTCAAGCCAAGCTCACCCGATCCGAAGCCTGGTATCCGCCTGCAGTAGGAACAGAGGGGAGAGAAGATAGTCCGGGAGCAGCTGATATGGATTGATTTTTGCATGGCCTTGCTTCTGGTAATGTGGATAGTGTAGTTCCAGGCAATATCTGTCATAGAGTATTAGTCCTTGCAACCAATGCGAGGCCTTGAGAAGATAATTCTATTAACATTCACTGCGGAGATGGGAACGGATTTGCTTCACTTTGCCGGGTCAATATGCGTGCTTGGTCCCTCGATACTTGAACAGCCTTACCCTGCTCTTTCGCCCTTCGTTACTTCGCAGCGAATCGTCTTTCTAGGCATACGCATACACTATGATCGTCCTGTGTAGTAAGCTCTGATAAAGCGGTGGTGTGAAAAGCCATGCCATGAAGAATGCGAGTAATACAATAGAGATACAACGGAGATTGGTATATACGATGCAATACTATGTACTAAAAAAATACCAGCCTTTTACACCAACCTTATAGACAGTTGCAAGAATCAATACCTACAACTTACTCTTTGATCCAGTGCTATCATTTTGTCGTAATCGTACAAGACCCTGAGACATGGTGTCAATTTTGCATTTTGTCCGTCAACAGTAGGAGAAGAACAAGCAGAAGACAACTCACCTCCTGGTAGCAAGTAGCCACCAACCTGCCCTCCTTATTCCAAATCCTCTGCTCCACCAATCCCCTCCCCTGCCCTGACCATGGTGTCTGCATCTCCGTACAAATCCACTCGTCGGCCTTGACTTCCCTCGGCCGGTGAAAGTAAATTATATGGTCGAGACTCACCATCATACCGATTGTTGCCCCTTTCGGTGTCTCGAATGTGTTCTTTGATCCTTTTGGTAGTCGCCTACCGACGGCTTCAGGGGTCGGAAACTGYCTTTGGTAGGCAAGATGRCCAGCACGAGTGAGGCCATGGACACGGGAAACTGTGCCAATAAACCAGCTATCGGACATGTATGCGAGCGCAGAGAGGTGAGCGTGCTGGCCTCCAGAGGAAGATATCGAACCCCGGCTTTTGACCCATGCTTGAGGCTTGCGTTGATGTGGATATGGCGTTTCATCTGAGCAAGTTTGATCAGATCGGTTCGAGAGATGAAAGTAGAAGGGACTCACTATCGGCAATGCCTAGAATTTTGGATATGAACGGGCCCCGTGAATCCACTCCATTTGCATCATTTTCTTCGTCGTCTTCACCATCGATATGTCCCTCCATGAGCTTGCCCAAACCTTCTATTACTCCATTGGGCAGGTCGGCGCCGTGGTCTACAGTTGACTCACCGCCGCTGCCTTCCAGCATAAAACTAAGTGTAGTCGTGAATATACATTTTCCCCGCTGCCTCGCTTGCACAGTCCTAGTCAGGAAGCTTTTACCATCTCGTACTCTTTCAACATGATATAGAACTGGTATTGACGCGTCACCTGCGAGCACGAAGTAGCAATGCATACTGTGAACCAGGTAGACAGCGTGATTATTTGCTGGAGAGGGAGGCGGGACCGTTTCTTGAGCTGCTGCAAGGCACTGAGCGATCACTGCGCCGCCGTAGATACCACGAGCGCCAGGTGGATGCCATAGCTCTCTTCTCAAGTCAGCAATGGACCATTTGTCCGGAGCCAGGCCTAGTTTGCCTACCGGGCATTCGTGAAGATGTCCTATGACTGGAAATCAGCCACGGTTTTTCGGATTGACTTTTTTGTCTGGGTTTTTAAATAATTACCGGACCAATGTCACTGAGAGTCCTAAGCTCGAGGACTGTCTCAATTGGAGACTTTGACGGGTCGACCGGAGGCGGTCTCACAAGCGTTGCGCCTGGCATACTGGGCGCAGCAACGCGAATGATGGGCAGATGCAACAAAAAGTGACAGATCGCGCGACTTATGGTCTATATAGAAAGATATGATCCCATTGTACATTCCTGTTCAAGAAATTGGTCTTGTTCATGCCGCCTGGTCAAGAAAGCGCTCCATAGCCGAGGTAAAAGATAAGATAACGGAACGGAGTTAGGTAACTCCTAGCGCCCACACCAGCACTGGAAGAGAGGATATCGAATTTGGACAACACACAACTACGACCTCATATACTACGCTTGAGTCCGCCCAGCATGTCTGACACCGCCGAAGTCGAGGTCGACAATCCTAGCGGGTATATGGTCCTGCCCAAAGAAGTAACGCAGGAGATTGGCAGCATCAAGCTCTTCAACAAATGGTCTTATGAGGATGTCGAAGTTAGAGACATCTCCTTGACGTAAGTCTTTCCCGAGCCATATATATCTAGCAGAAACCCTCGCGACTATATATGAGATTCTTCTTGAACGCCTGTTCTGCGAGCTCCGAGATCTTGATGGGGTAGCAGCGATGGTTAATATAGATCTCCTACCACAGCGATTACATTCAAATCCGTTCCCCTGTCTACATCTCCCACTCAGCAGGTCGCTATGCCGTCAAGCGATTCCGCAAGGCACAGTGCCCGATCATTGAGCGCCTCACCAACTCCCTTATGATGAATGGCCGCAACAACGGCAAGAAGCTCATGGCTGTCCGAATCGTTGCACACGCTTTTGAAATCGTAAGCCCACCAAGCCATGGCTCTATAAGACATTTTCTAACGTAAATGTCCTTCTCAGATCCACATAATGACGGATCAAAACCCCATTCAAATCGCCGTTGACGCCATCGTCAACTGTGGCCCTCGCGAAGACTCCACCCGTATCGGTTCAGCTGGTACCGTCCGTCGTCAGGCCGTCGATGTCTCTCCCCTACGTCGTGTCAATCAAGCTATCGCTCTTCTCACCATTGGTGCTCGTGAAGCTGCATTCAGGAATGTCAAGAGCGTGGCTGAGTGCTTGGCTGAGGAATTGATAAACGCAGCGAAGGGCAGCAGCAACAGTTATGCAATCAAGAAGAAGGATGAGTTGGAGCGAGTGGCCAAGAGCAATCGGTAAAAGGGGCGAGTGGAAGGGTGGGCTGCTTGGTGTTTTCTTGCGGAGCCAGTAGAAATCAAGAAGCTGGCATATTCATGTGGACTAGCTGCTATGTCATAAAATCAAAGTTCTCCAAAGTGCTTGAGCGCTATCGAAATATGTTCATGGTGATCCAAAATGGTGTTCCGACTCTGCCCACCAATTCCGGATATCCAACCCCGTAATATCAGAGCGTCTCCAAATCCCACATCAGCGCTCTCGGAGCTTTAGCAGGGCTAATTCCCAGCCTCGTCCCGCTTGGCCCTTTCCTCGGTTGCCTCAAACGCCCCACTTTAGCGGTCTCGTACCATCCTCTTCTCCTCTTTACATTGCCCTCTCTCAAGAGAGTCTTTCCTTCCTTCAGTATACGGTTTTAGAGCAGCCAGTTTCCCCCCTTCAACCCTCTACCCCGTCTCCTCTCCTTTCTCTTTGAGCACCTCAATCACACCCTCAATCGCCCCTTTTACGCCCGCCATTTCCTCTTCAGTTCCCATCCCGCCAAACACAGCACTACACCCTACATAAATCGGAGTCCCCGTCCTCCTCACCAATATCTTAGCTACCCTCGTTGCAAATTCGATACTACCCGGTATCTCATATAAAGCCGTACTAAGAGGCTCCGTGGGCTGGAACCTCTAAATGAAATGGCACGTTAGTAGTGGCGTAGAGAATTTAGGGATTGAATAGAGGTGGATGGGGAAAAGTACGTTTGGAATTGCGTAAACGAGAGAGCCGAGAGCACTGAGAGAGGAACTGGTGGAGGGATCGGTGGTGGTTATGAAAACGAGGGCGGAGGTTGCGAGGGGTGTTACTTGGAGGTGGAGCGTTGTGTGGGGCGAGAGGGGGAGCGGGATGGAGAGGGACGTTGGGTGTATGGTGGGTGTGGTTGTGGTTGCTGGTGATCGGGAGTTTGGATTCTGCGTGGCTAGGGGCTCTGAGAATTTGGGCATTATGAGGGGCATGTTAAATGATGGTGTGCAACCTCGCAGGTGTGTTGTGATAGGTAGTAAGTAAAGCGATCCAGGTACTTCAGGGTGCTCGAGATGAGTGGGTAAGCACCTTACTCTGCCTTAATGATATCATACCCTGATTAAGTAATTAAGACCTGATGTTCATTCCCGCTTTTCACTAATTCAGGCCTGACAGCTTTAACAACCTCTGAATCAATATAATTATTGCTA
The DNA here is from genome assembly GCA_000444155.1 of Cladonia macilenta KoLRI003786. Lineage (NCBI taxonomy): Eukaryota > Fungi > Ascomycota > Lecanoromycetes > Lecanorales > Cladoniaceae > Cladonia > Cladonia macilenta. The sequence goes on from KE598561.1 coordinate 450,560, forward strand.
CAAGTAAGGTAAAGATTTAATATATGACCAGCTCCTGGTCCCAGTTTTGGTGGGCAGGATGGGTCGCGGAATGCTTCCGCAACTGGCTGAGTGCCATCTCACTAAACATGCTTTTAGTCCAACCTCTTCAGCTCTTCGCATGTAAGTCGGCAAATAGATGGATCCAGCTGCTGCTGCTGCAGTTGCAGCAGCAACGGAGAAGGGAATCTTCTCAACAGCGTACTTGAGGGCTTGTCAGAACTCTACACAGCCAACAACCTCAATTGATGTGCTTGAAGTCACGAATGACGAAGAGTCGCACGTGGAAATAGATACAGGCCTTGATCATGATGCATTTGTTCGCCGATTTAGTCGTCCAAGCAACAGAAAAGGACCGTCTCTACTCATGGTCTTTATCAATTTCACACCGACTGCTGGAGGAAACCGCATTGTATTGGCAAGTTCAGAGACCTTGAAATTTTTCCGCGATTGCTTTGGTGTCTCGTTGCTCTTCCTGGATTCTCTGGGCCCGATTCAATGGGGGGCCAAAAGCGGGAACGCATGCTTCAATGGCTACAATGATGTCGACGGTGTCCCCCGGACAGATGCATTTTATCATTTCCACACCGAGGACAGAGCGTGCGATATATGGTTTTCTCGCCACCACCCCCCTGCGGAAAGGACCATATATATCCTCTCGTGTTGCTCTGTAAGAGCGAAAATGCATATCATGCGCTCCGCACTTGGGAACGATCGCCTGTCACTACTTCGCCCGATGATCATAGACACGTTTCTYGCAGACGCTGCTTTCGAATGGCTCAAAGTCGGTCTACAGAAGTCGCGTGGAATTCTCATGACATACGAAAACCGCGGCGTCTCTCAGCTCCCTACCGAGTCCGTGCAAGATGATTTCCAGAAGCTGCATCAGCTCAGCGTGAGTTGGCATATTTTGTACGAAAACCTTATTGATAATGAAGAAGCCCTCGCTTTTATCTTGGACATCCATAAACAATTCAGTGGGCCCCCCTGGTACCAGGAATCGAATTACGAAGCGATGCAGTATCTCATAACAAGAAACACCATCTGGAAACGCTGGGTTAGCAATTACAACACCCGCACTCAGATCCGTATCAACCTGTACTTCAATCTTGCGTCCCAAGTCGACAACAAAACCAACATCGGAATCGCCAAAACCAACATTGAGATCGCCAACACGTCCAGGGAAATCGCCAGTGCGACCCTGCGAGACAGCTCCTCCATGATCACCATCGCGACAATGACGATGCTCTTTCTCCCTGGCACCTTTGTTTCGGCGATCCTCAGTATGGCCTTCTTCAACAACGGGACAGATACTTCGGGTCAACCCACCTTGACCGTATTACCGCAGTGGTGGATTTTCCCCGTGGCCACCATTCCCCTGACGCTGCTTGTTTTCGCGCTATGGCGGATATGGCAGCAGAAAAGGTTGAAGCAGGGGACTCACGCGGACGCTGAGAAGCGGGTTGTTCTGAACCTGAAGGCGCACGTGAAGCGTTTGAGAAATTTGTACCCTGGTAAGGCTGAGGTTTCAGGTGCGGATGATCAAGCTAGTCCTGGTGATGCTTCTGGGAGGAAGAGGAGGGGAAGTTCTGTCATGAGGAGTATGTTTGCGAGGAAACGCGAGACGGAAGCGAGTGTGGCCAGAGTGTCCGAGGATGCGGCGTGAGGGGCGGGTATGGGATGGTTCTGTATAAACCACACTGAACGAAGTTATGAAGAACATGAAAGTAAGTCTACCTTCGAACGCATACCGATAACGATATTCTTCAATGTTACCCATGCCATACAAAGCCCCGGTCTTTACCAATACGAGACGCATTTGCGAGAGTCTAGGGAGCGTAATCTCTGTTGCAATGCATGTCTCCTGGCGCCCCCTACCTTCCTTCAACTACCTTATTTCTACTTCTAAGCTCTCCTAAAAGTACATGCGACATAGATCCGGCTCAATAGGCGTAAAGGGTATACCTAGTAATCTCTAATGAGGATAGTACTTATGTAGTAGCTCCTTCTCCAAGGGGTACATATAATAGGTAGCCATCCAGGCTCCCCAGGTTCGCGCAATCGCCACCCATGTTACAGGACCATAAAGCGGCGCCTGAGCTAGTCTTTGAATGAGTTTAGCCCCGGGCAGATGTCTGTCGCCTTGCCGTTCTCGAAATGCGTTGAGCGACCTTCGGCGTTTTACTTCCCCATCGTCAAATGATGCTGCATCATCTTCTTCACAATTGCGATGGCGGCGACGTCAGAAGGGAACAAGGAGTGGGAACTGGAACATGATCCTTTCTCTGATCCCGAGGAGAAGAGAGTACTCTTTGCGGCTTTAGATTCTTTCCGGTGAGTCGATTATTTGAGCAGAGGCAAGTAGGTGGCAGCTTTTACGCCAGTCTATTAGTGCTTTCTCAGGACCCTACTCACATGTTGCTTTCTGCTGTCACGCGATATCTTTGCCAATTTCATATGCGTCCTTGAGGGACTTGGTGTCCGCTTGTTTAACAGATCGAACCTTTGTGTTACCTGCCATCTATGCCAGGAAGCGGAGAGAGCCCATGCATTCTGACTTGTCATTCAAATTCTACAGACAATATCGCAAAACAGCCCACTATAACGTGACCCACCGCCGCCGCCAAAATTTCTATGCTCTACCTACGGCACAATGGCAAATGTTGGCAGCGCCTCCATTCAGTCTTCTAGCCAATCTCGATAAAGTTGACAGTGCAATTGATGCGAACGGGGAGATTGCATCCGCAATGTTACAGTCAGCGTTGGAATCGTTTGGCCTCGAAAATAACGAGTTTGAAGGTGCAGCGACGTCCTCGGATTTGGACAAAGCCAGATCAACTATTCGCCAGTTGTACCGGGATTGGTCTACTGAAGGTGACGCTGAACGGCAAGCTTGCTATGACCCGGTCTTGCGAGACGTTGAGCTAGCGTTCGGAAGCGTTCCAAACAAAAGCGCTGTCAGAATACTAGTTCCAGGTGCCGGCCTCGGTCGTCTCGTGTTTGAAACTTGCCGAAAGGGTTACACTGTGGAGGGAAACGAAATTTCCTATCATCAACTGATAGCGAGCAATTGGATCTTAAATCATACGCTWCAGGGGCAAACATTTGACCTTTACCCTTTCGCATTAGAATTTTCGAATGTGATAAGGAGAGAACATCAATTGAGAAAGGTCCAGGTACCAGACATACATCCAGCTAGTGCTTTGGCCGCAGTGATTGATGATACATCGACCCATGCTGGCGAACGAATGAGCATGACAGCTGCTGACTTCGTTGTTCTCTATGGAGGGCAGCCGTATCAGGATAAATTTGACGCTGTGCTCACGGTTTTTTTTATAGATACAGCTCCTAACCTAATCAGATACATAGAAACCATACGGAACTGCCTAAAGATTGGTGGTTTGTGGATAAATCTAGGACCTCTATTGTGGCACTTCGCAGATCGAGGACCATCGATCAAGGCTGAGCCCAAGCCAACAAGGCGGAAAAGGGACTTGGCGGGCATTGAAGAGCCAGGAAGCTTTGAGCTGACGAACGAGGAGGTCTTATTGCTGGTGGAAGAAATGGGATTCGAGATTCAATCGCAGGATCTGCGACATGATGGGTTCGGCTACATACAAAGCCCAGACAGTATGCTGCAAAATGCATACAGGAACTCCTACTGGGTTGCCAAAAAGAGGACTTGAAAAGGATGCTTCATGGCGATCATTCTCGCCACAGTTCCTGGAGGACTTGCATTGCAGAGGTCCCGTGATTCATGATGGATGCTGTCAGCCGTAAGGATCAATAGACTCCTATATGAACCCCTGTAAGCCTGAGGTCTCGACCTTGTTTAAGTAACCTACTCCGACGCCAACAATGCGATGTCAGGGTTGATAGAAACCCCCTCACCAGTAAGCGGATTGATCGAGATATTTGTCTAATGAGTGGAGTCATGGTGGGCACTTGCAAATGGAGGACTTTACTAGGCTGTCTCAGACGCTCCTTAGATTGTAGCGATTAAGCTTATTGGGCTGAAGTCGCATGCGAGAATCTTACCGTGTGAGGGGTGCATATGCGATCTTACCAAGAGTCACCGTTGGGAGATAGAGAAGATGCTACCTTCTTCTTCTGGCCTCTGCTGCATGTTGTTCATCATAGTCCTTCATGCCTGAAAGTCCTACTAGCAATTACATCTCCTACTAAAGAACCTTCCTAACCGACTCCGCCTCCTACGGGTTGCTATTAACGGTGGTTTGCGGTCAGCACCGCCCTATTCTAGCTGCCGCCCATAGGGCAGAGTTGTCCCTAATCCCAGTGCAATTTACACGCTTTCGAGCCCATCCCACCTCAGCCTGCCTCCACTGGATCTAAAGCAAAAGCTACTAACGACGTCGTCTTACTGTGCCTTTATCCTCGTCCCTCCTACAACTTCCTTCGAGCATTCCTCTTGTTGATGAATCGACCTGATGAATACACGATTTAAAGGGTTTGGCGGTTTTGGTTCGAAGCGCACTTCAAGCAGAAACGGTGTTACCCATCAACCAAGCACTACATCACTCGCCCCGTCAGCTTCAGCCTCTACTACCAACGGTAACGGCGTCGTCTCCCATACTCCTACCTCATCTACTACCAGTCTCCCAATGAACAACCAAGGTCGCCCGCCGAGCTACACCTACAATCCCAATGCTCCAAGAGCTGGGAGCCCATTGCCACCACCACAGCAGCAGATGGCTCATCATCCCCCACCCATCAATACAGGAGCATATCCCCAAGGCCACCCAGCACTGGGAGGTGCTGCACAACCACCACCACCACCAGGATATGGTGGCGGATATGGGCAAAGTCAACAAATGGCAGCTCCACAACCCACCTTAGGCCAATATGGCGCTGGTCGAGGCCAGGCCGTCGAGGTTGAGGGCGCTGGTAGAAGCAAGGCACAACTCATCGTCGGAATAGATTTTGTGAGTAATGCGAGTGCCAGATAACCAGAGCTTTGTGGCTAATCTCAGCAGGGAACCACGTTCTCAGGCGTCGCATTTGCTTTTGCAACCAATACCGAGGCTAAGGAAGATATCATCACTGAATGGCCTGGCGCGGGCAATCAGACCAAGCAGAAGGTATGAAATCGGTCTACGTGCATGTGAATACCATGCTGATGAGTCCAGATCCCGACTGTGCTTTACTACGACCAATACCAGAAGGTTGTTGGATGGGGGCCTGACATCGCAGACGCTCTTGCACCAACAGGATATCCAAAGCCAGGCGTCCAGAAAGTTGAATGGTTTAAACTTCAACTTATGCTTTCAGGAAATACCTACATTGACCCTATCAATCTACCACCTCTTCCACCGGGAAAGTCTGAGATCGATGTTGCGGCAGACTATCTTTTTAAATTACGGCAAGCCATGCGAAACCAGTTACAAAAGACTTTAGGAGAAGTATTCAACAGGGAAGAACGCAATATCAGATATTTCCTCACAGTCCCCGCTATCTGGAATGATGCGGGCAAGGCTGCTACCCGCGCTGCAGCTATCCAAGCAGGCTTTCTTAGAGACGAAAACGACAACAGATTAACGCTAATCACGGAACCAGAAGCGGCTGCTATGTTTTGCTCCAAGACAGGTCTCCTCAACCTTAAGATTCGGGATGCTGTTCTCATTGTCGATTGTGGMGGAGGAACTGTGGACTTGATCGCCTACGAGGTCGAGGAAGAAACACCTTTCACGGTTGCAGAATGTACAGCTGGATCTGGAGATTCATGCGGGTCAACTGCGCTCAATCGTAATTTCAGCAACATTCTTCGAGCGAAAATTCGCAAGATGAAGCTACCTGATGGATCCAAAACTGCTGGTAAGGTGTACGCCAAGTGTATCATGGATTTCGAGAACAGGATAAAAGCCGATTTCCGCAACAATGGGCAGAAATGGGCTGTTGATGTCGGTATTGAGGCAGAATTCCCTGAAGCCGGGATCGAAGAGGGCTATATGACGTTTACGAATGAAGAGATCCTACAGTGCTTCGAACCCGTTGTCAACCGTATCCTTGAGCTCGTTCGCAACCAGATCATCGCCATCCAGGCCCAGAATAGAATCCTACAAGTAAGTCAGCTCTCTATTCTTGTGCCTGCCATCATCATCCTAATRTTCTTTCAGAACGTCCTCGTCGTTGGTGGTTTTGGTGCATCCGAATATCTCTTCCAGCAAATTAAGCTGCACGTTCCCCCACAGTTCCAATCCAAAGTCGTCCGCCCCATGGACTCCGTCGCAGCCATCGTGAAAGGCGCGGTAACGGCTGGTATCACGGAGCGTGTCATCACATCTCGAGTAGCTCGTCGTCACTACCTCATGGCAACCCTTCAGCCCTTTAAAGAAGGACATCACCCAGAACAGTATCGTGTGCCTAGCTTGGACGGTAAAGACAGGTGCAAGTATACCAGGCAAATCTTCGTGCAAAAGGGCCAGAGAGTCAAGATTGGCGAACCGGTGAAGGTCTCGTTCTTCAGGCAAGTGGCGCCTGGGGCGACTCTGATGTACGAGGATATTCTATATGCATGTGATGAAGATGTGTGCCCAGAATATACCAAGGATCCTCGTGAGCTGATCCTAACCACCCACTAAACTGTCAATGAGTGCTAACAATCTGAACGTAGGCATCAAGGAAGTTGTGACCCTGACGTCTGATCTGTCTCGGAAAAATCTGGAGAAGGACTTTGAGCGCATGGATACCCCACAAGGCACTTTCTACCGTATGTTTCAATTTCTGTCACTGTGCCGTGGCAGCTTAGTTATCTCCATGCTAACAATCCTCTACAGGCGTCTACTTTGACATCCTCCTTGCCCTCGATGGCAGCGAATTTAATGCCGAGCTCGTTTGTCAGGGCGAAGTCATGGGACGATGCACAGCCCGATTCAGGTAGACATTACACTGGAGAATCATGCAATCAAATAAACCAAAGCCAGAGAAGGATAAGGAGGCCGCAAGGAGGACCAGCGGGGGACCAAAGGACTTCGCGAAACAGCCAACGACAAGTGCTGGGCATGTGGAAGCTTTGTCCGGGGAATTTGCCTGCCTAGCACGAGTACCGGCGTCCGTGAGCATGTGACCATGAGATTCCGGTTCGCTTTACTAGGTGTTTCACTTGACGACTTTATGGGTAGTAGAATTTCTCTTCTATTTTGAAAAATATATACGAATTTCCTCGTCATGAGTCTTTACCTACAGCAATTGCATAGCTACTTCTTCACCCGGAACAATGAACATGAGCAGATAGTGGCCAACCAGCTGCCCTTCCTGGCCAATAATTCCCCACTCCTAAATCACAACCCCCACCCTCCTCCCAGCTGCTGCCCTATGCCCCCCACTCCCCACGGAACCTGTGACCATATCCCCTCGACAGATGCGACCCTTAACCTGCCAGTCCTCTATTCAAATTCTCCTAACCACTCCCTTAGATCTCTCCGTCTCTCCCTTCACCCCCACGGCAGCGCATCCCCCAATCCCTCCGCCCCCAAAAGGCAAAAGAAGTCAGAATCTCATCCAGCTAGCTAGCAAGAACCCCGCCACAGTGTAAGTATCCCTCGCATAATTATTCGCGACCAGTGGAACTTAAGCTTAACATCCCCTTCATTTAACGAGAAAGTGGGATAGATCCCCCTTATACCCTCCTCCTCTCACATCCCTTCTTTCAAAACCATGACCAATCCCTACAATAAGACATTTCATTCCTTGCGGAAAGGACCTGGCAGGAAGGTTGATGCGGCTATTGCTTTAGTACAGAAGGATGGAGGGGGATGGAGGGGCGAGATGGGGACGGAGGAGCGGTTTAGGGGGATATGCATGGGTTTGGGGGTGTGTGGATGGGTTTGGGGGGGGGATGGATGGGTTTGGGGGGATAGAGAGATGTGAGGGGTGTGTGGATGGGGATTTTGAGACGGCGAAGGGGGTTTGAGGAGAGGGGTGAGAGGTGAGGGGTTGGAAGGGGTGAGGCCGAGTAGTCTGAGGGGAGGAATTCGGTTTGGAAAGATGCTGGGGTAGGGTGTGGAGGGTGAGATCGAAGACAGTGGGACGTCTGGTGGAGTATTATTGGGACATTTTGGGCAAACGTTCGAGGGCGTGATGGCAATTCCGGGGCGAGGGAGGGATGGGATGGGTTTTGTGTTTTCAGCGGCTGGCGGAGCGGGACTGGTGGTTTTTTTTGGGCAAATGTTCGAGGGTGTCATTGCAATCTTGGGGCGTGGGAGGGAGGGGTTGCATATTTTCAACGGCTGTTGGAGCGGGATCGGTGGCTCTTTTTGGAAGAAGGGGATCGTTTTGAAGGGTATTGGTGGGTCAAATGTATGCTGTTTTGTGCACGAAGATGGTGGGGAGATAGCTGAGATTCTGGAGCACGTAAGCTGTAATGTAGGAGTCTGATATGACGGTGGAGTTGTATGAACAGTATTTCAACGCAGCAAACCGGTAAGGTTAAATTGTCATGGATCTGGCTCGAGTAGAAGTTCCTGAATCTTTCTCGCATGGCATCTTGCACGTCAAGGAATAAATTACTGAGTAAAGTACCAAGAGGATACATAGGAACAGAGACACGAAGTCATGATCTCAACGGCAGTACGCAGAACATGACCTCCACCTGAATGAACAGTAAACCTGGGGCATCCAAAGCTCCTCACCGTGCCTCTGATAAATCCGCCTTACTCAAACCCGTCAGCTCATCTCCCAGCATCCTACCCCTCTCCATCGCTACCACTCCCTCGGAACCCGCACAGCACATAAGACACTCGCGCGCGTAATCACTCCCCCTCATCTTACCGTGCATACACATAAGATCAGATCATTTCAATCTGCCCACCCTGTTGTCTCAGATCATGTATGCAACCCCCAGAATCTTTCATCTCCCAAACTCAAAGCGGAGAGCAGAAAAAAAAGACTTTCTCACGCGGATTCTGGGCGGATTGCCCCCCATTCAGATCATTACCTAACAGCGGTGGTATAGCGAAGTATGCAATCTTCCCGGTACAGGCATTTCGCCTCCCAGAAAACTTGACTTTCACGCTCTGGCAACACAGCAGTGTGTGATTCATGGGTTCGGTCGAGAAGGCTGGGCTCGAAGGGAATAAGGTAGTAAGTAGCCTGGACCGCGCCGCGTCCTATGCCCTAGCATTCAGTAAACCCATCTCAATCGAGCCATCAAAGAGGTGGTGTAATTTCCCTTCCTTTTCTTCCATCCCACCTTAGGACGGATAAGAACCCTGCCGTACTAGACCATGGGTCAGTGTCCAAACCTAGTCTCCCCCCGGATGAGATGATCTCAAAAGCCGCGCCAGCAAAGCGCCCCACCCACTCTTAGAGAAAAAACAAACAAACAGGGACCCTGAGTTCCCTAGTCACTAGGTACGTATGCACTGCAAGGCAGGCGGGCGGGTAGGTGGAAATTGCCCTGCACTAGTACTGTATGTAGTCATTCAGTATTGAGATCGCAGCGCGTACGAGGCTTGAGCTAGTCGAAATATTCTCCTTCCGTGGAGTTAGCAGTGGATGTTGCGAGTACGATGCCTGTTCTTGTCCAGTCGGCTGGGGTACATCCGAACGTTGAAATTTTTGATGAACCCGTGATTTTTGTGAGAAGGAGCCTGATGCCTGCTTCCTGCGTTGTTGATCCGCCGTTGTTGCGGGATTTGATGATCCTTTTTTCGTTTGGCTGTTTTCGGAAGGAGGAAGGTCCGGCTCATCACGTGGGTGGTGGTACGCTAAGGTGTTTGCTAGCTAAGGTGGATGGGTTCTTTAAGGTAGAGGTGCTAATAAGTAGCGATGGAGCTTGCGGTGGCATAGCGCCATGGGAGATCGCTTTGCATTCCAGCGCGAACGCGCGAATTTGCACGTGCATAGATAGGGGTCTGTTGATTCTAAGTGATTGCGAGCTTTTCGTACAGTGCAGTGTTGTACGAATGAGAAGATATTATACATATTCGAAGGGGAGGTTTGGTTGTTATAATTATTAGAATTAGTTGTAAATAACGCCATATAAACGGACCACCTCCACGAGCCGCACTATTTACAGTAGATTTATTCTTCCTAATCAACGCCTACTTCCCCTTTTTCATCTTCTTATGTTCTGCACATCATTGCGTACTATGCTCAGGGAAAGAATTAACGCTTTACAGTGGGCCAACCTCGAAGACGGCGGGKCCGGCGGCAACAGTGTCGTCGGTGACAGTGGTGTTGCAGCCCGTCAGTACAACGTAGGTCTGACCGCTAATTGGCGCAGTTCCGTTGGGTGCCATTGGGACGGTGACGCTGAAGCCACCAGTGACAGCAGTTGCTGGGGCGAAGACCGGGCCAGTGACGGTGATGAAAGCAGCGTAGATTTGCGACGAACCGTCAGCGGCGGTGATGACTGAGCCGGGAGTCAAAAGAGTGATAGTGCTTCCAACAGTGATGTTGCCATTGGTTGGCGCAGATGTAAGCATGGGGAAAGCCTAAACGTTCAATGAGCAAATTTTAAGCCTTTTGGCTAATGTGTGGCGGAAACGTACCTTGACTGGCAGAGTCGGGTTAGTTGATGGGCAAGAAACAATGAATGGCGCGGCTAGAGTGTAAACCTCATCGAGAGTCAAGGGGACATCGAATGGAGATGGGAATGGGCTCTCGCCAAGGGAGGCACGGATGTACGAAGAGTGACGGGACTCCACGGTCAAGATCGAACCAGCTGCGGTCAAGTAGGCAGCGCTCATGATGTCGGCTGCAGCTCCCAAGTACGCGCTGACACCAACACCCTCGAGAATGGAGGCAGTCGCAACGAAAGTCGCTGGAGTGAGAGCGCCAAAGTCGTATGTGCATGCAGCAACAGGTGTTGCACCAGCAGCGGTGAGAGCCGCGGTCAAGAAAGAGACATGGGTGGTCTCGTCTGATGAGACTTCCTTCAAGTTCGCGTAGAAAGTTGCATCAAAGCCAGCTGAAGCGAATTGATCCGCGGTGAAGTTGGCAAGACCCTCGCGGTAGAAGGTGTCCTCCAAGTGCTCAAGTGTAAGAGCATAATTGAGGATGTCAGCGTCGGTAATGGCTGGGTTCGCCTGACGGATCATCTTTAAGCTGTTCAAAATGTTAGAATGATTCTCTTCATGTCTTCCAAAACCACAAACTCACTTGCTTGTGGTGGGAGCCGCAGCGGCGGCGGCAGCGAAAGCTGCAACGGCAGTAATTGTGACCTTCATAGCTTCTGATTATTGGGCAACTGAGATGCTTATTGTACAAGAGTCGGTGTACTGTAGTGAGTGAATGTTGACGAAGCTTCGGAATTGATGAGAGAAGGTAAAGAGGAAAGAAAGAGGGCGAGTGGAGAAAGAAGAAGGGAGGTAGAAGAAGGGAAAGTAACGCTTGAGGTCAGGCTAGGGCCGGAAGCAGGAGAGCAGCATGGCGTTATGAGGACCGGCTAGCAGGATGCCAGCGGCATCATCGAAGCAGTTGATCGCATGGGTCATGTCCACAGCCCAGGGGCGAAGGAGGAATGCGCCAATGGACGAGCTATTGACTTGGAAATTTGCGTGATGAAAGAGGAGAAGCTGCAACAAGATCTAGCTTTCGTCTAGCTTTGGTCTAGCTTCATCGGTCGGAGCGAGACCTATCCGAGGATCTACCCTCCTAGAGTGCCTGAAAGCGGTTTAGGATGGCGGAGAAGCTGCACTAAAAGCGCCACAATTGCCTCATCAGGCATGGCATCTTTTGAGCTCTTTTGCAGCTCTTTTCCTAAAAGGAAATTGCGGCAAGTCGAAGTTAAAACRAGATGAACATTCCATGCGGGGGCTTGCGTGACTTCAGTGCATCGCGCCTGGACTCCAAACGGTGCGCTAAGATGGTCCTTGGATGTCGATGTCGGCATAGCCCGGAACATTTGTTGTTCCTAGGCTGAGAGTGTGCAAAAGAAGGGGGCTTTGTTAGCTCTGTTAGCATCTGTTAGCTGGGATCTTTGCCTGCTTCGAACCTGCATGCGTGCATCTCGCCTTTGTATCTTACCTCCCTCATTTCATCTCTTCTTTCTTCTCTTCCCAGAGCCCGAGTAACAAGTCAATCATTCGTTTCCTCCCCCAAGCCGACACTCTTTCCAAATTCGCTGCTACTTCAATCTTTCCACGTCTAAGATACCCATCGACAACATGAAGTTCTTCCCTGCAGCCCTCGCTCTCGTCCTCGTCGCTGTCGGCGCCAATGCCCAGGTGAATAGCTTCTTATGCGCCTGACATATTTTCGGATGCATACAAAGGGCCCATACTTACTGTTAACCAGTCCTCCACGCCCATCTCGACAGTCTCTGCCCCTTGCGGTACTTCCTGTCCTTCGGCAGCAGCACCAAAGATGATCACTCGCTCTGCCGCTCCCGTGGAGTCCACTCCTTGCGCATCCTTGATCGTTAGTAGCGTGCCCATCAATGGAACAAGCCCTACAGTCTCGACTGGATCTCCCACGCCCTCCACATTCAAGGGCGCGGCCAACCATATCGGTGGATCCGTTGGTGCAGTGGTCGCCGCTGCTGCCGTCGCCTTCGCGTTGTGAGGAACTGACCGTGGTATTTGGAAGGTGTCGGGAAAAGGAGTGTACGTGGTGTCTGTACTATGTGCATGCTGGAGTTGTTGATTGGAGGTTCGTTATTAAGGAATTGGAATAATAGCACCAAGTCTCGCCATGAGGCAGCTCGGTGTCCAAATATGTAAATACGTTCAGCATCTACGAAAGGGGGTTGCTTACTCTGCATCATTAATATACCACCTAATGTATGAGTGCATTGTCTCTTCTTTCTGTTTTTCCTCAAAACCATGACACCCGAGATAAAGAAATGCATGCGTTCCGCTGCTCGTTGCTAGATGCAGAAAGAACGGCCGCAGTGGGTTTCGAAATAGAATGAAGGAGAGAGCACCACGGTAGTACTATTAGTTTTCGTTAATTTCGTATGAGAGTGCAAAGCCTTCTTCCGCTCTGACTAGTAGCTGACAAGAATAAGACACAGGGGCTTGTCATCAGTTCCAGAGGAATGCTCCTCTACCTCTGTCAAAGACTGGATTTATCTGTTCCCCGACTTCGAAGGTGACAGTCAAGGTGAGTCGTCAGCAAGATACTTATAGGCAAGTCCCTCCTATTAGTCGGTCGCCGGAGGACAACCATTCACCGAATCGCGCGTGTCGTGCACGCTTGTCGTTGAGCGGAAAGCAATTGATCAATGGTCGAACCATCCACTCCCACTGAGACCATGAAGTCCGAGATAATCATGGAAGCAGAACATTTGATTTGTTGATGCGTCGATCCACTCTACCAAGTATCGCAGCAATTTTCACCTGCAGGCGCGTTGGAGATTTCCCCGTCTTGGCAGGAACAGCCGCCCCTGTCAAGATCTTTGGCGTCATCGCGCATCGGCCGTCCCTCTCTCAACCAGGTTMTGTTGCTGCAACCACAACGGTCTTTGCCGTTAACAGCCCTTTGTCTCTCCTCTCCTCTCCTTAATGACTATCTCCATATTGTAACGTCTCACCCTATCCAGCAGGTTCTGGCTCCTCATTTTGGAACACGCTCTTTTGAAACCCTGTGCGATGCTGGAACATCACCAGGCGCTAAGCCAAACAACTTCTCTCGTCTGACGGTTCACGACGACCACAACGATACAACTGCGGATTACAATTCCAGCGTTCGCGCACTACACTTGAATAGACATCACACTGCGCTGCCATCGCTTCCATCGCTGCCTAACGTCAAGTTCTTCAACTACCAACAGCACGCGCCTAGTCTAGAGCTCCTATCACAGAGATGGCTTACCGTAATAACCTTCGAAGTAGGCCACAACGCAGTAGAACACCCCATTCCGCACTTGCTTTCATTGTACTCTACCTCGCCACAACTGCGGATGGCCTGCACCATATGAAACGCCAGCCACTCGCATACGTCAGTCGACGTGACGAAAATGTACCCCTGGTAGTCAAGAACCTCTGTGCCGAAACCATATACCCTGGAATAGTTACCCAGGCTGGGACGGCCCCATCTTCTGGAGGCTTTGAACTCCAGAGTGGTCAGACCAAGAGTTTGACTGTGGGTGCAGACTGGCAAGGAAGGGTCTGGGGAAGGACCAATTGCAGCTTCAATTCTGCAGGAACTGGGCCAAGCAATGACGGTGGATTGAATGGTGGTGGTGTTGCTTGTGGAACAGGAGACTGCGGTGGTATTATTGATTGCAAGGCTACCGTATGCATTCTTCCGCGGCGCGCAGCTAATACCCCTGAAAGTGGGAACACTAACAATGTAGCAGGGCCAAACACCAGTAAGTCTTGCCGAGTTTACACTTGCTTCCTCAAGTGGCCAAACGTTCTACGACATCTCGCTCGTCGATGGCTATAATCTCCCAATATCAATAGTATCGCTGTATCCCGAGTCGAGCAATCCGTCACTGCAGGATATACCTCCAAACCTGACGAATCCCATCTGTATTGGTACTGCAGCGCTGCTGTCAAAGCCGAATTCTAATATCGATGCAACTGGATCGAATTCAGGCACAAATTCTTCATTCCCAATCCCTCTCGAAGAGACTCAAACTGTGTCTGACGTTGCAAGCTGGTGTCCCTGGGACTTGCAATTGAATGCACCCTCGAAGCCTGGTGATGGCGTTTACCCTTATCCAGACGATAATATTCAGCGACCGGCCTTTAACCCATGCTACTCTGCTTGCGCCAAGTACAACCATGCACAAGATTGTTGTACTGGGAGCTACGACAGTCCAAACGCTTGCAAACCGAGCACGTATAGCATGGCTGCGAAGAAAGTCTGTCCCGATGCTTATAGCTATGGTAAGTAGAGTGTCCTTTCACAGCTCTTTCCTATGGCAAGCTGATTTCGGACCAGCGTTCGACGATCAGACCTCTACATTCATTATACCTTCTGGAGGAGGATTCGAGGTCGTTTTCTGCCCTATAGGCCGATCGTCGAACATTCTGGCGGTATACTCGAAACAGCTCGATCAGCTCTCTCAGTCAGGCCATGTATCAGCACAGATCATTTCGGACGCCAAGAATTTAACACTTCAGAGGATCAATAGCAAGGGAAGTCGCTCGAGGGCGCCTTTAGCCTTTTCGGCGACGATGGGTACCATGGCGGTGCTTTGCTTGTGGGTCTGAGGGGTGTTCCTGTTCGCTTGCACATTTTTGATAACGCATGTAATCGTGGCGCTGGCACGCTGGGACTTTGCTGGTCTGCACTGAGATCTTAACGCGGATACCCATCATAGTACCTAGACCGATGGTCAGTTTTACAATGAGAGCGAATATGATTATAACTCCGTTTCTGTTCTTGTCGCAAATCTTCCAACATCCGCGCTTCTTGCATTATGGTCTCGCAATAGTCACACGCTCCAAAACGAGTTTTGAAGCATAGCCTTGTGCAAAGTGTCGACCGGCGTGTATTCTTCCATTAAAATTCATAATTGACCGTGTGCCCCACCTCCAAACCCGTCTTACAACTTAAGATCCTATGCCCCGCCATGCAATTTCCGAGTAATATGTTGAATGGCAGTATGGGTATGCAAGCCTTGCAGTGGTGGCAGGCACTAGAATCGGGCGCAAGGCGCCGAGCTTTCCCGCTGGCGCAGGCATCCTTCCCCTGCTTCCCCTGCAACCAACAAGGCAGATACGATGCTGACAACAGCCCCCCATTGCGGCGGTGTATTGAAAGGGACAGCAACCATGGATGACCATGGATTTCTCGTATTCTTCAAGTTTCCCATGCCTTTCATTCTCCTCTCTCGAGATGTCCTTGAGCTACACGGAGAGCGCCCTGAAGGTGCGCTGGAGACCGGAATCTTGTTAAGCCAGCGATAATCGGACGAAAAGGACCCCCTTAGTCCTGCACCATTCTCACCTTCTGCACGTTCATCTGAAGCCTTGCGGTGTTGCTGTGACACTTGATACGAGGAATACCCCTAGGCTTGTCTCCTCAGTCTTTCGCAATGACGAGGTCGTGGTGGACTGCAACAGAAAGGACTCCCTCTTTGCCAATGTGGACAAGGCGGACACTGATAGATCTATACACTGAAAAAGAGAGTACGCCGTGGTATTGGAGGCTAGCAGCTACGCTCTCGGCATTTTCTATTATGATAGGGTACGCTCACCCTCTTCCTCTACCAGCAAGGATTGACTTGACAAGCTGCCAGCTTCCTCATCTTTCCTTCCTCCTTCAAGCCGAATCCCTCTATCAACGTCTCTAGCAAAACTTCTACAACCATCTCCATCGTCCTCATCCTTTTCGGTTACAGCCTCTCCGCAGTTACCGCTGTGATTAGCTCTAGCTCGATCTTTCAGCTCGATATCCTCCTCATGCCCTGCCTTACTTCCTGCCTTCTTGGACTTTTTAACGTGCTATATAATCTCGGCATTCACGAGCATCCTGAACAAACGGCCCCGGCCATTGTGGCCCTTGTTATCTCCGCAGCTTCAACGGTTGTCTACGGTGTTGCTGCGCTCTGGACATACAGGAACATTTACCTAGTCAAAGCTAGGGACAAAATGCATCGACATCACCCGGATTCTTCGACAGATAGGATGCTGCCGGAAACAGAGCAGCAACGGCAGCAATTACTACGTCTACTGCTACAGCAAGAGAATGCTAGACATGGAAGCCCGGACACCAATCAATCTACCTTCCAAATAGGACTACCCCCGAACAACGATCACCGGAGCTCGAAAAGCACGATGGGTACCCTGAGGAATCTGCCTAGAGTAGCTCATAGTGCAGACGAGAGAACAAACTCAATGTACGGACGCCAAGACTACAATGAAGCCCTAGCTGCTCCGATGGATCCCGTAGAGGAAGAAACGCCACCAGATCTCGGAATTGCTCCTCTGCCAGCCACGGCTTATGTACCTCCGCAAAGCAGCTACGACGATGCGTACATCCCCGGCATAGTAAACACCCGGAGCTACGCGCCACAAGAGGCGCCACCGGCAGCAAGTTTACCGAAGCTTCAAGAGAATGGCTACCCTCTCGAGAAGCCTCCACCACTGAAGGAACAGCATCCACTACAAAGAGCCGAGAATCAATACCACATTGTGGAAGACCATGAGCCGACGATAGAACGCTTGATGGCACCACACAAGCAGAGTAGGAGTGCGAGTAGAGCGAGCACGCAAAGTCGGGAAAGCAGGCGCATGGAGATAGAGCTTGCAGGTTGTGGAAAGAACAAAAATCCAGGGTTGAGAAGAGAAGATCTGGACGGTATAGAGATTGTCCCGAGCATCAAGAGAGTCGAAACAGATGGATGGGTGACGCACCTGATGAGCAATGACCGTTAGCTGGTGAGGGGGTTGAAAAATCGTTTAGCATAATGCATGATACAGTGTACAAAACGTTTGAGTTACGATGTGTCATGATAGTATCTTACCTCTTCTGCAYAAATTTTCGGGGTCAATTTGCCTTCAAGTCGTACACAGCCTGATTGAAGCAAATCATGAGGTCTGCCCTCTAATAATTCAGGGGCTGCCCGTTCCTTTGGGTGTTCACCTTAACTACCCAGCGCTCTTAGTCATAACCCGAACATGAGCCGAGTTGAGCAAGCCAACAGACGAGAAATTCGGAATTCGGATTGGGCAATACTGAAAGCTTCGCAGAATAGCCCAGCATGCCAAAGAGGAAAGTGGGGGCCCTTGAAAAGATAGAGGCGGACCTGTGAGTGCCCTGTACGCTTCCTATCAGCCAAAATCCTGCTAACTGCGMCGGAAGGTCAAATCTACAGTACAAAATCCGGCGAGACCCAACGTAAGCTCTCTTCCCCCGGCCTTTTTTGCTAGAGCTTCGCTTGACGAGAGAACAGATCTTACACCGAAGACTTTATAAATCAATACGGCCAATATGAAAGCCAGCAGCAGATTTTCCTGCAGGCCCCCTCTTCGGCGACAGAGGATGGCATTATCTCATTTCGGGACCTGATTGATTTCGTGGCGCATGTTGCCGATTGCTACCCTCAGCGCACGGCACAATTCCCCAAGGATCTCATTGATATGTTGAACGCGCATCATGAAGAGCTTGAGTCGGAATTGAGAGAGAAGATAGTGGGGAGCCTTGTTCTCTTAAGAAGGAAGGACATTATCGATTCCTCTACATTGCTACACACGTTATTTCCAATCCTTACAGCAACCCCCAGCAAATCTTTACGAACGCTGCTGTATCAGAAAATCCTCTCTGACCTACGAACCTCGAACGCGAACTCTACCAATCATCCTTTGAATCGCACGATACAATCGGTGCTGTACAACTTGTTGACATCTGATCGAGCGTCACCGAAAGGCTTGTGGGCGGTCAAGATTACACGAGAGCTCTGGAAGAGGCAAATATGGACAGAATCGAAAGCGGTTGAGATCATGAAAGAGGCCAGTCTAGCGGATAACGAGAAAATCATAATTGGCGGGGTTCGATTTTTCCTTGGAGGTGACAAGGAAAGAGAAGAATTGGAAGATGAGAGCAGTGACGAGGAAGCGGTCGACATGGGCAGGATAAAGCATCAGATAGCTATCAACAAGAAGAACAAGAAGAAGGCCCGTCTTATGGATCAGGCGGTCGCTAACGTGAAGAAGAAGGAGAAGAAGAAGAAGCAGCCGCATCCATTGAACTTCTCGGCATTCCATCTACTCCATGACCCGCAAGGATTTGCGGAGACCTTATTTTCCAAGCATTTGCAGAACACGAGGTCGAAGCTGAATCTTGAGCAAAAGCTTTTGGTACTCCAGCTTGTGTCAAGACTTGTTGGGCTCCACAAGTTGACGATCATGAGCCTCTATTCGTACTTCATCAAGTATCTTACTCCGCGCCAGCCATCAGTCACCTCATTTCTTGCGGCCTTAGCTCAAGCAACCCACAACTTGGTGCCGCCTGATGTACTGGAGCCCTTAATTCAAAAGATCGCAAACGAGTTCGTTTCTGAGGCYGCAGCATCTGAAGTTGCATCTGCTGGACTTAATGCGATACGTGAGATTTGCGCTCGGCAACCTCTAGCAATGAACGATACGCTGCTTCAAGATTTAGTCATGTACCGAAAGAGTAAAGACAAAGGGGTCATGATGGCAGCCAAAGGTCTTTTGAGTTTGTATAGAGAAGCCAGGCCAGAAATGCTGAAGAAACGAGATAGAGGCAAGGAGGCAGCGATGGGCTTGAGAAGTGGACAACGGAAAGAGCAGAGGTTCGGCGAGGAACCTGTGGGTGAGATAGAGGGCCTTGAGCTACTTGATAAGTGGAAACAGGAAGAGCGACAGAGGCAGAGGTTGGAGAAGGGAATACCGGCAGATGCAGACTCGGAGGAAGAAGAGGATCCCGGTGATTGGGAGGTAGACGAAGCAGCTGAAAGCGATGATTCAGGTGGCTGGATCAATGTAGAAAGCGACAAGGAGATTGACATTAGCGACTCAGAGGACGACAAGCCGAATGCAAAGAAGTCTAAGCTCGATTCTTCCACTATCAAAGCGGACGAAGATAAAGAGAACGTCAAAGAAAAGGATACCTCTGCTGCGGGGGATCCCTCAACACTAGCGACTACTCGCATCCTCACCCCTGCAGACATTGCCAAGCTCCAGGAACTCCGTCTAGCTAGCAGCATAAATCAAGCACTCCCTGCCTCTCAGAGAAAGCGTAACGCTCAAGCAGCAGCAGCTCTTCAAGCTCGTCATGCAGACGACCCATTGACGGCCGCTGAGATCGAAGGGCTTGCATCTCTCTCAAAGAAGACCAGCAAAGCCGACAAAATTGCCCTAGCAAAAGCCGGTAAAGGTGATGAGAGCGTGCGTCAAAGCACGCAAGCTAAGCGAAAGGAGAAGAAGGAGGCCCTGGGCAAAAGTACAACTAATAAGGAGAAAGCGCGGAAGAAGAATTTCTTAATGACACTAGGGAAAGGGAAAGCCAAGGGGAAGAAGAGTCTCATAGAACGTGGTAGGGTGTTGAAGGCCCATGTAGAGCGTGGAAAACGGGGTGGAAAGAGAGGAAATAAGGGCAAGTAGGGTGCAAGTAATTTTCATCAAGTGGTAATACTCCATTGCATTACACCAATCAAGGATACCATCTGCAGCTCGTAGAGGTTGAGCCAAACCTCTACCATGAACACCCGCCCGCTGTTCAAGAGATTGAATATCCTCGGTGAATGACCCGAGGGACTTGTAGGAGCTGGCATACGTGAGAAAAATGAATGAATTTAAAACAGGGCCCGTATTGCCACAGTCGAGTGGCAACAGTTAATTCACGTAACACAATATTTTCTGACAGAATAACACAACACTTTTATTCGTCCTCCGACTGTCTCGTCAAACACCAACAATCAAATATACCTTGAATATTCTTACTTATCAACGCCTCTTTGTGAGCTGTATCGTCGTCTCTATCACCTGCCCGCCCGTGCAACATCGCAGTATCCCGTCACGCCTCGCACCGTTGAACGAAAATTGGAATTTGAGCATCGCCTTTTCCTTCGACCATTAGCGGGGAGTCATTCTTTACTTCTGAAAGCACAAGGACGTAAGGAGCCGGCAGGCAACCCTCCTGGTGCAATACCACTGCTACTGATGAGCTAATAATGTAATCGATCAGCTACCATCAGTTCTATGCAGCTACTATCGCTGTTGACGAGCTACTCTTGACGACCTGCTGTTGACGACCTACTCTAGGACCTACTCTACGACCTACTCTACGACCTACTCTACGACCTACTCTACGACCTACTCTACGACCTACTCTACGACCTACTTACTGTTGACGACCTACTGTTGACGACCTGCGACCACAATCAACCAGAATCCATCGCCATTGACCCGTACAGCTTGAATTATGGCGCAATATCTTTCGTCCGAAGAAGCTTATGTGTTTGAAATCATGAAGATTTTGAGAGAAGATGACAAGGTTTCACTCGAAGACATGGCTTCATTAAGACATATGGCTCGATTGATACCCCATACTGACGATAAGACACGAATGCACTTCTACCGTCTATCTGCATCAATCCAGGAAGGACAAAGAGGCACCCTACCCGACACCTCTGTACCAATTAAGCAGCGAGCACTTTGGGTTCAGTTCTCCGCAATTGAGATAGAACCCAACATTGATAACTACGCAGCGGCCTGCGAAGCAGCTGCAAAGCTCGTCTCAAATGCTTGGATCAAATGCCCCCAACCCGGTACTGAACAGCCTGGAGATCACAATGGCAATCGAAAGCGTCGCTTGGTATGCAATGATCTGTTTCAATGCGCGGTAATTTTAATTCAAAAGATGGAGGCCACCGCCCGGGTGATACAAAGTCAGCGATGGACATATGCATTTGCAGATATTCTTGATAAACTCTGTTGGTGAGTACATCGATCCACACTTTTGCTCGAGGAATCACTAAGTAGGACTAGGTATTATTACGAACAATCTGATTATACCGAAGCCTCCTCTTGCGCCGACAGAGCGATACAGATCTGTGAAAGTGCTATGAAACAGAACTTGGTTTTCCAAGAGTATGCAAAGCGGCTAGTGCTCCTTTCAGACCTGCACCAAGCACATGCCATCATCGCCTGTGAACTAGGCGACGTTCAGACCGCCCTAGTATTCGGTCAGAAGCAATTAGGGACAATAAAAGCAGCAACAGGGTTCGGGCCTCAAGCCAACACTACCGAACTGGCAAGGTCATACATGATCATGGGCAATATTTACATCATCGACCGCAAGTATGACGCGGCAGAAGCATACTTTGACCGAGCAGTACCGGTCTTGAGAGCAATCCCTGGCTTCCACAAGGTACAGATGTTTACTATCTTACACGGTCTAGGTTGGGTTTATCTTCTCAAACGAGAATACCAGAAGGCAAGAGATTATTTCTTGGAAGCACTACTTGACCGGGAAGCGGCATATGGTGTGAATGACTTAGAGGGTGTGCAGTAAGTCAATTCATTCGTCAGTATATTAAAAACTATGGACTAACTTTCGTAGGACTGGGGAATTGATGTATGCATTGGGCACCATCGCTGCCATACGAGGCGAAATGCTTGACAGTTTCGCATACTACAAGCGTGGACGAGACCAATTAGAGCAAGTCCTCGAAACAGCCTTGCACTGGAGCCTCGCCAAGATTTCGTACAAGATGGCCGGCCTCTACATACGGCAGCTCGACTGGAACTCCGCATAGTATGCAGCTTCCACTCTTTGGCCCCTACATTCACACCAACTAACGTTCTGTACTAGTATATCTCTCATCCAGTGCGACCACTACTACAAGACCGCCCCCCATTTCGCTGGCCTGCGCGCCAGGGTCCRATTTCACCTGGCACGTGTCTTAAAGAGCCAGGACAACGTCTCAAAGGCCCGGGAAGCTTGGGATCTGGCGTTCTCGCTACGGAAGTCTCTGCGGCCAGATGCTAAACGTGGACCTGTGCAGCAGGAGAAACTTCGGTATGATGAATTGGTGGTTGTTTGGTGCAGATAAGGGGCAACGATGCCGGAGAACCTGATGCCAAGTCACTTAAGTGACGGTTAATGTGGTAGATGATGGGTATGGGAGACGGTGAAGACTGTGGCTTGTTTGGGTCTGAGGCCAGCTTTGTGCGTCGTTTCTATGATACCCAAAGCCCATTGGGGCATTTCATAAGGGGCTAAGGCCTGATAATTGATGATTCTCGTGGGCCTGAGGCCATCACTTTCAATCATGAGGTGCGTATGTAGCCTACGCTCCCGGACATTTAATAAAAGACATTTCCATCGCGTTGTCATCTCGGAACTTTTCTGCCGCCGAAATGGTGTTTTCTTTAGTATCTTTCAATTGTAATAATGCACATCTCCAACGAGAAATTGTACATTACCGCCACCACGTTTCTGCTCTACTCTCACACCAAAATTGCTAAAACATGTTACTTTCAAGCCACACGTGTCATTACATAGATTCTTTTTGCCAAGTCTCTGTTTCATTCCTACATAATTACGAGCCAGAAATCGCAGATTCGTTCATGGAAGAAGCTACAAATTCAAGCTGACCAAGCCCTTTCTCCGGCTCTTACAACAATATACCACCCCAAAAGCCCTTGGTTGCCCTATTTACTTTTTACTCTCGACTAAAGCTAGCATATCTATCTTACAATAAGCTGGGGACAACGACTATCAGCATGGTTTGTCGTTTGTTTTTATTTACTTTCTACATATCTCCAAGTCAGAACGGCGGAACAAAATGCGAAATAATTCGGAGAATACAATTGCCACAGACTTCATCTATAGCTTTTCGACAATATATCGAGCCAACAAGCCCTTGGTTGGCCCTTTTCCCTATGCTTTTCAAGTTGAGTTAGCAGATCCATCCTAGAACTTGCTGGAGACCCMAAGTATCAGAATGGTTTCTTCGTGTGTTTGTCTTACTTTCCATATATCTGCGAATCAGGATAGTTGAACCGGACGCGAGATAAGTTAGAGAACACAACTATCATATGCTTCTTCTCTAGCTTTTCTACAACAAACCAAGCTAACGTGTCTTTGGTTGCTCTTCTCGCTACTTACTGTGCTTATGAGGCTACATGATGTCTGGATCATAAATTGTTAACAGCTCCATCTTTTGGTACTCTTAGACAAGGCTATGTATTTTGTTTTGGATATAAGTTATGGACAGCAATATTCTTCGAGCAAGACTAAGTGCCCTGTTTTGAACACAGATTGGATGGCTCCATTTTTTGCTACTATCAAACAAGACTACATGTTATGTCTTTGAATAAAACTTGTGAACATATGTATTCCTCGGTAACTTTAACCAAGGCTACGTGTTCTTCTGTCTTGAATATAGGTTACAGATAGCTTCATTCTTCGGTACTTTGAACCAAGCTAAGTATTTCTTTCTTTCTTGAACATAAGGTATACACAGCTTCATTCTTCGGTAGTCTCAATCAAGACTACGTGTCTTACCTAATATTATAAGTTGTAGACAGCTACTACCATAGTCAAGCTATCTACCTTTTGGTAATGTTTAAGGGATCTCGCCATTGAAGGAGTAACCACTTCCCATTGTGTCTAAGCCACAAAATAGCTGCTAACCCAGATCATATACTGGGCACGATGAATCACTGCTGGCTACTTCGAGGGAGATCTGTAGCCGCTGAGATTGGGAGAACAAAAATCGTATGGCATCGTAAGAGAGGGAGATTCTTCTGGTGTATGTAGTAGGACATGATCAACGACTTAACGTTAAGGCAATTCCGAAGAGCGTGTATAGCAGCTGGAACATCAATTAGCATGTCCTGGTACTCGAGCAACGCACGGCATGTACATCCCTCTAGTATGGAGATCCGCATAATCTAGACGTACTTAGATCAAAGGTTCTTAGTTCATTGCTGCTCTTGGCAAGGCCTTGTCTTGGGATAAAGTAGATGTAATCAGGGGGCCCGCAGCAACCGCACTCCTTTCAGCACCTAATAGGGACTAGTATGAAGCATTTCCCCAATTGCGCAAGCTCAAGTACTGCATGGGTAGCTACAACTGAGATCTTCTACCCTGCTGATCCCCGAAAACCCTGCATTAAGCGGAAGAACATGCATTACCCTGGCGTTTTCTTTGTGTGATGTTCATTGAGGGGTTTTGCTTCGTGTCCGCTCTCGGAGTAGTAGACCTTGTTCATCCCCTTGTTCCAGGCCTAAGGATCGATGGTAATCTCTTCAATGAGCGTGGGATTGACTGACTCTTCTTTATCTAAGCTCGTGGTTACACCTCCGAAGCTTTCAGACACGGGGGTCGTTGATCCACGTAGCTAACCCTCTATGACGGAAGCGTGTTAGCAAATGAGTGGACCCTTGACCTCAGATGCAGGTGTACTTGACCTGGGATTGAGAGAAAAGCATTGATTTGCATTCCAGACCTGGTAATTCACCTTTTGACTAGAAAGCCCAAGTAATCTGACCACTTCTGACGAAACACCGAACTCAATAGACGGTTCCCTCGGACCTTCCGCCTCCCAACGCTTCCGCGACTCACAAGACCCTCRAGTCTTTATTAAAAACGGTCTCCATATGATTCGGGTCACACGCTCAGGGGTTATGTGATGGTAATCAAGGACGGAGCTGGGTGGTCCTGCTACCGACCGTCGCTCCAGGGTTATCGTGCTGGTATATCTTCGATAATTGCTGTAAGCTTCTCGGAATTCTTGCACCTTTGGCTATTCCTTGTAAGCAATAGTTGTCCAACGAAGACGACACATCCGTTCAGAGAAAACCGGATCTTCAAGGGTGAGGAACCATTGATAGAAGGTCTTTCAAGGTGTCAGTGTATTTCAGAGTACCATATTATAAGACAAATCATTACTTCTCCATTCCTTCGAAGGTGATCGTTCGGGTCTTAGTTCCTAGGACACGTCAAGAACGCCACCGTAAAGGAGGTTCTAGATGTCAAATTGGTGTTACAGTAACTGTTTCAACCCGCTCCTCMCTCCAATAAGTGGGTCCTTTACGTGTAATTTTCGGTTGTGAATGCAGGCTTGACATCTCACCCCGTTCAGAAGAAACCTCCAACTTTTTCGTCAAGATCAACCATCGTACTTCTTCCTTCGAGTAGATCATCGTACGCCCTCCTGCGCTTCGAGCATTCTAGTCGTCACCCATCGTCAAGCTTTGACTACCACAAACCATCAAGCTTATCTGGAACGCTGTACCGATCACCTCACATCACCGGAACCGATATTCTCACCGCGATGGAGAATGAAAAATGTTCTCGCCTACGCTCATGGCTTAAAGACAACCCATTTACGCGATTCCTGCATAAACTACGTGTCGGCGTAGTTGTGGCCCTCTCTCTGTATCTGAGGACCCATTAATCTGCGTGATCGTGGAGAACGGCCGGCGTGAGTTATCGTCCTTGTTCCCAAGATCACTATTTGAACCTTTGTTGACTTGTCTCAGTTTCATGTGCTCATCTACCTCGCTCTTCGAGATCACCTTCATCACTATTGTGGTCTTTCTGTCTACTCACCTTCATCGAAACAACGCAACCCTCAGACTCAGCATTACTTCATCAAGTATTACGACTACCACACCAGCATGTCAACACGAATGTCGAAAGCGGCAGAAGACTGGGTGGGGATCAGCTTGTGCAGAGGGACAATCGAGACACACCAATTTCGTCTTCTTGTATTCTATTCTAAACAATAATGAGCTTGAGATCGGTCTCCTCCCTTAGTTAGTCGGTCGGAAGGGGTAATGCCGCCGTTGAAAATGCCAATGATCTCAGCTCCTTACCCTCAGCTTCACCATGCTTCCACTTAACAAGAGCCTGTCAGAATGGATTTCGAAGATCACCAAGGTTATGAATTGCCAAATTCCACTTAAACAAACCTGGTTACCAATCGGCTGATCTTGATCATAAGTACAGCGCTGCGTCCGCTTCAGAGCTTCGTCTCCATACATTTCGGCTTCTATAGCACCTTTAAGCACCTCCTCGACAAAGATCTGGGAAATTTCCCCAGRAAWTGAATGCTCCTTCTCACTATTATAAGTACAGCGCTGCGTCCGCCTCAGAGCTTCGTCCCCATACATTTCGGCTTTTATGGCATCTTTAAGCGTCTTTTCAACRAATATTTGGGGGGTTTACCGGGAAATGAACGCTTTTTTGCAATTCTTGCGGTCTTCCGAGGGAAAAACATCGCTACTTTACGCGAGCATGGCTACACTCTGACGGTTCGTGAGCCCAAATGCAATGGCCAAGGACGCTTTCCAGCATACACGTCTCCGGCAACGCCCATTCGTGTCTAGACAAGGCTGGCATAGCTGAGGCCGTCGGCATTACCAGTTGTCTCCGCGGTCTTCATAGCTGCAATACTAAGCACAACGTCAAGAGAGCTAGCCCTGAGGAAGCAGGGGCCACCATCGCCGGTGCTACGGGTCCAGAGCCATACCTCACACTCCGAATCCGAATACCAGTGATTTTGAAGAGGAGATCGTGAGCTCCACAAGGCGTGATGTTGAACGTGAGGCATCTCTCAGGTCCAACTATAGTTCCAGCGACGAGGACCATTCTCAAGATGGAGATGTTATAGGTGAAGATGAACTTGTCGCGGCTAGTGCTGATTTCCGAGAGCTCGTTGATGATGTCCCCACCATGGCCTGTATAGAAACTAGCAAGCCAGGGAGTAGCTCCGAAGATGCAAGCAACTGGAGTCTGGGGGCTCATATCAGCCAACGTCCAAATCTTCAGGTCGTCGCGGCTGGTGCTGGTTTCCTGGACCCCGTTGATGATGTCCCCGGGCTAGGCCAGCCCGCGCCAGAACCCGCCAAAAGCCTCATCGTTAAGTTGCCAGCGACGAGGACAATTCTGAGAAGGGAGATGGTGTAGATGAAGATGAAATTGTCGCAGCTGGTGCTGATTTCCTGGACCTCGTTGATGATAGATGGACAGTGAGTAGCATGGGAAAAGGTTCACAAGAACAACGGGGAAGAAGGTTGTCAACTTTCTCAAATCTTTRTTCACTAAKAAGGAGAAGCCAAAGCCATTCCCAGGTTAGGCCAGGAACCCGCCAAAAGCCCCGTCGTTATGTTGCCAGCGAAGAAGGCGATAAAGTCGGAGAGTTCGAACCTTGAGAGAAACGATCTCGATCACCTAACCACTGTGGCTAGCGGCCCCTCGCGGATCCTCTTCTTCTTCCATTGACGCCTATCCAGGTTTTGATCTTTCTGTGTAGAACCATCGCAATTATTCACAGGAAGACCAGGAGCATAGTCCCTCTGAACTCCTGTCAGCTGGGTATGGCTCTGGCTCTAGGAATGGGCTGCCAGAGACCAGTCTATATGGGAGTATGATAAGCCAGCCCCAAAAATCTTATTCAAACAGGTTCGAGAACTTCGACGATGCCAATCTGGAAGATCATGACATTCTTTCTGTGCAGAACCATCGCAAATATCCGCCCACAGGATACGAGTACAATACCTCTGAATTTTCAACGTCTCGCACGCTTTATCTGTTCTCCGTACCTCACTGCGGAAGAAAGGTCATTTTGGCTTGACATTAGTACTCCGCAGCGTTGCGACAGCCAATGGACCGAGCAAGCGATCCTTTGGATTTTCAGAGTTCCCGTTCCCACATCGAAGCACAAGCGGCTCCGAGTCTCTCGATGTTGTCTACTATCCGGTCGCATAGCGTGAATGGTCTGGAAACGCCCACCATTTCTGTGCCAGACGGTGGCGATGTTTCAAGAAGGTATCAAGCCAGGGAATAGCCTGGAAGATGCGAGCAGCACGACGGCCTTAGGAGAGAAGAGGTCATCGCGGCTGGTGCTGGTTAATTGACCTCGTTGATGATCTTCCCACTACAGAGTAATTGTCGC
Source organism: Cladonia macilenta KoLRI003786 (assembly GCA_000444155.1). NCBI lineage: Eukaryota > Fungi > Ascomycota > Lecanoromycetes > Lecanorales > Cladoniaceae > Cladonia > Cladonia macilenta. The sequence continues at coordinate 478,872 of KE598561.1, forward strand.
CGGTTCGTTTGCTATTAAGAGGATGTTGTTTACAGTTGCTGGCTGTAATGGTCAACCCATTCCCATTCCAAGCCATCAAATCAATGTTTCCAGTCCGAAGTACCCGGTGTCCCCTGCAGCTTCCAGCTCTTGTCAGAACAATTGGACAGCCACGAAATGTGCGCCTCTTGGTCCTCCTGGGGTTCGGCTTCGAGCATCCAAGCAGCCTCGACCCAGCCCCCTGTGCTGCTGGAGGGAACATTGATAGAGGATTCTCATCTGATGAGGGGCTGTCTCGGGCAATCATGCTATGCAACATTCCTCCGATTGCTCCTGCAGCAGTAGCCGCGATATGTGACCTTTCTAGTCCTCTTGGACTTGGATTTCGGCCAACGAGCATCCAAGCAGCTTCGACCCAGTATGACAACTCTTCTGCTGCGGAAGGGAATATTGATAGGAGAGTCTCGTCTGATGAGGTTATTCTCGTCCGAGGGGATTCTCCTCTGATGTGGGGTTGTTTCAAGCAACCATGCTATGCAACATTCCTCCGATTGCTCCTGCTCTTCTCAGAACAATTCAATAGCCACGAAATGTGCCCTTTCAGGTCCTCCTCGACTTGGACTTCTCACTGGTAGGGCCCTTCATTATGTGACCCTTAGGGGAAGACTTTGCTACGCATCATTGGTGTCGAAGACTCTGTCTCTGATTGGCTCGCACGTGTTCCAATTTCAGTGGAAGATACCAATGCTACCAGGAAGCGAGGGGGCAATGTTCACGATGTATGCCGGAAAACATAGCAGAAGCGTAAGTTGACTTCTAACGCTCGAAAGCTGGCAGGCGATAACCTACTGCCAGAAGCCGCCCACCTCAACATGCCAAAGATCGTGAACTACTTATCTGGGGAAGTTCCGGCCGAGTACAAAAAACAATGGCAGGAGATTAATGGAGTTTGAAAGCTGTCACCATTGAAGATCTGGAGCTGCTCCAGAAATCAGAATTCCTGAGAGTGCCCCTAAGGCCTCGTCCTTTCCTTTGAGACTGTTTGGCTATATGCGAAATCCGGTCAGCAACTTGACGGCCCAGCCGATGATGATAGTCTCCGTGCACCTCGATGCCGCAAAACGTCACATTTTGGGTCAATCATCAGGGGAGCCTAGTTCTGGCGGGCAAGCCGATGTGAGTACATCGTTCTCAGAGCACACATACCATTCCGACAGTGATCATAGACGCAAATCTTCATTGTACAAGGACATAGCGACGCTGAAGGGAGAGAATGAGTCTCTCGTCACCATTCTCAAAGCCATCAAGTCCTCTTCCGAAATTGACATTACAGAAGGCCCTGCTTTTATGATTCCGACAGTGATCATAGACGCAAGTCTTCATTGAACAAGGACGTAGCGACAATCGTTCTTCTCGCTGGGCAACCCTGTGATGTGGATGATCTCGAGACATGGTGGACTGGCAAGCCCGGCTCAAGTGCTGGTACGATGAAGGTGACCGGGTTCAGTCTCACCCAAGACATAGAAGTCGAACTGACGTTCAATTTCGATTCTCAAAGCCATCAAGTCATCTTCCGAAGCTAAAGTTGCCGAGATCGTTCATGAGGATCGACGTGGTATATATATATAACTTCATAATGAATTCAATATTTTAGATAAATGCTTTCTCACCTGTACCAATTCTCGACCTGGGGTGGCCTTGCTCTCTAAAACTCAATCGCTAGAGACCCTTCGTTTAGCTAATGAGTCGTTGTCGGTCTCCTAAGCGTTACGTCATGTTCTAGATCACGTATCACGAAGAAGCTCGCCCTGCTGGCCTGGTATACGTCCTCGCGAGACTCGCAATGCACTCCTGGCATCCCTACACGTCTGTTACACTAATACAAGATCAATAACATACTTTCCAGAGTGACTCTCGCCCACCAAAACCCACTCACACCTCACCAACAGGGTCTAACGTGTCTCCAAACCCCTAAATTATCAAGCCTTCTCCACTTCCCCACCACTCCCGCTTCCACTCCCAGATCCGGTCCCACTAACTCGTCTTGTAACCCCCTCGAATCCTTTCACGTCCAAGCCGTCTTCAGCAATAGCTCTCTGCTGCTCTTCAGTGAGGTCATCAACATCGATGGTTATCTTTGGACCTTTGAACCATTTATACGCGTCGATGTAGTAGTAGCCGAGAGCGCCGAGCCACACGGCGGAATTGATCACTACTGTATAATTCATTGTTGACGCTGTGGGATCGATTAGTTTGAGGTAGATTTGGGTAAGGGGAAGAGTTGTGGAGGCGGAAGGAGGGAGGGGATTGGGCTAGGTAGAATTCCATGACTTAGACCTAGAGGGGCGTCGGAGGGGGAAGGGTCGARCGCTTGAAAGGAAGTTCACGAGATTGGACTTACGAGTAGGATCCGGGCCACCAACGGGGAACATAGAGAGCAGGATTCCGAAGACTAAGAATAGGACGGCAGCCCAGGCGATGGGGACTGACATCAAGTCTCCAGTATAAAAGGGTCCCGGTTTGAATTTCTTCTGGCCCCAGACAAGTCTTGCCGTGATTGGGATGAGCCAAGCTAAGTTATTTCCTGCTACTGCAAGTGAGAATATAGCCTGGGCAGCAGCCGGTGCAATCAGCGATAGTAAGCCCAAAACAGCGGCGGAAAAGGCGACGCCCCATACCGCGCGGAGAGGGATATAGCCAAAGCGCTGGGAGATAGGACGGAAGATTTTGGAGAATGGGAGAGCGCCATCGCGGGAGAATGCCCAGGCTTGGCGACTAGCTGCTACAAGGATAGAGAGACCCATGAGGAATTGGACGATCATGAGGAGGGACATCATGCCCAGGGCTCCATGCTTGCCTAAAGCGTCATAGTAAATCTAGGTAAATAGTTAGCTCAAGTAATGCAACAGGATTTAAAGGACCGCTTGCCTGTGCCATGGGCTGGCCAAATGGCGATTGAATGACTGAGCTCAGATCTGGGTTGATGCATGCGGCAATGACGATTGAGAGAATGAATCCGAAGAACCAGCAAGATCCAATGGACATGAGGATGCCGAAGGGCTGTCACAACTTCTTGTCAGCTCTATCCAGATTTAGCGTTAGGATAAGACATACAACAGCCCTAGATGCATTTGCTGCTTCCTCCTAGCATAGAATAACGAGGAATTAGCACTATGATCATCCCTGAATTGGTCTTGAATCTAATTACCGACATATGAACGCATGAGTCGAACGCTCCTATAGTCCAGATTGGAGACAGCCAAGATAGCATGAAAGCCCAGCCGGTTGGCCAAGTCGTACTGTTTTCCGTTTGAGCGAAGATGTAGTGTCCATCGTTACGGTGCTTCGTGCCAATTGGGAGGGCAATAATCGTTGCGAATATGAGGATGAAGTTCATAATCACAAAGAAGGTCTGTAGTTTGCCCATGATATTAGACATTGACGAGGCAAGGATCCCATGGCAAGTCACGCAAGCGAGAAATGTGCCGTAGATGTCTCCATTGGTAGGGGTCCAAGTTCCATCTCGGGCAATAACGATGACAGAGAGAAACATAAGAGCAAACGCATCTGTACATCTCGGTTGGTTAACGCCGTTACAGTTCGTGGGTAGGTGTGAGGCTCTTACAATCGACCGAGCACAGACCACCCACGTAGCCCAAGGTATTACTGTATCCAACCAGGAAGCAAAGAGGGTTTCGGGTCTTTGCAGAAGCGAAGAAGTGTGTCCACCAGTACAAACCACCAGCAGTAGGCATTGCAGAGCCTAGATCGGCCTAAGATTATTAGCCAGAGACACAATGTAGCCTGGGATGCAAGCCGCCCTTACCATGGCCAATCCGACAACAAATATGAGGCCAGCTGCAAGGAACCAGCCCTGATAGTAAGACATCAGTCTGGATATATGATTTCCTGGTATCTGTACAATAACGTACCCACACGAGCCCCACAGKGCCGGCAGGGATTGAGTAGGACAGAGTCGATGCTATTGACGGTAAAAGACCCATGATACTGAACGCAATACCGAAAATTTCAATCATTGTAAAGTTGCGACGCAATTCCTGCTTGTACCCAAGCTTTGCTGTTCTTGTAATTAGCCGTCTGTCGTGTGCTTTTTAGTGGAGCTCCCGTACCCAAATCCGCTGCATCATCTTCACTCGCCAGGTTCTGACTTGTAGCTGACACAACCGAAGCGTTGCGCGCCTGATCAGGAACTGCCATCTGGGTAGCCATCTTCGTGTGATGTCCTAGGGAATGACTCGCAGAAGATAATATTCAAAGATGGCAAGGCCTACATCGAGGTGGGGGGGGCATATATGCAGGATAATCGACCCCGCCAGCCCTCGATCCCTGGTACCGAATGCCACATGGTGATCGCAGGGCACTCCTTGCTTCATTCGTGGATGTAAGGGGAGATAGGCATGATGTGCGATATGCGTTCAGGCGTCGGCTAAATCACTCACGAGCAGTAAAGGGGAGATAACGAGGTCCACGGCCTTTGGCCTTTGCTCTTGATAAGATGCAACGCTAAAGCTAGGTAATCCTGCTGCAGAATGCTCAGATCAGCACGGGTCAGCCGGGTGCATCTAGACCTTGACCCCGAACTCTCTGCAATCTGGGACATTTTTTCCTATATAATGGGCAATTTCTTGCTGTGAATTGTTGAAGTCGTGTGTCTCTGATAACAGCCAGAGAAGCGTTTCAAACAACATTCGGACGGAAAACACGATGACGGGGTCTCGGCGAAGTGAGCTCCGAGCTCCGAGAATTGTGATACGCCATTCCTAGATGGTTCTAGCGCAGAGTCTTAGGTAGGTGGGACCGAGTCGGTTTTGCCCTCACCTTCCCTATTCTCCAGAACCCATGCAAGCTTGGACAGGAGAAAATCACTAAGCCAAACAGCCAAACTGAGTATCTGTGCTGGATCGATTTTCTTTGTCGCTGCCCGGCTGTTTGATCGATAGATTCGCTCCAATTTCATACCCGCGAAAAGATCGGAACTGTTAGGTCCCTGCATTGATATCCATCATGCAACGCAGGATGGTCTGCCTGTGCTCTTCCCCAACAAGGATGCCAAGCGCTTATTGGTCCTTAGCTTTCAAGAGAGGATGAAGCTGCAATCGGGAAGGGTGAGCTCGAAGTACGGCGCGAAGATCAAGACAAAATCAACAAATTCAGCAGACTGCACCAACGTGAGATGACATTGGAAGACGAATTGAGAGTCAAAGCTGTAAGCAATCATTCTCCTCCGCCAATCATAACGGCGAGCCTGACAGGCTTTTCAGAAGGATAAGGAAGACTTAGAGGAGCTTTCGAATGAACTGGAGTTGGTTGACGAAGAAGACAAAGTCCCGTATGTCAGAGGCCCAGCAATGAGGAGGTCTCTCGCTGATGCAATCCCAGGTATAAAATTGGAGATACCTTTATATCCGTGCCGTTACCGGAAGCGCAAGAGATGCTTAGTTCGTCAACGGCCAGAATCGAGGAATCGGTCTCGACAATTGAAAGCAAGCTGAGCACCATTCGTGAAGAGATGGAATCGTTGAAGGTCGAGTTGTATGCTAGATTTGGGAAGAGCATTAATTTAGAAAGCTAACGCAGAAACCAATGAACAATGACAATAGAATAATTAATGCAATAGATAAAGGAAATGCCAGAGCATTCACCAATTAGGGTAATGGTCTCTTTTCCCGACTTGCATCTGCCGAAAGCGGAATGCTAGATGCAAAGATGTCGGAATCTCTCCGCGTCTAGGCAAAACGGCACTGGTTGGTTTGCGTTTATTGCATTGAAACCTTTCCCGAAACAGACTTGGTGTGCACATTCGACCGCGGCATGCCCTAATTCCCCACCTACCTACCCTACCTTACCAGCCAAAAGCCAAGCAGTCAATCGTCAACCTCTTACTAAGAATTGACGAAGAAACTATAACATCGTCATGGCTCCACAGAGACTCGAGACGAGGACTGCTGTCCTGAGAAGGACTTTCCCTCCTAACGACCCATGGATAAGAGCGCCCATGCCCTCTTCCCGGGATTATGACCGTTCCTTATGACAATCGAGGACCCAAAGGTCCCATTAGTTGCAGCAAAAAGTCCTCGGACACCTTGGTAGTGGACCAGACAGCCGAGGAAACCTTGGAACGCCAGGGGAATGAAGATGCAGGCATGTGAACCACTCGATAGTCAATACCTGTAGACTGACTGAAACCAGACGACCATCCTGCATGCGATCGGCCTCTGTCTTCCCCTATAATCGACGAGAAGGCGAACCAAGAGCCTAGACCTGAAGAGGCGAATACACAAGGCGGCTCAAGAGAACCGCAAAGACAGATACTCTCCTTCAGCGATGGAGACCCAGAAAACCCCTACAACTGGTCGTCGGTACGATATATTGAGAATAGACACTTCAACATAGGCTGGGCTAACATGGGTGCAGAGTAGGAAGTTCTTCATCTTACTTGCTGGGATTATAGCAGTCGTCAACAGCACGTTGGGGTCCACAATACCAAGTGGAGCGATCAACTACATTGGCCCATATTTTGATGTCACAAGCAACCAACAGCTTGTCCTTCCAATTTCCTTATTCTTGGTCGGATATGTACTCGGTCCTCTTTTCTTTGGTCCACTCAGTGAAACATACGGACGGAGGATGATCATGATCTCAAGTTTCGTCATCTTTACCATCTCCGTTTTGGCATGTGCAGTGGCACCCAACTGGCCAACCTTCCTCGTCTTTCGTCTCCTCTGTGGTATCATGGCGTCCAGTGCAATAGCGGTGGTAGGCGGACTATACGCGGACGTGTTTGGCGACCCTGTCATCAGGGGACGAGCAATGGCGATCTTTATGACTGTAAGTCAGCGGGCTGCTTTTGAGACAACCAGAGTTAATATTGCATCTAGGCAACCACCTGCGGCCCTGTCCTCTCACCCATCATATCTGGCTTCGTCTCCGTTATGAGTTGGCGCTGGACGTTTTGGGTTGAATTGATCGTTGCCGGAGCTTCGCTGGTCTTCCTTGTCTTCCTTCCCGAAACCTACGGTCCAAAAATCCTCAAAATACGTGCAAAACGCCTGCGCAAAGAAACAGGCAATCCGAATGTTTTCGCGCCCATCGAACTTGAGAAGAAGGGTGCCAAACAAATGGCCACAGTGACCCTCATGCGCCCTCTACACATGATTGTATATGAAGCCATCGTTCTCTTCACATGCATGTACCTCTCCATAGCCTACGCGATCTTCTATCTCTTTTTTGAGGCATACCCGTTGATATTCGAGGGCATCTATCACATGAACACAGGGGTCGCTGGCCTCGCTTTCCTTCCCATACTCGTTGGTGCCGTCATCGCCCTGGGAATATTCATATATTACGATGGAGTGCTACAACGCGCCAAGAAGAAAAATGCGCCATGGGCTTCAATCGAGGAATATCGCCGCCTTCCACTCGCATGCTTAGGTGGTCCGCTCTACGTCATTTCGCTCTTTTGGTTGGGCTGGACTGCATCTCCCCACATCCATTGGATCGTACCTATGCTCGCTGGTATACCATTTGGGGTAGGATTCATGCTCATATTCATGGCTCTCTTGAATTACATCACCGACGCGTACGAAATTTTTGCCGCAAGCGGTATGTCGGCCACGAGTATATCTCGTTCAATCTTCGGCGCCTTGCTTCCACTGGCTGCAAATCCCATGTATACCAAACTGACTATCCCATGGGCGAGTAGCTTTCTTGGGTTCCTTAGTCTCGCAATGTGCATTATACCATTCGCGTTTATTAAGTACGGAGACCGAATTCGAGCAAACAGTAGGTTTTGTCAGGAACTGAAGGCGAGGAAAGAGGAATTGAAAACGGAGAATGAAGAGCCTGAGGAGGCGAGAAATGTGAGCACGACTGATGACTACGAAGCCGGTGGGAATTAAGGGATATTGGAGGATACGCAACGTTGAATAACCATATCTATATATATGATATACACCCCGAACTTAGGAATGGCCTTGGTCGTTCAATTCGGGAGCAGGGAGCAGGGAGCTGAGCCAAATGATGCGCATGCGTACTTGCAGCTGGATGCTGCCATACTTGTTGAACGAGTAGGCGAGCGTTACTTATTGCCATCACGGTAGGCTTTACCTACGCTAGTATTGGATGAACCCCTGAATATAATACGCAACAAAGATTGACCGAAAAATAGGAGCTAGTCTGAGCGTGAATTGGTAMCCAAATAGCGCATGATGTCTACACAAATCCATACGTTGTCTGGGTACGAGCTCAAGCTTTTGTGCAACCAGCTGGATCAACGATGCACCACGCAACCCGTTGATGCAATGCATTTCGGATCTCGCTGCTGAAGCCTTGTTGCCAGACGCTCATCGATGCAAGCACCAAGGGAATGAAATGGGAATACATAAGAAGGAGCACAACGATGAAGGATTGTTCAGATCTCTTATTGGCACAGTGGCGCCTTGAAACCCCCAAACCACAGAGAAAGGAGTCCGCCCAGATAACTTAGACAAAGAGCATTGAGCCGCCAGGAGGAGGGTCCGGAATCCTGCTGCCACAGCTTGCTTTGGGCAGCTGCACCGTTGTCAAGATTGCTTTGATCATTTCATGATGAAATCATTAACCAGAGCACCTCAATTGGTTCTGAGAGACAGTTTCCGCTGATATTTTCCCGAGACTTGGTTCACACAATAACCGTAGAACTATATCAGACTACAACCAGCGGTGCACGGTGCATGATGCGCAGCGGAGAAGCTGAAATGTACCACGCCGCGATTTGTCCTGCCAGTGCTATCATCGGACCATTGAGAATGAGCCAAATGCGCCCCGAAGACACCACATCTGACCCTTCAACTTTAGTCTCATGCAGTCCAAGTCTCACCTGCATGGGTGTTTAGCGAGCCCCCCCATTCTTATCCGTGTATGGTCTCTTCGCTAAGCGGTTCTGCAACCTTTCATCCTTCCTCCCCTACTCGATCACCCATTATATTGCTTGTGACAATGCAAAAAGGCGCTTATCAATTCAAACCTGTGGAGATTTGGGATGAAAAGACCGCCAGGGCTATAGCCGCAGTGCGTCAGACATTCCGCGAGCCTCCGCTCACTATCTCCCAGCTTCAGATACGGAACTCTCGAGCGTATCCTGTCAAAGGTCCCACATTGTGTATTGCTGCAGAACTCCCACGCCCCAACGAGGAGGATGTACGCAAATTGCTTCTCCAGACCATTGATGACCTTGGGGAGATTGAGTACGTGGTCCCAAGCCTCGAAGCTGTCAGAGGTGAATGGCTAGTGTGTCGCCAAGATGAAAAATTGTTGCGAATGGACCAAAGGCTGTCGACCTAGAATCATTTCAGCATTTGGCTGGGACTGCGGAGGACCAGATGACAACATTTTATGTTCACGGCGGAGGATTTATGTAAGTGGAGACGTTCAGATTGAATCACAGAATTCATGCTCTAGCCATGTACTGTAATGGACTGAGTCTCACGATGGTAGTTGGGGTAGTTCTGGGAACAGCCGTCCAACAACAACAAGTAAGCTATCTCAACTCACGGGCAGTTGCTGTCTCGCGATCGATTACCGCCTGGCGCCACAAAATCCATTTCCAGCGGCCCTCCTAGACATCTTGGTCGCCTACCTGTCGCTCCTGTATCCTCCGCCTGGATCCTCGCACAGAGCCATTCCATCCTCACGTATAGTTCTTGCCGGTGATAGTGCAGGCGGCAACCTCTGTCTCGCACTCATCCAGTTCCTTCTTCACCAGCAAAGACGAGCTCCAATGTCCCCTGTGATGTTTCACGGTCAAGCCGTATCATTTCCCTTGCCTGCAGGTGTAGCTGTCCTCAGTCTTTACGACAACCACACAATCGGCCTTCCCTCCGCGGTGGATAATGAGAAATATGATCTCTTTGGTCCTGCCAGACTTTCATGGCTATTTCCCGGTTATCCCAAGTGCGATATCTGGCCCGCAGTTCCTCCCCGATCAAACGTATACTGTCATGATCTGGCTGTCAGTCATCCACTTGTTAGTATGGCTATGGCTAAAAACTGGGATGGCGCTCCACCCATATGGCTAGCCTGCGGAGAGGAGTTGACGACTGACTATGGGAAGGTGCTGGCTCAGCAGGCTGCTAGCCAAGGTGTGAAAGTTGTGTGGGAACAGTATGAGGCACTGCCACACCGGTTTCCATTTCTCCCAGTCATAAGTCAATCTATACAGGCAAGGCGATGCTATGATAGCTCGGCGAGGTTCTGCAGGAACTGTGTAACGGCACCGGGTGCTGTGGTCAGTGGGGGAACCTTCATAGATTTCCGCAATGGGAAGGAGAGGGACGCGCCGCTCCAGAACTTGTTGCCATTTAGCGTTGAGGAGGCTCAAAGGATGCTTCATGAGGAGATGCTGGCATGGTACACCCAGTGGTTTAAGCTATTAGCCAAGACTTCGAGGTTGTGAGCATCATGCAGGGCTGGAATTGCTCTCAGGCCAGCAATCCAGATTCAGAGCTYGGAATAGTAGAAGCTAGAGAAATTTCTCCCTGTACGACATCATGTTAGCTACGCTTTGGACTCATTAACTTAATTATTGCATAAAGCGCCAAAACATCTTCGCATGACCGACTGTTGAAAGGGTATGTACCAACCATGATGTAGATACCATGAAAGATCTCCACTGCAGCATGCGTATCATTGTGAATCCGATACTACTATTCTTCGTGGCAGGCAGAGTTGTTTTCGAACACTCTCCAACATCTGCTCCAACGGCTCTTGTTATAGACTAACAATCAACAACTAGCCTAACGCCTAAGAGCGTTACCGATTGATCTTATAGAGCAGTGTGTGTTTTGAACACGTTGGCGAACGCAAGGAATTTATATCTACTATATTTAATGACTTACGCCCAATCCCACATGTCTGCAAGGTCGGATGGTGTAGTTGGTTATCACGTGTCCTTAACATAATACGGACAAGGTCCTGGGTTCGAACCCCAGTCTGATCACTTATGTTTTTGCCTATTTGGCCATGAGAAATTATTGCCGTTAAAGGTTTGCCTCTACGAAGTTTTCAGTCTTCTTTGCATAAGATTGTTTTACACCATCCTCCATTACTTCCAGGTACTCATGTAGCGATTGGCTCCTTTTCGCTAGAGAACTTGTATCTCTCCCAAAACCGACGCACCCTTGATCACGATAGCTGCTCAACATCAGTCGCTGCACACTGCATCTTTATCATTAGGGCCATGTTACCGCTGGAGTCTATTGCTATCATACTCTAGGACGTTCTCCACCCCACCTATTGAAGCAGATATTGAATTGAAGGAAAGCTTTTCTTAAAGGTTGGTAGCCCACAACGCGGGCCGCGCCGCGTTGGCAGCTTCGCAGATGGCTTAGAGGAGGCCTGGGTAAGGGCGCTTAGGGACGCTCTTAGGCGAGGCCTTAGGGGGCTGCTTCAAGGATTCCCTACGGAGTTAATTAGGGGTTAAAAAGGGACTACTCTGTACAGGCTGGTTAATTTGACAGGCATTGTTCACGAAATCTTTGTTGCTACAATTGATTTTGAATAAGGCACGACGTTACGATATGATCGTACTTGCTCAACCTCCTGCTGCCTTTTCGGAAAGCATTATGGGACATGGTAGCAAGAACGTGCAACGTTGCTGGGAATTAAAGCGTTCCATGTGCTATAATGCTCTCTAGATTGAATTTTCTGCAACTGAATACGATGATACTGAGTAGAATATGGCGTTCCAAGTCGAAAGTATCTCCTCATACAACAAAAGAAGGGTTTGTCCATCGATCAGACTAGCAGATTCTTCCGTTTCGGCACCCTGCTATCTGTCATGTTCTCCTTGTCACGATCGTATGGGTGACTCGAGCGTGGCTTGAAATATTCGCATGGCTCTACTATCCAGCTTCGATCGTGTGGCTCTTGTCCGTGGCAGGTTCCAGCATTTGAAAGCTGACATCCCATTATTAGTCTACAATTTTGGTACTTCCGCGGGAAAAAAAACCTACCGTATCCTTGCGTTGCAACGACGCCGAAGAAGACGCATCCAAATGCGTCTCTACAGGAGCAACAGGCCCCCAATCCTGAACCTTGGACCGCCGTTTCACAAAATTTGGTTCAAAGTTGATCTTAGAGAAACTTACACAGGCTGGCATCAACGGTTTGATATAATCTCCCACGCTGCTGGTGACGTTGGGTGCCTCAAACGGGTCTTCGCGAGGATCATAGTTCAACATGCAGGTGGAACAGAATGAGGGGTCCGGCCACATCGTGGTAGCGCCACAGCTTAGGCAGCTGGAGTGTTGCATATCCTGATAGCTTATGTCGTCCACGGGGCTTTGCAAACTGCCTTTTGGCGTTCTCTGAGATTCATTGAATTGCTTTTCAGCCTCCGAAATAGGGTATATGGACGGCATAAAGCCGTTCAGAGATGTTTGTGCATGTTGTAGCTTGTCTGTTGCACCAACGAGAGGATATTGGCCATAGGAATAGTTTAATGCCTCAGAGCCTGCATTAAGCGATCCGTCATACCCGTGGCGTGATGAAGGATCGAKAATGTGGTCCGGTTGATACGTATAGATTTGTTGTATATATGGTGATTGTTGTAGAGTGTTCAGTAGGTCAGGCTCGGTAGAGACTTCGGCTGCATTATCTTCCCAAGATAGGCCGTTGAAGCGTGAACCATTCTTTTCTGCATCGATTGAATTATCATTCGAGGTTATGCTCCAGTTGCACGAAGATTCATCCACCATGTCCCACTCGAACATTGCTTGTCTATCCCATAGCTGATTAGCTCGTTCAATAAGGAGGTTTTTGTCAGCCTCTTGGTCTAGAAGAGAAGCCTTCTCCGCTATCTGAACCATATGGTGGGCCAGAATTCGTAGGAGCTGCTGTTGAGCCTCACCGTAGGACCCTGCGGAGGAGTCGGGCTGCTACACGCTTTAGGCTCCACAGATAACTGTCTCACCAGATAGGGAGACTCACCTCCTGGTTGTGCACAACTGGTCGCGAATATCCCACGGCGATGATTGTTCCAAATACGATCAAAAAAAGGGCCTTCATTTCCTTCAGCGAAGTCTCAGCAAGTGCTATCTTGCTTAGAATGCGTTCGAGGTGCCGAAGGACCGATGTGCCGGCATAAGAACGAATGTTTTCCAGATCATTTTGAAAGTAATCTTTCCAAGAGATGTCGGGCTGTCCATCGTAATTGTAGAGAACAGAGGAGCTTTCAACTAATAGTCTGAAAGTCCTTGTTAAGTCTTCATCCGCTATGGGGCGGATTAATTGTATGAGTTTGGCAGATGATAGAATGCCTACGCGACTTGTCGAGGCCGGAAGTGCATGCTTTTCGGACATCCAACCTGCGAATTCGGAAACCATAACGTCAAGATCCCACAGGACCTCGGACTCAAAAGCCAGTTGAACATCCCCAAAGTCAATAGTTTGGCCATTCATGAATTTTTTGGCCAGCTGTTCTGGTGTGCAGCCCGAATCTATGATCGTAAGCCAGGAAGCAAAACCGAAAGGAGGAACAGTGTCATACCAATAGCATAGATATCCACCTCGTTAAAGGAACACGAGACTGAGTCCATCCATCTGAACTTTGGCGCTCGACCACAGCAAGTGCTTTTGCTACGGCGACAGGGTGGGCAAGGCCATATCTCAGAGCACTGGTGAATTGTTGGCGAGTCTAACATGAAGGATAGAGCCCCAAACGGCTTACCGATATTTTCAGTTGCCTACACCTCAGGCAAGCCCCTATCCTGCGAGTTTTTGCAACTTCTTTCTTGCGTTCCGGCAGAAATTTCGAACGCTTCATTTTAGGACCTTGAGCCTCGGTAGGTTGTATAGTCAAGCATCCTGGTATAGCGTCCGGAGCCTTACGTCTCTCACGCTTACGCTTTTTTGGGGTCAACGGAGCGACACCCGAGATGTCATTGACAAGAGCCGGCTGTGGTGGCTGATGGGTTGGGCCTGAACACGATGCATGATTGTCCGAGATGTGGTTTTGCTGCTGAGCTGGAGTTTCAGCCACACCATCACCGGTAGCAACAGTTGCTGTTGTCTGGCTTGACGTAGCGGAAGAAAAGCTGTCATTGGCCCAAAGCTGGAGAGCTTCAGCGGAGAAGATGTCTTCGAAGTCATCCATGATCAATAGACGTCGAGCATCTAGTCAAGGGGGCAACCTCAGAGACTTGGGAGTGGCCTTTATAGGAAATGATATGGTTGTCAGCCATAAGGCTGGCATCTCACCGTTGTCCCAATCAGGTACCACGGTGGAGGGATACACCGAGTTACCAAGTTTGGGATAGCGCTTGGTAGAGGTAGGCTGAGCAATGACCAAGCAAGGCCTCTAACGGCGCCTCCAAAGCCATCCTCTCGTATTTTCATATTCTACTAGTTGTCAACAAGACTAGCTCGCCATCGATCCGTTGTATTGGTRGTGGGACAGGAGGAGTCTGAGGCTTCTCGCGCATATGTCGTTAAAGCACAAGGCACATTCCTAAGCCCAGATTCTGAGAGCCATAGAGACTCGCGCATACCTCAGAGTCGTAATAGTTGCTTGTTTAACAGTAGGTCCACGCTTGATGACTACTATGCTTTTTGTTCAGCCGGAAGAATGAGTAACGATCTGATGTAGAGAGAGGCACCCGGGAACCAGACGATTGGTCGCTAAAAGTGAGCCCCCTGTTCACAAGCCGGAGAGCAATTTAGGTGCCCCAGGGGCCAACTTTAGGGGGCGTTTCGGGCGCTGCCGGTTTCATCTAGGCTTCAACGCCATCGCCAATACAGTACTTATTGGCTCTCACCTGCGGGCAGGGGCTTCTGTGTGACTGCTGCCTGGGGGTGGTCCGAGGTGGCGAGCATCATGATAAATCGCTAATCTACTCAATCTTCGTTGGCAGGAATCTTCTACAGGGCACCATTGACTGCTAATATGATTATCGGGATGAAGCCTAAGATCCATTCGAGCTCGAGACCAGGGGTTGATTGTTCGCACGCGAATCGATATTCTAGGACGAACCCTTCGGATTCGAAAGGGATCATAGCTGGCAGGAATGGGCATGCAATGCATTGCTGACCTTAGAGATTCTCCGATGTTATCTATCTCCTTAACGACCTTGCTGAGTGGAGGAGATGTGCGGACCATTAGCCTACGAAGTCTTGCTCTTTAGCACTAGGAAACAATCCATTCAATCAATTTAAGGATGCCCTGGAAGTCTTACCAATGACGCTTACACCCGTGACGGATTGAAGAGAGCGGGAAAAGTGCTCATCTAGCTGTTCAAGAAAGCAACGTGCAACGCGTATTGGGTACGTTTCAGCGTCTTCTACCGCTCTAAACCCTGCACCCCAAGGTGACCAAGATGATCTCTTGCAAAAGCTTTCAGGCTCTTTCGCTTGCCTGTATGCAGGTGTCAGAGCTATAGGTAATGACACCAACTATCCTAGGTTTGAGCAGAGTCGCCCCCAGGAATCTCAGGAACAGCGCGCCCAACGCCTACTACGACGGCTTCTCCATTCTGTTGATTGTGTACAGAGCCGATGTCTTGAGCAAGATCTAGCAAATTTCGCGAGTGGCCTCTTGCAGCACATGAGATCCAACATTGTTGCGAAGGCTACTTCAATACCTGTCATGCCCAGGTACACCCGTATCGGGCAAGACGTTCTTCCAGGCCTTCAATATATCCTTCGCCTTGAACTATCATTCCGAAAAGCGTCATGGGCATTGCATGTATCTACTGCAATAACAAAGATCAGGCTCAGATTCTGTCTCTCGCTTCATGGGAGCAGGCATGGGAGCGAGAGACTACAATGGATCAGCAACATTGCCTTTAGCAACAGACTTGGGCGATGCAAGCCTTGTCTTTGTATTTCCGCTATTGGTAGGACCTGGCATCCAAGTATAAGTCGACCTCGGCGCCTTAGTACTTTGCAGCATTAATTCCAGACTCTAGAATCAACAGAGTGAAGTTATGCAGCCGTCGCTCAGGACGTAACGCCTGAGCATAGACGCACAGGATGTTTTTTGGCTCCAGGCCTTTGCATCACGCTGCCTCATCAGAACATTTATTCAGTTGTGGTGCTGACTCAACGCTTAACGCTAATTCGGGCGAGACAGCCCTGGAAATCCAGACCGAGGCTGAAGCCGAACACATTTCTGCAGTTGATTGGTTGAAAACTCAAGGCTTCGAATTCTACTTTCGCCTTATGACGCAAGAAAGGTTTTCCTACCTACGTGGATGAACTTCAGAGCAACCTCCAGTCACTAGACACCAGCCCTACTCGAGATCAGTGCCTTGGAGTATTCAAAGTCTCAATARCGGCATTGAGAATCGATCAATTCGACACTGCATTCTACGACCAGTGTTCCGTGGGACAGATTCCTATGCTCTATATAGGAAAGTATCTTGCTGGGGAAGGCGGTTATGTGGGTGTCACGACACGTAGGGAAATCCACTTGCTTCCGCCCATAATGCATGTAGCATGAAAAAGCCCATTGATCATTTTTCGTCTGTGAACCTTCACGACAAAGCATTTCCATAGCCACTGCGTAGCAGCTGTATGGCTGGTTTCAGCGCCATCAGTACGTCCACGTCATCGTAACAAAAGTCGCTCTAATTATTTCACACTTRAGCCCTGCAGAGCCCAACTTCTAACCAAAAAATTGCACGAATGGGTAGTCTAGAACAAATCCTACTGAATTGGTGGGTGATTTTTCAAGCATAGCCTCCAAGATGATGGGAGTACAGTTTATTGAGCAAGGAGCCGTAGAGTGTAAGAAGCAGGGACCAATGAATGGATAGCAATTGTACCAATTGATATAATAATACTCCATGTTGACAAAGCAAAACGTAAAAGTACAGGGAATAGCGTAAAGTGAAACATAGCCAAAGGCCTTAGACCAGGTGAATACTACCATTCGGATATCAAAAGGAAACCAGACCTTCTCCTGGTAAGGGGATTTTGTACTTTACCAGAGGTTACCAAAATAAAACCCAAGTGACATGCCTCGAAAAAGAAAATTGCAATAATACAAAGATGATACCAGGTAAAAAAGATAGACATCCAAGTAACAAACATAAGACTTCGGAAGCTGGTATGAGATTCACCTCGGTACTGTGGCCCCTACCGGAGGTTCTCGTATTCTGGGATTGGATACACCGGGATTGTGAGAAAGTGCGCCTCTCTGGCGTTCTGGGATCTGTATGAGTCGAAAGCAATGCAATACTGTGGTCTTACGGGTCTTTGACTGTCTGAGTTGCTCGCGACCGACGCGTATGATGTGGCGTTAGTTGTTGGCATTGGACAGGAAGCACTGCTGTAAGCTGTGTATCCTCTTAAGTCTGTCGTCGGGAGGAGGGTGAGGCAATCAAGTGCATGCTATCATGCCTCTACCGAGTGGGAGTGTCTTCTTCGCTTGCTTCTTCCGCTGTATATTCGGAGGCGATCCCGTCGACCTGTAACGATGTTCCTTCAGCATTGTACCCGTGATCTACGTGGCTATCATGACGAGGGCTGCTCCCAAAACTTGCTCGAGAGTATGAAATTGAATTCGGCTCCACGTTTTCGTCGTGCTGAACGGCACCGCCAGTAAGTCCAGCAGAGGTGAGCCCATCACGGATTGTCCCAAAAACTCCTGCCATTCCTCTTTCAGCAGGAACCTGGGGGGTGATCTCGTTGTAGATATTTGCGGGCGAACGGCGACGGACGTTTCGAATAGTGGGATCTGTCATCCTGTCTGATAAGGTGATAGAGCTTCCGTTGGGGTCGACCGTCGGCGTCTGGCTGAACCTGCTTCGTCTTTGCGGGTTCTCAGCGCCTAAGGCCGACGTCTCGGGGCTCGACGGCGTACCCTCGTCAAAGTGGTGGCCCATAAACGATAGTGTCGTGGCGATACCCTGAAGAGGGAGGCTGCCGTTTGTCTCTGAAGAACTTCCACTAAGCGTGTGGCTTGGACCATCGGGTTGGGTTGGTGACCGAGTCCCCTCCATATGCGTATGAGATCGGGCTTGAGAGTTACCTCCAACATAAGCCACATTCGAAGCGCGGCTTCCATCGCTTCTACAAAAGCAGTTTTGACTGCAAAGGCATTGAGACCTTAGCTCTCCCTCTTTCTGCTTTGTTTTCCCATCCCGCAAGATGCGAAGCCGCTTTCTTCTGGCTTCGCCCGGCTGGTCCAGATGTGAACTAGATGAGGGAGGCTCTGACCTGGTAATTGATTCCGATGCTTCGCCCGCAGGATCCCCAGGAGGAGTTTGTGAAATTGACGGAGGCGAAGACGGACCGACGGAAGTATTGTTGGTAGTACTAGGGGCAGGTCCCGCAGGCGGGCGTGCGACCCGCACTGTATTGGACAGGCGCTGGAATATGGCTCGTATTGGAAAGGTCGTTGAACACCATTGCTTTAATCGGTTCCGCTTATTGTGTATGCGTGGCTCTTGTATTGATTCCTGTCGCGGCTGCGCGGGACTCTCAGCCACTTGGTTTGCTGGAGAGGATACGGGGTGGTCCAGGCTCGGAAAATGGAGGCCCACGTCCTGAGCGTTCACAACCGTCACGGTCTCACCCTGCGACCCTGCTTGATGCGGCTGTTCCTCGACACATAGGTGTGGAGTTATCATTGTTCCCGTATTTACTGAAGCGAGTGTATACTGCGTGGTGCTTCTTCCAAGTCCAAACATTTGATGGCCACAGTGTTCACATTTAAATCTGGTGTGCGTGGTGGGATCGTGTGGAAGAAGGCAGTTGATATGGAAGTGATGGCACCTGGAACAACTACCATGAACGGGAATATCGATATGACGTTGGTGGAAACGCCTTCTTTCATTGAAGGGAGCTCGAAGAGCTCGAAGGATGCGATTGTAGGCGCCTGCCATCTTGGGCATCGGAGTGTGTCCTCTGGGGTCGGTCGTGACAGGTGGTTAGAAGTTTACCGGCAAGGTGATGGCAACGGGACGTGGAGCAATGAATCTACGTCGCTCGGTCCAGGAGGGAGCTGCAATCTGTTATTGAAAACAATTGGGTAATTTGGTCAGTGCACAATGTTCGGTCAGAGATGGTATTGTAAATCGAGCGGGCGAAAGGCGCTCGTTTTCTATCATTACCACAGGCCTCAAAAAAGGCCAATTGATGTTCCACATGACCCTATTCATCCCGCTTGCAGCATGATCGAGCGTACGCGTACGGAGAGTTCGGGGAAGAAAAATCTGCATGGCTGCGTCCAAAGAACAATTGAGGATGGAGGCTTGCTGCCCAACGATTTTGTAAAGCGTGACTCATTGACCGCATTCAGCAGGCTCATGATTGGCAGCCTCGCCCCAAGTCTTCGATAGCAAAGCGGTGGGGAACTGCCGGTCTTGCAACCATCTGCGCACTGCTTAGCCTTCTTCGCAAGTAGAGCGAGCACGTTTGCGCATATTTTTGCTTGAGCTGCATGGCACCATGATAGAACATTAACCCAAGCTTCTCAGACTGTGTGCGTTATGTTGAAGGCATGCGGAAGGTTTAACAGATACCAGGCAACTGTCTACTAGAAACGGATGAAGCTGAAGAGGGCACACGAGGTTGACATGGAGAAAGAGCCTCGCTGAGCCACACTGGCTAACGATATTAGGTCTAGAATCATACTTAACGCTTGTGGCACATTTAGCGCAATAGAATTATGGCTGAGGCGGCATCTCTCTTCCGTAGGCAACCAGACGGGGCTTTCATTTACTGCTCCCCATCAGGCCATGACATGAGGCATTCCGACCAATCATGCTGGTATCCCGCACTTATGACAGGGATTATTTGGGAGCCCGGCAGTGGAAACCAAGCCCTGGGCGCCATCCGCTGAGGGTGAAGCTTCCCATGGAGAGATTCATTTCTTGCAGCATTGTCACGCGGAAGCACACGAATATGATGCGCATTAAGTAGGCACGCCCCGGCCTCAAGGTTTTCACTACTATCAATTATTCCATTCCTAACTTATCAGCGCCAATTATGGCACCATTTCCCAATGAATTAAGCATCTGAAAGTGGCTCCCACCACACGTTTATCCGACCATTTGAGCCATTGCTTGGGTTTCTCTCCCCACTCCCGGCAGTAGAACGGGTACGAGCAGGAGTATCTCGTCTGGTCGATGCTCTAATGTCTTCAAAAAGCGACTTAAATGGTGGTAGACAACCCACAATTATCGCTAAAATGGTACGAAGCAGTGAGCGAAGTGGCCGACAGGTAACTTATGATCTTCTATTACTTACAGGTGGTAGACTCAATAATACCCCAGAGAGCCAGAAGAACGGCGTCCTGATGGGTCCCCCTACTAATCTCTATCGCACGAGCAATAGCAACACATATGATAGCAATGACTAGGGAGAACACGACTGCAAGTCCAATCTTACGCCTAAAAGTAAGGCGAGACTTGTAAAGCATATGGAGAGGCATGCACATAACTGAATATAGATGAATAAATTAGCTCAAGCTACTGAATAAACTAGTGGCTACTACTCCATGAATCCTTACTCAATAAGTCGGTTAGGACATCGGCTAATGTGCTGAAGGCAATTAAGATAGTTGAGCCTTCGAGATTGCTGGCTTTCTCGCATTGACCTATCGAACAGGTTAACTTAAGCATCCTAGATCTTAAGGAAGCACGAAAAGTCACCGAAATTGAAGTGTGGTGACGCCGGATGGCATGTTATCAGATTGAGAATCCAGCAACCAGCATAGGTCGCACAGGCAGTTACTGCAACACCCTTCCACCACCTCTGATAGACTTGTAACCTGGTAAATAATCTCCAGTATAGAGCCAGCCAGCTCGCTTTCACGCTCCAGAGGACAGTCCAGAAGAGGCCGATGATACACAATTCATATTTGACGTATTCGTTGCCGTGCCATAAAAACGCAGCCTCGTCGGGTTCCAAACCAACGTTAGCTCTGGTAAGATAGTAAAGATGCGGTATCTGTAATGTCTGCAGAACTGCATTGATAATCAGGATAATGTAAGCGAAGTACACGCAATGATCTTCATAGCCAAGCCGCTCGATGCGTGTGATGCGGATGAGTGTGCGAAGAATAACAAACACGCCTGCGAGGGCGACGCTGCACCAAACGATAGCGATAAGTCCGCCTGGTGGGAGATGTTTGGATAACCCCTGGGACAGGTGCTGTGAGTCTGAGTGGGGACCGGCCATAGTAAGCTGATGTGGGTCGATGAATCCGTGATCGTGGAGCTAGGGCTATCGGGTGGGAGTAGACGGAGGATGAGTATTCGGAGGAGTTATGGCGGGTGTGTGTGTGCGTTGAGTACGTCAACGACCGGCGATGACGGTTGCTGGTGAAGCAACCAAAACAAGACATCGAGGCTGAGGGTGGGATTTGTCATGAGAAGCTCTCACAGTGAGTGTAGAACAATAGCTACGGAATAAGGAGATTCTACGATGTAGGAAGCGCAAATTAGTGATAGGTAATAATAGCATTGACGGAGGCACAATTCCTTGCCTGAAAGCTCTTTGGGATACTCTGGAGGTCGAGTCCATCGTCCCTGCCTTGTCCGCGGAGTCTTATGCAAATAGCACTGCATATGTTTGAACGCACGGCACATACACATGAAGAGGACAGTGCCAACGCAAAATCAGAAGGTGTGAAAGATTGGAGAAATCAAGCAAGCCTCCTCGCTTTGGAGTGCAAGGTGTTCGTGCCAACCGGGAACCATGGTTCAGAAGGCAACGGCGGGGTACTTGCATCGCTCACCATTGTTCATCGGAACGAACATATCAGAAGGAACCTCAAAGTCATAGGGACGGTTCGCTGTTGGATAGAATGATCTTGTACAGAGTATGAGCCGGGTGCTAGCGTTGTGCAGTCTCGCCCGCTCTCACAGAGCCATGCCGAGGCTGACAGACGACAGATGACATGGGATGTTGCATCTCGGTGCTCTTCGGATGCAACCACCCAGCAACCCTCGTTGCCAAATCCTTGTACAATATAGTTTGCGCGAGTAGGCACTTCCGAAACAGCTTTAAACGCCTGGGATCTCAACACATAAGTCCAAATTGCACCTGCAAATGTCTTGCGCTCTCACTCCCCACTTCCGACGTTGTAGTGACCGTCCCAATTGCCCTCCTAGGTGCGCAAACCGTCGCCCTGTCCCTAACCACCTCCACTTGGCCCTCCTGAAAGGTTCACTGGTGGTTGTACCTCCCCTGGGCCAGCATCAGGAGCACCGACCTTCCCACCCCAACAAAGCTGTCCATTACTCTGCACAGTCCACATCTCACTTCCAACGCAAGTAGGACAATAGAAAACACTCTGTGGATCATATTGCAACTTGAGCAGGCTTAATCTCCCAAAGTGCGTTCCATAGAAGTCCTGCAGGTAATCCGGGTCGAATCGATCAGCTTCGTTCATGTAACAACCCGTATCTGGAGCCAATTCTTTCATAGCCTGCGTCTTATTGTACGTTATATCCTCATAGACTGCACGGATGGTAGCATTGGAACTACCGGGTGCCCAGCCGCGGGCGACAATGTTGTGAACGTAGGTCTGGCGCCAGGCAGGATTGACGCCGGAGTAGGGGTCGCTAGCATCAGCGAAGACCTGTCCCCCTCCTACGAAAACGACATTCACCGATGTAGCTTCTTCGGGCATCCCAACTATAGTCTCGAGCGTAGATTTGAGGGCTGTGGGGTTTCCTGTGAGTGCTTGACGACCGAGGAAGCGAGAGCCAAGAGCAGCGGTTTGGCCCACTGGCGACGCCACATCAGACAGAGTGTTGTAATAGTCGTTGTAGGTGGGAAAAGAGAAGTAATTCGATTCCATGAAGAGGCTCGTGCCGTTGTATTGGCTCAGCTGGGCATTCACAGGAGCAAATAGCGCCTCTGCCTCTGCAACGCTTCTACCGAAATTGGCGATTGTTTGAATGAAAGCTGTTGAGTAGTTGGAAACCAGTGGACTCGGAGAATAAAGTGACCAGGAACCGTAGCCTGAAAAGCCATTGTCAGATAGGTTGGGAAAAGCTTCATAAACAGTGGCTACCGCATCCATGAAAGCCGGCAGGTCATTCGCTGTTAGCGGCGCGAATCCAAAGACTTGAGCAGCGACGCTGTTCGTAGGGTGAGCTTTGACGACCGTTTCCACTACGATTCCATAAGTCCCGGGTCCTCCGCCACGAATAGCGAAAAAGAGATCTTGGTTCTGACACGCGCTTGCTGTGACAATCTCCCCTGAGGCCAGGACGACTTGTGCTTCGAGAACTTGATCTGCTCCCAATCCAAAATCGTGTGTAGCTGGGCTATGGCCACCCCCCTGCATCCATCCACCTAGACAGCCAACCGACTAGGTATGTTAGGCTACAGAAGACCTGGCAGGATGGCAGATCGGTTACGTACTGGAGTACCACCACCAACCACGACCACGTTTCTTGCTGCAGCTTCGGGATAGACATCCTCCCAGGTGTAACCGCCTCCAATAGTGAAAGCACTCCCAGTCCAATTTGACTCTGTGCATTGCCCAGACGGTTGGTATTTCTGCTGAAATTCGATACCATTTCTCAGATATCGAATCCATACCTGCAAACTGCCAAAGCCTGTCGATCTGCAATTTGTCAGACCCTGCATGCAGCCTCGACCCGACAGATGGGTTCACCTTCGCAAAAGGTCATGGCCTGTATTTCTCACCACCAACCTAATATTCTTCTGCCTAGCAAATTCGATACCTGCTACCAGGTCCGCCGTTTCCGTCGCATTGACCGTATATACGGGCTGATCTCCAAGAGAGCACCCTGCCACCGGCGGTGTTGCAGTCGAGTTTTGCGATGAACAGTTGTTCGTTTGCTCATACCCAACGGTACAGGGTGCATTGATGGATGTCGAATTGATGGCTGGGCACGAGTCGGTAGGGTATGAAAGTGCAATGGGATTGTTGGAGATGAAGGTCTGATTTGTCAAATCAACGTCAATAGCTGCACAGTCCCCAGCGTTAAATGCAGGTCCCGGGTAGCACGGCAAGGCAGGAGGCACATCCGCGATAAGTTTTCCACCAATCGAAGCATTGAACGTGTTCCAGGTGGCCGTTGATGGCCAGCAGCTTTCCTCTGGAGTCTGCTCACCTGTCAGCCTTCATACCATTATGTAGAAAATCATGAAAGGAATATCGGCGTACATACACATTTGCAGCCGGGAGGCGATGCGTGAGCGAGGAAGAACACTGAAGCTACGAACTCCAACAAGACAATGATAAACAGTACCATAGCGGAGAAGAGAAGCGTCAGAGCTCGGATTGGATTTCGACCGGAGGGGTCATGATATGAGAGAATCGGAGATCTCCATCATACGTATCCCAATCGCCCTCACATGGTCAGCAAGGAAAGCTCGAGTTGACCAGGCGTCGATAAGCGACGACAATTTCCTCGAGGAATGGGCAAAGCTCGACATGGAGATGCGCATTCATGAGCGGGGTCTCGTCATGCAGCTAGCCGCGATGTTCCCCCCTCATTATCAGGTTTCGAAAAAACTGGATGCTGCCATTGTTCTAGTAATGGTTCTCTCTCATTGAGGCCCGTTAATAGACCTCGCTCCAACATATCGATAATCTTCGTTGTCAGCTATCATCTGCCAAGTCATTGTTGCTCTGTATTAGTCATGGGATGGGAGACCACCTGATCTAATAAGAAATTGTTATGCAGTTGAGGTATGATGTCAGCCTATTCATGAATGGACTAGGCCATCTGCAAATGGAGGTATATTCTACATATCATCAATATTTACGCCTTGAATAGAGCACTGTTCATCTGGCCAAGATGATCAGACCTTGAACGATCAGCAACAGAGAATTTAGAATAAACATCGTGGGCTGGCCACGCCAGCAAGGTCAACAGGATGGAGATCAGGGTCGCAGAGAGAGAATGGGGTTCCTAAAAATCGAATGCTGCAAGAGGACGGATTCTGGTTGTTATAAGGATGCCTGCAGGAAGCGTCCCAAGCGCTTTCGGCGATGACGAAAGCATGCTCACGAAAATCAAGAAGTCGATCCACTTGGCTTTAATATGTTCTAGACGTTGAGGGTCGCTAGCTCTCCGAAGTGGTTTCTCTAGTTGCATGAATTGCTATCAGGAAAGTCGGCAATTGCCTGAGTCATCGATATCAGCATCAAAGCCTGTTGGCATTTCGGCATGATTCGAAGATATCAAGGCCCAAACGTAGGTACATATCAGGGCATTGAGCCATTGGAGCGACTTTCCTGTATCCTCAATCAGATGTAGAATGTACGGGTGACATCATTGAGAGTAAAGCTCTCCCATTTCAGATGTGGAGATCATCCCTTGACATTCGAAATGTCAAGAACATTCGGGCCATCCTGTCATGAGTGCAGCCGAATATCTGTCCCGGAACCAAAGAATAGACATTTTGGCCCAACTCATCAACGTCCAGATTTTTGTTCGAACAAAGCATCGCATGTCTCTATCAACAATCAGGTACATACATCAATCTTCCGAAGAGGGTAGTCATTGCGAAAAAGAAGCGATAGAGGGCTCCTTCTCGATATAGCTCCTCCTAAATCTGCAGCCCGCTTTCTTGGACTTTGTTGTAATTCGTGTAAATCCCCCAAAGTCGGCCCACTCAAATGCAGGTTCTCGAGACCGAAGGGATCGTCGTAGTGTACTGTTCGAATTGATCGATAGACACCGCATTTGCTTGTCAATTTAGCTCCCTCAATTCCAATAATTGCCGAGAACGTAACGACCTAGCGATCATGTAGACCGGTCCTGCACCTGGAGCTCTTCGTTATACTATGTGATGATTTTCGATTCACATGCATTGACAATCCACCAGGATGCCGCCAGGATGCTGCCAGGATGCGAAGACGGTGGATGGATCAGACGATCCCGAACATTCTCGGAGCAGTATCCGCAGCCGTGACGAAAAGGACGAGATGTTCAGGGTCTGTAGGTGATACTATTGGGTGGGACATCCGTACAGAAGTCCGAAGAGGAGCGTTTGGCGAGGAGAGGATCCTGGGGTGTCTTAATGCTGTTTTCGCAAGGCATAATGTCGTAGCCCGACGTCAAGGAGAGGATTCCACCTAGTAACATGCATTCATGAATTAGTACAATATCTTCATTGAGTCATCTTCGCACGATATTGAATGTTTGATAGAATGTAGCTCGTTTTTGGCCGTGGAGTTTGCTCGATGTCGAACCAAAACGCCATGACAACCAGAAAGGCATCCCTAAAAGCGGAGCCTAGGTCCGCCGAGAGTTGCTTTCAGGGGTAGCAGCCCGCTTAGGGGCCTACTAACTTTAGGGGCCGTCCTCCCTCCCGGCTTTGCTTACCTTAGGGTACCTTGCCCCCCGTACCTTACGGTAACTGTGGGTTATGACGAGACCTCGGCTCCGATAACGGCCTCAAACTTTGTATTTTTCTGAGTGTGAAAGGTCGCTTGCCATTCGCAATACCTTAGGATGTGTAACTATCACGTCCAGACTACCTAAAACTCGCTCAAAATGCCCTCATACAATATTGTTGTCTTCGCTGGAGACTACGCTGGCCCGGAGGTAAACTCCTCCATGTGCGGAGAGAAGTGGAATTGGAGACAGCGTGCTAAGACTATTACCCCAGGTCACAGCAGAAGCTCTGAAGGTATAAATCTTCAGGCCGTGGAATCAATCTATGAGAGGCATCAGCTTATAGTGTTTCTCAGATCTTACGCGTGGTAGAGAAAGAAAGACCACAGATCAAGTTTAACTTCCAAGATCGTCTGCTGGGGGGTGTGCGCGCTCTCCA
Source organism: Cladonia macilenta KoLRI003786 (assembly GCA_000444155.1). NCBI lineage: Eukaryota > Fungi > Ascomycota > Lecanoromycetes > Lecanorales > Cladoniaceae > Cladonia > Cladonia macilenta. Next base: position 505,623 of record KE598561.1, read on the forward strand.
ATGACCCTTTCACAGAGAATCCAAGTAGCTAAATACGCTTACAGGCTTCAATTGATGCTACTGGCTCTCCTTTAACAGATGAGGCACTCAATGCAGCGAAAGCAGCAGATGCCGTCCTTCTAGGTGCAATTGGCGGTCCCGTACGCCTTCAACCTGACTCGAAGCAAATACGGTGGCCTCCACTAATCATTCAACATAGAAATACGGGACAGGCCCGGTCCGCCCTGAACAAGGTCTCCTCAAACTCCGCAAAGAACTCGGCACATTCGGCAATCTACGCCCCTGCAACTTCGCCTCCGAGTCCCTCGTTAAGATATCTCCTCTCAAAGAGCACATATGCCGCGGTGTCGACTTTACAATAATTCGAGAATTAACAGGTGGAATTTATTTCGGCGAACGAAAAGAGGAAGAGAATAATGATGGTATTGCATGGGATACTGAACCCTACTCTCGCGCAGAGATTGAAAGAATAACAAGGTTAGCGGCACACTTGGCGTTGAAGACAGATCCTCCGCAGAAGGTGTGGAGTTTAGACAAAGCAAATGTGCTCGCTACGAGCAGGCTCTGGCGGAAGGTTGTGAGTGAGGTTATGGCCAAGGAATACCCACAATTGAAGCTAGGACATCACCTGATCGACAGCGCGGCTATGTTGATGGTAAAGGATCCAAGGGCGCTGAATGGGATCGTGGTTACGAGTAATCTTTTTGGAGACATCATCAGTGATGAAGCTAGTGTGATCCCTGGAAGCCTTGGGTTACTGCCAAGCGCCAGTTTGAGCGGTGTGCCCGATGGTAAGGGCAAATGTAACGGAATTTACGAGCCTATTCATGGTACGTATCAGTGGAGACAAGGGCGCAGTGGTCAGACTGATTCGAATGACAGGCTCCGCACCAGATATCGCAGGCCAGGAGAAGGTCAACCCAGTGGCAGCTATTCTGTCAACGGCTATGATGTTACTATACTCGTTCAATCTACCCGAGGAAGCAAAGGCTATTGAAGAGGCCGTAAGAAGGACGATAGATGATGGCATAAATACGGGAGATATTGGAGGTAAATCCACCACCAAGCAGGTTGGCGATCATGTGGCCAAGGTGCTCTCCAAGATACTATCTGGATAAGACATAATTGTTGGTTAAAGCTCCTATGGCAGTCCATAGTGAGGTGAGAAAATACTATTGGATATTAAGTCCACAGATCCATGTGTCATTATTCACAGGATCACCTGTTCCTCTTCCTTTCGATTAAGTTCTCCCGTGACCCTGCTTCCAAGTCATCTTCGTCCCCATCGTCGTGAAAACAAAAGCCACAGTCACAGTCACAGCTACTTGCCGCAGTAGGACGCAGTTGCGCACCTCGACCTTCGACTGTAATACGATGTCAAAAGATTCAGATATCCGGGGAAGAACGCTCAACATTTGCAGAACAAACCATACAGAGGCAGAATCAACGACTTACACATAAGTCTGGGACGCATTTGTGGGCATTGCATTAAAAAGGGGGTCGCATCCGAGTCTCTTCTTGAAATCTTTCAACCTTCTATGCGCTACTTGAATATTGATAGAGGCAAGAAAGAGCCTGTATATACAAGCTCTTGCAATATTATTCATATCGTCATGTTAGTCAGAAACAGGATTCTTTGTCCGTTTACTAGGGCATCTTCAAAGACTTATCCGTGGCATCCTTTCCTTAAGTAGTTGTGTCACTCGTGTGTCTGCCCTTGTGCCTCCACAATCTCCCATACTATTAAGCTTAGCAAACGCCTCAGAGATAATCAGCAAACCATTGTACAGTTTAAACCTAAGTAAAGCTTCTTACTCCTCACTCCAGCGCCCTACCACCAGATCCCTATATAATCCATATCGAATACACGACCACATTCCCCTAATTCTACCCACAAGTGCTCACCACTGCAAAGAACCTCCGTGCTCCCGTCTATATTACTCAACGGTGGCATAGTCAATGCAATCATAAATGAAGGAAACAAGGGTTTGACCGCCGGAACATTAATCCACTATGCCGTTGTGGAAATGCAATTTTGGCAATTCTCAAGTGCAAAGACTTGAATGGTCTTACGGAGCACGCAGGACGGGCATGACGCTAGCATTCGCAAAATTGGATTTGTCAGGGGTTGCTCCAATGATGATCGATTTGTCATAAACTATTTAAGTCAGCACCCTCAACTTCTGACTAAGTAGCTAGACTGTGCAGCCTACATATACCTCGAATTGTCAACGAAGCGTTAAGGAGCTGTCTTCCACGTGGCATGCTGTTTCATTCACTGATACCTATTCTACTTGCTAAGGGGTAAAGTTCCCATCACACTAGTCTTTTCATAATCCACTCCCATAATATTCCGTGAAAAGTCAAGTCCCTTCCGGTGCAAAGATGGAAAAAATGTAGAGTATCTTTATTATACTGTATCTGACTCAAAACAAGCTTGGTGCCATCGACATGCTTGGAGTATGCAATGTGGCAAGGCACGAATTGTGGCCCCAAGGGTGGTTTCCAGCATGGAATCGAAGAAGGAGGTCCTCCACAAATAGCAATTGTAGTTTCGAATTTGAGGATATATTGACCCGTGGCGAGGTCAAATAATGCGGATGTCTATGGTCTGTTTAATTGTACCGTTATCACTTCAAAATGAACAACAAGTGGCAAATTGATATGATGGGGCAGGGACACGCTAGTATTGACTGTCGCTCCTTCCAATTCCAAATCATTGCCTACGACATTCAATGTGTAAACATCAAAAAACCTCAGACAGGTTAGCTTATGTTCCACCTGAACTCGCTACCAAGGGTCACTCTTTGAGCTGCCGCAAGTAATGGCTGAGGGGCGAGCTAGTAGTGACAAATCGTTCCTTCCAGATGCCAAATAATATTCCACGACGTTCGACATGTGAACATTAAAAAACCTCAGATCGGCTAGCTTCACCCRAATTGGCCACCAGGAACCAGTCTTTGAGCTGCCACACTCAATGATTCAGGGGTAAGCTAGTAGTGACAGTCGTTCCTTCCAAATTCTAGACCACGGTCCACGACGTTCAACCTGTAAACATTACGGAACCTTAAACAGTCCTAGCTTCTATTCCTCCTGACCTTGCCACTAGGGGCCAGTGCTTGGAAGACTAGCATGGAGAATGTCCGTCTATCATCATGTACAGAGCACCCACTGGGTCAGTTTGCAATATCGTGCCTCATGATGCCCCTACCTTAGGCTGAGAAGAATCGCAGGAACGAGAAGTAGGGAAATTGTGAATATGGCGGCAGGGKCCTCGCATGGCACCAAAAAGAGGTTTCGGTATTCGAGCCATGACTGGATTTGCCTCGTCTTTATTGGAAGTTCTCTAGACTGTTAATCAGGTGTATGTAGCGCAATCACGACGTCTTGAATCTATCGCTTTATCTTGGAATACCGTGTCATCAAAGGATTTATTGCCCTTGGAAATTTTGACAATGCTTGCATCTTTCACGTAGCCGTAATTGAGGAGGAGCAAGTGGTACATGAATTATAAGCAAACGGCATTTACGCCGGGCTTCAAGCAAAGATGCTCTGAATTCGATCCTCTCCCCTATATGATGGGCTCATTAACATTCCAACCCCTGCTTAGCAGACCTTTTGTTATATTTTATGCCATAATAGCTCCGCTGGGCGCATTATCTAGGCCCCGTTAGCAGTCAATTAGCATCTGACTCTTGCGTCAAATGCATACTATTGAATGTAGCTGAAGCAATCCTGCAGTCGAAGAATGGCCTCTGATGGAACACACCAGTTAGCAGAAGTATCCACCTTTTAAAGATAGCCAATCATAAAGGTCTTACCAATTACGAGACACCACCTGTCTCATGGAATCAGAATCAATAAACCCTTCCGCATGCAACGTTACATATGATATAACCGTCCTAGCTTTTCCAGCTTAACGAATCTCYGGCATACTCATCCACTCGGGTTCTTCTGGTGGCTCCTCATCCCCAAGCTCCTCATTGCCTTCCTCAAACTCCTCACTCATCTTCCCTAGAGCGTTGTCCCATCCGTAACTCTGTCTAGTGTCCTCCTCATCTCTTCCGAATATCTGGACACCTCTGACATGCGTATCTTTCCCATTCTGATGGTTTTCGAGGATGCGAATTTGAAGAATCCAGGCGCGTAGCTCTGCTTTCCCCCCTACGCCAACACCATCCAGATCAACTACAACCCAGCCTTTGGGCTCTTCTCCGCGCCATCCGCCGAACTCAAGTAGGTCATGTAAGCTTGTGCCGCTGTCGTACAAGTGGTCAGTGTATCGTATCACGCGTGCTCTATCTCTGCGAGACGCACCCGTGGAAAGTGAGCCTTGTTGGCGTGTAACTCTCATCCAGCGAGTAGTCCAGATAGACCCTTATCATCACGATCTTGACCATCTTGACAAAGTGACACGTCAATATGTGTGGTTGCGGCCCATCGCTCTGCCAGTAGTGGAGGGGGGAATAGGACCGTAGGGCCAGTACACCACAGTTGGGCTTAAAAGTGCTGACGGTCCAGCTGGCAAGAGCAGATATTTCCCGAAAGTTGGATGGAAGACTAGGATCTTGCGCTGCAAATTGCCAGACAGGTCAATATAGGTGAAGGTAACCATGAAGAGGAGAGCTATTGAAATTAGAGAACATACTTGGATCGAGAGTCAATGGGTCTTCCTCAATTACCTCACCCATGGATTCGGCATCTACCATCTCTTGCAGGGTATTGGGATCACCATCCTCATTGATGATTGCGGGCGTGTCCTGGCGATGAGCCATTTTCCTCGTCTCTGGGTCGTGTCGTAGGAAATGTGATCTAGCTTCGAGAACAAGCTAGAGTGCCTCCACTTATGTCGCCCTTACCTTGACTTAGAGGCTCGGAGATCATCCCGAGTCAACCCATCTAGCCTGCAGATTGGTTTCTATACATTGGTTCAGTATGCATTGATATATAAAATTTGACTGATAGACGTTTTAKTGTACSAGTCACCGTGCCTAGAACTAACGGAAGAGATCGCCTATCAACCGAACAGCCCTGCAGGGCTGGACTTGAAGCTGCTGAAGCGGGCCCTAAGATTAGGGCATCTTTAGGGGCAGTTTCGCCAGCTTTAGGGCAGGTTTGTTCGGGTGATGGGTATGTTCGGTTGATACCTTAAGGTACCTTAGGTGATTTCTTCTAGCTTCCCACTACCACCTTCTGGCTTGCTTGCTCCTTCCAACCAGCTTCGACAACATCCTTTGCATCTGTTCCATTGCTATCCGATAGTCAGGGTCTCAGAGAATTCATAGCGTCATGTTGCCCCCTGCAAGGTGCATCATCGAATAGATCTCTACAATTGGAGTTTACGTTTGCAATTTGCAGGAAGCGGGGGGACGCAATATCTGCGGGTTGGTGAGAATGTAGAACAACAGTCATCAATGTCCAGATCTTTTGACTCACGAAAGACATGGTTTGAAAAACCCTTAACCCCGCGGGCAGATTTCTAACACGTATCGTTCCTGCAAAATCTTGCTGACAGATGAAGCCAACTGAAGTGCCAGCACATTCGTCAAATTCTTTGGTGCTTCCTCACAACTCGTCACACGCTCTATACCAGAGCTAGAGAAATCTCAAGCACTCCCCCGCATTCCAATCCATTGTCAGATCGATCTAGATCGCCAATCATGTTGAACTACACAAGAGCTTCCGCACGGTGTGGTACATGTCAGGCACACCACCCAACCGTCGTAGTCACAGTACCAAGCGCCCTCGAGCACGCTACCTAATATCCTAATACATGTGCTTGCGCTGAGATGTCAGCTTTCAGCCTTCAGGTCCGCTTTATCATCTGTATCGTCGCTACGAGGGAACGCATCGATCCAATCATTCACAGTCTGGAAGTATTTACAAGAACGACCATTAATAGCGAGCCACTAGGACTCAGAGGAGGATCATACCTAGCACAAAGATCGGCTCGCTAGCAAGCAAATTAAGAAAAGTCCCGGCGCAGATCTGACAGACGCTAAAGCTCGGGCCCCTCAGCAAGGTCAGGAATCAAAGAAAGAAACACGCCACTGTGATCAGACATTCGACAACCATGAAAAGCTGTGGGCCCACGCAATCCCATGCTTACACCAATACCATGGCATGATTACGCCGTAGGCTCTGGTGATTGTGCCCGAATAAGCAAGAACGTTCAACCGATTTGGGTTGTTTTGCCACTGGGTAATCGCCTTGTGCTTACCAAAGATAAGTGACTGAGAACTTGGTATTTGAAATCCTATGAGTTCTCCTTTGAAAATGAAGACAGCTAAAATTGCATGTATAATTGCAAGCCTGTGTTTGTTCTGTGACATGCAAGTGAGTTGTCATCTATAATGGGTAGGTACTTTACAGGCCTCCGTGTATACATTTTTCCTTGCCAGAATGCACTTTGGCAGCGGCTCCGTTGGCCACTTGTGGCGTACCAACATCGAATCCGTCCCACGGCAAGTCATAAATCGTGTCATCAAGCGGATAAGCCTCTTCAACAGAGCCGGTGCCAATATTGTTGGCTCTGCTATCGGTCTTTTCCTTTATGGTAAGAATCATATTGGTAGCTTTTCGGCAGTGGAAAATCACGGCTGTACTGATTACACTTAGACATGAGCGGAACAGACCCTATTTATGTGAGCGCATAGTCGCCTGCAGTGTGCCAGCGGTGTTCAGGATACGAATTCACTGGCAACTCTCCAGCTTTTGATCATTGAAGCGTGTCCCTATACACCATCGGCTAGGTGGTGGTTTTCATTGGTCGAAATACTTAATGCCTCTTGAAGGCTAATAACCTTATAATCMCCCTTCACCTCAAGGCCCTGCCACTACCGTCATTTATTTCCCGTGTTTCCGCTACTATCTCTTATTCAGCTGACATCAACTATCCCGCACACAATGGCTTGAGACCCTCGACTAGAGGGGGTTGGTCTATTAGTGATCAGCTCCATTCATGAATGGCGTAGACTATGTAAACACCTGCTCAGATTGGCCTAGTAGGCCTCGGATTGAGTATAATCTGAGGGAAAAAAAGAAGAAAGAGGAAGACCATGTGAACTGGTGGCAAATGGACTAAGGTATATTTACAAGTTGGCGAAATCTAGGCCTTAGTAAGGGTATTACAAAGGCGTCTGACTGTAAGAAGCGTTACTCATGCTTCTAAAGCTGGTTTATGCTCGTTTAGGGCCAGTACTGAATCGTTCAAGASCACCGTCCAGATCGAGGGACGTGTGACCCGCTACCACGGCTTGATTGATTGCTAAGGAACGGCAGAGGGCGTACATTGGAGCGATTATACTGGTCGATTGTGAGATCATATACAACATGGTAGCAGGTATGGTACGTCTTTCATTGATTTTGTGGAGACGGGCCACTGGCTAGCAAACGAACCTGAAACGCTATAATCAAAACCAGTCACGCCTTCATTTAAGAGAAGATGAGGAAGCTACGACAGTGGATACTCTCAATGCTTGAACATTGGTCAACCCGATGCAACAGCGTGCCTAGTATCCTCCACTGCACAGCAGCAGAATAATTCTTGCTCAATATCAAGAGCCCCCATACGCATGAGTGTTGTGAGTCTTTTGTCTGCTACTCATATTCCATTCCATCTTGACCTCTCGGTTCGCACCAGGAACAGATTGTAAACATGAGGTTGCTACGCGCGATAGCCAACCATGAAAAGCCTGCAACAGATATATGCCAAGGCATAAGCATGTATCCAACACCAATTGACAATATACGGAAGACAGAGTACCCTTTGCTTGAAGGTTCGTGTCCCTCGATGCATACCGAAGCAAAAGCTAACGCAAATAACCTTCAGAAACCACGTACCTCGACCATGCAGGAACACCTCCATTCCCTAGATCCTCTATGAAACAGTTCGAAAGAGAGATGAACACCCATCTCTTTGGCAATCCTCACTCACACTCGCCGTCGTCAATGGTGTCTACAGACCGTATCGAATCGACCAGAGTTAAGGTGCTCGAATTCTTCAAAGCTGATCCAGCTCACTTCGACCTGATTTTTGTGGCAAATGCGACTGCCGCCATCAAGCTTGTCGCAGATTGTATGTCAGACTATAGCCGGAGCAAAGGGTCTGAAAGCTTCTGGTTCGGCTATCATGGAGACTCTCATACGTCGGTAGTAGGTGTAAGAGAAGTCGCAGGATTGAGTGTGAGATGTTTTGATGCAGATGGGGATGTTGAAGCATGGCTTCGTCGCTCAAGGAGGTCGACGAGTCAACACGAACACGAGTTACCAAGCCACGACGTCCCAGTGGGACTATTTGCGTACCCAGCACAAAGCAACATGAACGGACGGCGGTTGCCACCTCATTGGCCTGGACGCTGGAGAGCCACCAACTCCGCGAACCGTGAAATGTATACTCTTCTGGACGCAGCGGCCTTTGTCGCTACAGGCCAATTAGACCTTAGTGACGAGAAGAATGCACCGGATTTCGCAGCCCTGAGTTTCTACAAAATCTTCGGCTTCCCAGATCTAGGAGCTTTGATTGTCCGCAAGAAATCCGGCCACGTTCTGAAGGCGCGACGATACTTTGGTGGTGGCACTGTTGATATGGTCATCAATGGGAACCAAGGTTCAATGTGGCACGCAAGGAAAGCCTCGCAATTGCATGAGATGCTGGAAGATGGCACGCCCGCCTTTCACAATATCGTTGCACTACGCATTGCCTTGGAGACTCACCAGAGGCTTTTTGGATCAATGGCGAACGTTTCCAAATATACGTGCATCCTCAGTAAAGTTCTATACAAAAGGATGTCAAATCTTATACATGCGAATGGACGGCCAGTCTGCCAGATATACAAAGGGAAGTCTTCGGTATATGGGGAGAGCGCGAGCCAAGGTCCTACAATCGCATTCAATGTCCTGACGAGCAAAGGAGGGTGGATAGGAAAGACTGTCTTCGAGAGACTCGCGATCCTCAACAATATTCAAATTCGCACTGGAGGCGTATGCAATCCAGGAGGCATTGCCACAAGCCTAAGTCTCTCGCCTGTCATGATGCGCGAGAACTTCAACGAAGGAGTACGTTGCGGTAATGGCCTTGACGTGATAAATGGCAAGCCAACGGGTATCATCCGGGTGAGTCTGGGCGCGATGAGTAGCATGAAAGATGTCGAAGTCTTCCTCAACTTCATGCAACTTTTCGTGGACAAGGAGCCTGGTAAAGAGCAATTCAGAGCATCGTGGGAATCCGAAATGAGCGTGGAAAAGCCTTCGCTTCCCACAGCAGCTCAGTCTACCGGGTTACAAGCAATGGTATGCGTCGAAAAGCGGACAAGCTCTTGGCAATGCCCAGTAGCTGCGTGCATGCCTCTTTTTAGGTCAAGGGACGAGTTGATGGACCATCTACATGTACACAGAAATGGTGTACAAGGCCGGACCACTTCACCAAGGACGAGGAAGAGGCGATCACTGTGTGGGTTTTCATTGTTTTGAGGTATAATCGATGCAAGGAAACCGACTATTAGATACTATTGGTGTGATTTTTTGATTCCGGGCGCATCACTCTAGGGCTAGGGTAATTGGGGATCGCCGGTCGGTCTCTACGCCAAGACTCGCCGGCTCCCGGGCCACTGCTTTGGCAATGATAAGGTACACATAGAAGACAGAGAAGATAGATCGTCTTAACTGGTCTCGTTGCTTCGTGATAGTCTACTTGCCAACAACCAGTAATCCGTAATTGGGCACCGTGAGATAAGACTGCAACTCCTTTACACTCGCGCCACCCAATCACTCCCCTTTCAAGTACCTCTCCGACACACTCGTCCACCTCCCAGCTCGATTCCCCTCTCAAGCCTGCCTCCCTCGCGGCTTCCTTGTACATGTCCTGTTTAAGATGATAATTATCAAATGCCACATCCCCAAATGGCGTCTTTCCATGCACATGGTAGTAGATACCATCCTTCACATCCTTGAATTTACTATAGTACAACGCGCTCGACCCCTCAGGCGGTGGACGTGCATTAAATTTCGCGTCAAGTGAGGCGCTTGGGTTTGAATTGGGAGGGCATGTCACACTGATAAATTGTCCACCTGGCCTGAGATTCATGCAGATGTTGCGAAGCATATCAACTAGGACCCGCGCGATCAGGGGCGTAATTGAGGAACCACGCGGCGAACACGACATCGAAGTTCCCACCCTCGTACGTCGTTGGCTGAGAGCCGTCGCCGAGGACGAAGTTGACGTCCTTCTTGGCTCGCTCTTTACCGACGTCACTCCTTTCGCCTTTTCGGCGTGCTTCCTCGATCATGTTATGGGATATAACTACTCCAACGACGGAACTCGCACCCCATTCCAGAATATCAAAGGTGTAGAACCCGGAGCCACAGGCGAGTTCGAGCACGCGGGCGTCTTTGATATAAGGAGCGATGGTCGTGTGCACATTTTCATGCTCAATGTAAGCGATGGTTTTAGTGCGAATGTAGTTGTAGGGTGCCTGGATGTTATCGTACTGAGTGGACATTGCGCCCACTCCTCGAATACCTCTGCGGGCATACGGGTTGATGGTTATCCTGATTTATACACCATGATCTTCTGCTCCAATCTTGTCTAAGCTTTCTTGTCGTTCTTCCACAATGAGTTTTCAGAAACGTTCTCGATAATTGTATACCATTCAAAGACTTTACTCTCCCACACACGAGGTCGTGAAAGCTTCCCCAACTCGGCCGTGGATTACATAGTTTAGGCGAGACTCTTGGGACAATGGTGCTCGAGCGCAATCATTGTGGTAGGACGAAGTCGAGGATGAGAACGACAGAATCGAGCATTTTTCATCGATGCATTGAGCAGATTTACCCTGTCAATGTGGGGGACCCATAGAAGGACATGGGAACACTTAGATTGATCTTTGATTGGAAAAATTAGCGTACATGGTGGCCTGCTGCCCAAGGTGATAATGCTCTGTATGCAGAGCCACGTATTCTCTTTCACTTACTCTCAAATATCCTATAATTGGCCAGTGCCCACCTCCCAGAGTCTTCAAATTGGTGGGGTGGGCGAGGGTCAGCCAATAATGAGGTAGAAGAAGAATTAGCGTGGACCATGGCTTGCGTGATTAGGCCAGAATTGATTCCTCCAGGTTCGCTCCCATAGATTATGCGCAGACGGACCTAACTATGGACAGCAGCCAAGGTTAAGCGAGCTCTATATACATGTAACTCATGTATGGGGGGCCTCGGCGCGGCGTTCTAACTCTGGTTATGCGGCAGTCATTGCTAAGCCCCAGTTATGGGTCATCGCCCTAATGGTATCCAATCGCGCACTGGACAACGGCAATAGGGTCATTTTAGCTTCGTATAAAGAAGGCCTTATTATTCTATTGTTTATATCGTAGCACCCAATTGTAAAAACCTGGTCTCTGAGTACTTCTTCGATTTGTGATGACCGTTATACATAGAAAACTATTATAGTCGATAGGTAAATCCCGACTATTGATGGATTGACTAACAAACATCAGCAATAAACCACTCCTGTTCCATCTATGAGCTGACAAGTCCATACAGATATACTCGTATCTGGTTGATCTCAATTCCCTCGGGGTTGGTCCAACAGAGGTCATTGCACTTCGCGATGGAACTGCGAGCTCTTGCGACCAACATTCCCCCTCTAGTCAGCATCCCACAGGAAGATTTCTGCCAACAGAAAGTACCCCAACTTGATCGACTGGTGTCTTTGGTGCCTTGACGGAGCACAGGTGGGTCGTGTACCGGACTTTTCCATTTCTTAATCCTCTACCCTCTATGACGTAAATTCGAGCCAGAACACCAACAATGATTTTGGGCACTTTCCATGGCCAGGAAGCTTGCTCGGCTCATTCAATGGAAATTGTAGGATCCTCAGACAGACAATGAATGGCGTTTATTCAATGGACCACCAACAAAGCGTGTTGCCATCAGGCTTGCGATTCATCTACAAATTTAAGATAGTTAATGTCAACAACGTCCTGATCCCATGCTCCTTAAGACAAGCGCAGGAAGGTGTACGTAACGGGTCGGGTAGGATTATTCGCCAAAGGTCGATTGAGGCGCAGAAGTCACACGTATGGAACAAAAGCCCAATGGTCGATAGCTAGACAACCGCAGTTTGGCATAGTATTCTTTTTAAACGGGATTCCAACAAGCCCATTATTACGCCGATAGCCGAGACCTTGCACATGGCCAGGTGACATTCTGGGGGTGCTAGGAGGCTAATTAAGGGTTGCCGCCCCCAAGATAGGTTGACGTGGAGGTTTGATAACAAGATTAGATGAAGTGAGCTGGATGGATCATCTAGCATGCAAAAAAGATGGGTGATGTCTCTCGCAATCATTCACGGCCAATCCCTATCCTAATCTTGGATTGACCGGAATGACCGTTGAGGCTCTGTTTTGATGTAACAGAGAGATAAATCAGCCAGGGCGACGCATGCCAACTGCGGAGGATTGTTGGCTTCAATTGGATCGGTTGGGGCGCAGCCGCTAAGCCAGTCTCCCTGAAGTTCCCCCTGGAGATCTCCCCTAAGGAGCTACCTTGCACTATCTAAGGTCGCTCCCCCCCCCGCGGGCTCTAGCCGAGGGTATCCTGACAGCTTAGACCCATCCCCTGCAATTCTATTGCGCCGGTTGCATGTTGGATCATCGTGCATCTTCCTTCTCGAAGGCTTCTACCGCAAGACGCACCCTAAGTGGACTAACCTTCTGATCTTGTACTCTCGATCTTTTAACTCTCGTTGTCTCGTCTCCTTAATGCCGTGTTTCAGGTTTGGTAACAGCGTAAGACAGTAGGCTGGCTTACATAGGAGTCTGCTCCCTGTCTTGCCCGCTGTTTGGGATTGGGATCCTAGGGATTTCGAGGCTCAGGTGATTCCCATAACATCTTAAATGACCAACCGTTGTTGTTGCTGTGCCTTGCGCGTATCTACTAATCGCCTGTTCCACAAGACGGGAATATTCATATGTGTACCCTCGCTGTCGTCGTCGATACAGGTTATCACGCTTCTGCGTTTGAACCCTTGGTTCATCTCCAGTTTCACCTCCCTCTACGGAACTGGAGTAATGTGTACATAGCCTCAACAACCATCTTTCTGCGCTTCCGCCTTGTCATTCATTGATATGTGCAATATCTCCATCAAAGGAACCCTTGTCTACCATTAAATTACATTGACGATCTTTTTTTGTCGTTTGTGTGTGCATTGATTGAATTATCACATACCCTCATCTATGCACACCCAAATACCACCGCCCTTCCCTCTGACCGAATTTCAAGGAAAATAATCATGGCGATCCAATACCGTGCAGCTCAAGCTTCAGATATCCCATTAACGAGTATACAACCAGCAAATTCCGAACTACCACCCGATATACCGTACCCTGGAATTCAAGGAAACCCTTCAGCAGCAGAGACAAGTTATGCTCCTATTGGGGGGCTCATCACGTTCGCTGGACCATCGCCCACCCCAACACCTACACCTACCTTTCTCTCCGCCACCAATACCCCAAGCTCAACATCCAGCACGACCTCATCACCAGCAACAACAAGAGCAGCCGCAGCTCAAGCACTAACTGCCGGCAAGTTGACGGCGGCCATAGTCGTCCCAATAGCATTCCTTGCCATAATTATTCCGATAATAGTATTCTCATACCTAAGTCATAACCGAAGGAAGGAGGAACGACAGTTCGCCGCCCATCGTGCCAGCCAACGCGGTTCTCGTGAGCGCGAGAACATGTCCGAGAAACGGAATAGATCTTTGGCCCCCAGTCAACCGCAAAGGCTGGAGGAAGGTAGTAAACCACCAAAGAAAACAAGGGAGCAGCCTCCTACCCAACAACCCACTCGGCACTCACTTGGACTGTTCAACTTCGAGCTCTCCACTCCGACATCCCCCACGCCCACAAATGCACCAGCCACTCCAAATTTCCGATTGAGCGTAGCGCGAGCATTGGAGATTCGAAGATCCGATGTTGCGGTCGTACAATCTCATAATCGAACATCGGGACAATCAGGAGAGTCAGCACAACGTCGGAGCCAGGTACGACAACAAACTGAGAGAAGAGTGCCGGCGAACTACGACTCAGGAACGAGCGCCTCTGATCCCCCACCACCGTACGCATCGCCTCGTCCATCTGATGCTCAAGCACAAAGATCACTCTTTGCGCCACTAGAGCGCATAGGAACAAGAGACATGGCCGAACGGCGCTCGCATATAGCAAGACAGCTTAGTAATAGTGCTCCGGCTGCTACGATACCCATTAATAGTAGCCTCCGGCCTCAGCCATCGCATACACCACGAGTTTCGAGCGAGGTATTACAAAATCCTGACGCATACGGTCGAGTCCACACGCGGTCCACGTCGGCCACATCGAGCTCAGGGATATCTGCACATAATAATGGGCCATTTTCCTATGGCCTTCCTGAACGGTTATCAGATGTATCAGGACTCTCATTTGATGTATCGCAGTGGGCCACAGACCAACCACGAGGGTCGTATAGGGCGTCCGTTGTCTCTGCGATCAGTAGCGACGAGAGCTCGACGATGCATCCTCATCAGATAATTTAATACCCTCTTATAGCAGCATGCTACTGTCATTTATAGTATATATGAATAATGAAAGACATTTTGTCAAGAATAAAGAATGCAAAACAAATCCGACTTTTCATGTCTTGGCTGTAGGCTGCCAAGCGGGGCTAAATTTAACCTGCTGTGGAACGTAAGAGCGACTCGTCACCCTGTAGTATTATCAATGTATAACGTGTGAAATCTTCTCTTCTGCAATCGAAAAGATCGGGCAGCACGAAGAATTGTGTTCATCTGAGCCGTGTGACACCACCTAGGACTTGTTCAACTGCTTCGAACGGGGGATGGACAAGGCGAAGAACCTAGCGAAGTCCGGCTGGCACCCAAAGGGAAAAGACGGTGGTAGGGAGTCCTGGAGAGGAGACAATAGAGGTAGACTTGCTCCTTCCATTATTCTGCCCTTGTGCTCGTCATACATCGGCTAAGTCAGCACGGCAGGAATCAATCAGGTGGTATGAATCGCATTTCATTTCCTAGTCATATCACACAGCATCATCATGGTTCTGCTCTTCATTATCCCTATGCATCGCTTTCGGCACAAGGCTCACAGTGAGAAGGCAGGCTGGCTTGGCAAAGGGAAGGACACCCACGCCGCTCAAGCAAAAGAGCATACATCCCGGCCTCTTTCTTCTCTCAAAGACCCCGACTCATTCGGTCCACCGCCCAAGAATGTCAACTACAACGGAGGGGCTGCTGTGCCAAATGCTATAACGCCTGATCAGAGAGGATTGGGAGCGCCCATAAGGACAGAGGAATTGATAGAGCAGGGGCAGCAGCCRGTGGTACAGAAGCCTGCGCCACCACCAGTCCCGYATAGGGCCAACAGAACTGGAATAAATACGAACAATCTACCAAAACCACCGGTACGAAGGGCAGGCAATGACAATGACCAACAGGGCCCGACGCCCTCTACAAAACCGAAACCCTCGCTTCCTCCGAGACTGCCACCAAGACAAAACTCGAATCCCACTCAATATGCCTCTGAACCACCACCTACTTACACAGCAGCCATGCAAGTACCTTCTCCTCAGGATGAGGGTAGTCTGGATCAAGGCGCGTTAGGGAGATTAGGACGAGCAGGTGTTTCCGTCCCTGGCTTCGGCATAGGGCCAGGATCTCGAGGCCCAACAGAAGCGTCGCAAACTCCCAACCCTTGGCGGGACCAACCTTCCAATCCATCGCCTACAGCAACTTCTCAAGCTCCATCCCTTTCGAACCTTGGTTCCCGCTTCTCCAAATTATCCACAGCAGCCCCACCGCCCACCTCAACCCCCACGCCTAGCCAAGGCACCTCCATGCAACAGAAACAGGACGCCCTGAGAACAGCTGCTGCGTTCCGAAACGATCCCGCTTCTGTATCCCTCTCCGACGCTCGCGGTGCCGCATCCACAGCGAACAACTTCCGTGAACGACATGGCGACCAAGTGGTGGCAGGAGGAAAGTGGGCAGGGGCGATGAACAATAAATATGACGTTGCGAACAGAGTGAACGGACTAGGTGGCAGAGGAACTACGGCTGGTCAGGAGCAGGCTCCACCAGCACATGAGCCATCCCCATGGGCTGATGAGCCGAGCCAGGGCGGATTAGGCGGCATGGTGGATGGAGCGAGTGGGGCGTTCAAGAGGACTCCTCCGCCTCCACCGGCTGGGAGAAGGCTGGGCGTTGCGAGTCCACCGCCTGTGCCATTGGGGAGTAAGCCGAGGACATGACAGCATGATGGTAGGGTGCACGAGGCGTTATGAGCAATGCGCATGACATAGATACCCAGAACTACTTTGAGTTTAGCACATCCAAAGTATCTGCTACAGGTTCTTGAAACACCTATCCCTTTTCTGCACGCTTACCAACCCTTTCAAACATCTTGAGCGTCTGACATGCCAGTATCTTCCGCGATTCACTTACTTCAAGTCGCTTACTTTCTCATCACGAATGACTATATCTCCGTCGCCAATGAAAAAGAAATCTAGCCACAAAACCCATTGACCCATATGGACTTCTAATAACTAATCSCAACAGGATAGAAAGACCTTGATGCCACTTGACGGCAGGAGCAAAAGGCTTGAGATATTTCAGTTCTACACCGAGACAGTACCGGAGAGTCGTTCTTTCTTGCAAGGAAACAAAGCGCACCAGACCAGAAATGCAGAGTATGATGTCCGACTACAGAGGCCTGCAACAGCAGAGAGTATGAGATCCTTATCAGGGAGGATAAGATGGAAGTCCAAATTTTGGATTTATCAGAATTGAAATGGCGAAGTAAAAGAGTGAGCATCTTGACACTCACAGTAAGCCAACTTGGAGACTCTCGCTCTTACTCAGAGAGGCACCCGAGAGGACTGGCCCCAGCCGAATCGCTAACAGTCACTGAGAGGGAGCTCAAGGCCTGAGGCATCGCGAGGTCTGCCAAGACTTCTGTTGGTTCTCGGCAAACTTGCCTTCTTGATTTCCAGCGCATTTCAAGCGCACCGTCACCACTGACATCACTTCTAGCATCAATGTTTCTCCGATAGGTTGATGTACATCCTCCGACTCATGTTATCGTCATGTAGCCATCCGACGAGGCATTCTAGAGCAAAGCCAATGAAAACAACATGGAATCGGTGATATGTCAAAGATATGTCAACAAGGCGCAGTCCCGGCATGGCTTACCCCGAAAGATGGGCCACAGCATCATCGATTGGGTCACCTGTGATCGCCAAACCGAATACGAGTGGCACAGGATAACTTCAAAAAAGACATTAATTGTAAAGAGAACCTTTGAATAATTTTAAGAGCTGCTTGCTTGACTCTATACACACTCCATTGCTGCATCCTTCTGTCAATCCTAAACGAGATATCATTAATTTTACCACGATGGCATCCATCCTCCTCACCGTCGGCGTCCTCTCCTACGACCAGATCAAAAAACAAAAAGCGAAGCGCGCCGCAAAGAAAGAAGAACATAATACCGCTCGTTACTCTGAACTCGAAGCAGAAAATGCACGCCGCATCACCTTCCTTCAAAACAATACCTGCTTCTGCCAGACCAGTGACTGGCGAGGCGGCAATTGCGAGAGACACGGCTACGTTCCTGCTGCAGGCGAGCCGGGTGGGCCACCCTTAGCAGCCCGAGAAGGCGAAAACGATGGAGATGTTGCGCCGCCAGAGTACGAGGAGAGGGAGAAACATAGGGATAGTACTACGCTTCGGAATCGTGTGACTGATTCGGAGCAAGAACGCCCGTATGGGGAGATGGGATATCAGTATCCGAGGGGAGAGGCAGATGGGTCTTCCTGCCCGAGGCAGGAGGGTGATGTGGCGAGGATTAATGGGGAGAGGAGGAGGAAGATGAAGGCGGGGAGTTTTGCGAATTGGTCGCTTAAGAGGAAGGAGGGGAAGGGGGAGGCGGTTGTGAGGTGAAATGATGGGCTGGTGTGTATGTGAAATTTGTATATCGCGGCGTTCAGCGGCTTGGAGGTTTAAAATGTATAAATTGGGACGCATTGGGCGGCTTGCCATGAGAACTGAATATTTGTTTAGGTGATAGACTGAGGAATGAATCATGATTATATTGAACCTTCCTATACCTAGCCCATTCTGCCGGTTAGAACTATCCGCTATCTGGGGGAATATGTTTCTGCTAACTCGACAGACATCGAGGAACCGCGATCAACGCCGCCTTCCGCAGTAAAACCGACTCCGCATAATGCACCATATTATCTCGAAATATCTCGCCACAGCTATATCCACTGCCTTAGCTCTCATGAGGCTGCATTTCCGCCTCAGCCTTTGCTTCTTCCTCGGTCTTTGGTTGGTCAGGCACGACTTCATAGGCTGAAGCATTGCCGTTGAACGCCTCGGGCCCGTCTTCTTCTGGCCCGTCTTCTTCTGGCTCGTCTTTCACGAGCTTGTCTTCTGAGTCTTTCCTCTCTTGTTCTCCCTCCTCTGGGTCCTTGCCCTCGTCTTCGCGCTCCTCAGTGTCTTTATCATCGTTCTCTCCCTCCTCTGACTCGGCAGCTGGCTTCTCTGAACTATCATCACTGCGCTCCTCCTTCGTGCTAGTGGTAGATTCGCTTGTATAATTGAAGAATGACTTGGTCACTTTTGTACCATCGCTACCCATCTTCCTCATCTTCGCTCGCAGAGCCGCTAAGTCATCATCAACAGTTGCCTTGAGGTCCTGCGCGGAGTCCTGTGCCATCGTACTCCAATCCTTTGCCACGTTTTGGGCTTTAGTACCGAGCTCCCCGGCACCTTGTTTGGTCTTGGCACTCGCAATATTTGCGTTCTTCTGGGCTTCGGCGCTCATGTCCGAGGCAGCCTGTTTAGCATCGCTCTTGGCCTTAACCAATTTCTCCTTGAGCTCAGGTGGGGGCTCTGTATCCCCACCTTGCTTACCAGCCATAGCTTCTCGAATTTCTCGCTCCACATCCTTAACAGCGTCTTTGGAGGATTCCATGATGTTTTCTTGCGGAGAAGGTTTTGGCGGCTCGGACCTGGCGCGATTCAAATAGCTGCGGGTGAAGTATCTGATGAACAGTCCAGCAAGCGGAGCAAGATAGACCAAATTCAAGAGAATAGCAAAGGCTTCGCCCGAGGTATCAAGGCAATGGACTGTCTGAGTCTCCAATTTGTATCTGATTTCTTGTTGTGCCTTCTCCATTTGCGCGGCGTGAACTGCGTCGATCCCAAAGGTTTCGCCTTGGTAATTTCGCACATTTTCGGCAAGGCCTTCCTCTCCAGCGGCGCGCAGAGCAACTTTCTTAAGCCAGCTTCCAAGGCCGGCTGTTGCTGTAGCACTCGCGAAAGCGCTACTAACCGCAGAAGAAATTGTAGACGCTGTACTTGGAAGAGCCGTGGAAAGATTGTGGACATAAAGATATGGCTTCTCGATTGGAATGTCGTAAGCGATGAAGAGGTGTGCAAACGCGTACGTACCGCCGAAGACGATCTGCGCGATTTGGAGTGTTGTAAGAGTCTGCTTCATGGCTCGGGGGACTTTGACGGTAAGTGCAGAGAGAGTGTAGTAAGTATACTGCAAGTAACCACTGTTAGTGCCAAGGTCAAAGCTTTGAGATAGTCACAGCTTACCATCAAGGCATGTAAGCCAGAATTAATGAACACRAACATCCAGATAGGTGGCGACATGTAGCGAATACCTGCCCACATGCACAACATTGCTCCAGTATGGTGGAATGTTTGTAGCGTTGTGGATTTCTTCCCTTTTGCGAGAATGATTGCCGTATCCATCACTTCGTAGAACTTCGATAGGTAGAAAAGCCATCCGTAGAATGCTAGACCTTCGTTCCATATTCTGCCCACATCTGTCACGTCCGGCTGACCTCCAGCAAGCTTGATGGCTCTATCCGTGACGCCCCACCCGGTTATGCCGGCATTATAGGTGGCAGCGCTTCCGAGACCGCGCGGACCATGCAGCTTGCAGAGGGTATCTGCTGCCCCAGCAAGCCCATTTGGTCCGTTTAAGCCCGGCCACGAGTTCTTGATAGCATTGTACATGCCAATACAAGTCCAAGCAGAGTACACCGCGAGAAAAACATTGTGTACTATCACAAATGTGTAGAAAGCCAGCGACTTGCTGATTGCCCATGGTTTGTAATCCCTCTTCTTGTTGTAGTTACTAACGTAGGTGACCGTGGTCGCGTAGAGTACGGCAATAGTTATGGGGACGGCGACATGCAGAGCATTGTTATAGAGCTCTGGGTCAATGTTGAAGGGTCGAGCGAGTGTGAAGTCTGACACAGGCGGACTCAGCGCCTCGGGGTTTGAAGACGGCTTGTAACCGAGCAGAGAGGAAGGAGGATGGGTGAAATGGACTGAGGGTCCCGTGGAGGTGAATGAAGGCAGGACCATGTTCGGAGGCTGTCAAAGCTGTCAGTTTGCGCAGTGAGTTCAACGTCAGAGCTATGTGATCGCAGCACGGGGCGTGATATGCAGGCGTTGTAATTGTTCGGGTTGGTAAGAGCGAAAAGCTCTGGTGGTAGCTATCAAGTCACTTACAGTGTCGCAGGCAGGTGTTGGCACCTTAAAGGTGACGGTGTTTTGCAGCGATACTTGTCGCAACCCGGCAGAAATTACGAAATGATATGAAATGAGGCTGGAAAACAAGGTGGCTGGTGTCAGGGCGGGAAATACGTCATAGGTCGGTATCCTTTCCGTCCACTTCTAGTACAGCTGAAGTCAAGGCGGTTACCAACCCTCCCTTGAATTTTTCCTAGTCTCGATGCAATAATGCGATAATCACTCACGCCGTCTGTCCCACTCGGTCTGACAGGGTCCGCATGGCGATCATAATGACCCGCAAACACGGCATGAGCGCAAGACGTTTAGGCCTATCGTACAGTCCAACGTCCTTTGCGTCTCCGCATTGAGATGTGCTTGTCTATAGTCTTTGACATAGATAATCAAAGAAAACTTTCCGACCATGGACAAGCACCTCTTAATACGGGGGCGCTGCCTCTGCTGCAGGATGCCGGCTGTGGTACCGTCGAAGCCGATGGCATGGCTGTTTCCAAAACCAGATCATACGCTTGGTGTCGAACGAGCCAAAATTCTTGGATAATTCAAAGATGATCACGTTGCCGCTCAACATAGTCGCCAATTTGACGATCCTACTGTACTCGATCGTACTCAGCCCGGGTTTGTGCGTTCAGTCATCTTAGGTTCACAGAGGCTGGAAATTAACACGCCAAGAGCGTTCGTTGTCAGAAAACATAGGTATCCAGCCAGAGCACACCGAAGTAATATATGACAGAGCTTTAAATCTCCGTCTACTGTGCTAAGTGAGGGTAGTTGTGAGAAGGGTTCACTGTCTGGACACGAATTCGGGCTTCAGTAACACCATGACCTGGGGACTCTGAGCGAAACAAGCCGTCATTGCATTCCAGGTCAAGACAAAGGGCAAGCAACGGCCATTTTACAGCATCTGCTCTCAACATACTCGTTTCCATACAAACCCGGTGCCTCGTCTGAAGGATGCATTCGGCGTCTGACGATGCTTGCTGCCGTTCCCATCCCTGCGCGGTTCTCAATATGACCAGTTCCTTTCTCGTTGCAAAGTCAAATTATAGGCGTTTATGCAAAAAGGACCCATCAAATCTCATTCATATTTTCGGAGGACGTGAGGCAGATTTATAAGCCATATCTCACCGCGTTGCCTGAATTCCATTCAGTCCCTTGCATATTATAAACAGCACTGCCGCCCGACCCAATAGTCCCTCATATGTGCGATGATGAGAACGTAGTGTAGGTGTGTGTGCTATTACATGCAACGATCTCTTTTGCGACTTTTGCATTGAGCTCGGTCAGGATTCTGGACAACAATAGATTCCGATTGGTCTGAGGAGTCCCGTCTGCCTGAATTCAATGCTTTGACTGTGCCACCCTAGGGATCATGCATGTCGCTCATTTTGGAATTTTGCTCGTTTCCAAATCCGGAAAGCCTACAGCCTTATCGAAAATAACGTATATAAGGGCACGCTGGTGAGGAGCTTTGCGACTTTTCATTCATTGTGTGTCCTGCGAGAATGGAAGGGAACGGTCCTAGCTATTTCCTTGGAAAGGAACGCCTTCTAGAGGCCTTCGATCAAGCGCAAGACCCACCTGCCGACATACAAGCCCCCAAGAAGAAACGTTCGAAGTTCAGTCCTATCCGTCGCCAGGAGGTGGCGTGCATCAGGGTGAAAGGTGCCTGTATCAAATGTCACCTGGGCAAAATCAAGGTACCAACCCTCCAAATCCGACCTAAAATCATCGCCTCGTTCATCCGGGTATATGCAGTGCTCTGGTGAATACCCATGTGCGACTTGCAGCGAGGCTCCTCCACGGCGCATTTCGAAACGTGGATGGATGCAATGCCTGCCATTCTCCTTCAAAGATGTCAATATCTATGCGCTAGGTAAGCTGTAACTGGTTATTCTACCATCAAGTGCTAAGAAGCGTACCTAGACTCGCCGTGCGATCAAACCCTCTACAAGACGATAATGGAAAGTTCATCGCGCTGTCTCATTACAGATAATGTGGAATTTGATTTCCATGACGAACTCTATTGGGATCTTGACACTATCACTCGCGACTTCGCACAGTGGATGTCCAATCAGCAATTGGCGCCACCGTCGATAAGCCGAGTGGGCGTCCTCTCATCGTTCAAGCTTACTAGGCTGCTCTCCACGTTAGTCTCCGACAATATGAGTCAAAATTTGCGGCTTTTCGTCGAAACATCGTCGGCCCTGTACAACCGAGGTCTCCAACAGGAATATGCAGGGTACAATGCAATTGAATTATGGCGAATAAGATCATTCGCAGGTGACAAGGTGCTAGAGGGGTTGCAAAGAGTACTGAACAATAAGGCACTTTCCTACGCTTCTCTCTTCGAACTCAAAGCGCTGTTCTTAATTCTATTTGGGACTATCGTATCGGTAGGCTACTCGGGGCAATGGACACTATCAGGTAGTGTAAGTCTAGCAGCCGGTTGCACATATTTACTCGCTAATCAATTGGGCTAGACCGACATGTCTCGACTCTCCACCCACACATTCAGAGCGGCACAGCACCAGTTGATTCGGATTCTTACCTACTATATGATCGAAATTGCTGACAGACTCCATCTTCTTGATGCACAATCATCAAAGCATGCTATCATTGAAGATGCGAACAACCAGTGGAAGCAAAAGGCAGCGTTTATGTGGAATGCACCAACAGCTTCTGCAGCCCGGCATGACTTTTCAGGATCGATGGAATTCGTGGGTGATCAATCCTTCAACCACTTCTTCTTACTAGACCAGGACTTTGGTCAGCACCTGGATGAGACGTCGTACGATTTTGTGAGGAACGACCCAGTTGCAGGGTATCTTCCACAGGGTATTACGAAAGGCTTTCTTCATGACCATCGCCGACGATCCTCCTATGTACTGTCCTGGCCGAATACCTGTACATTCATGACGAACAACAGCCTACCGGCCATAATCAAAGCCTATGAGGCTCAGAGTGGTCTTTACCAACGGTATCAGAAAAGAGGTGGAGCTTGGGAGAGTGACGACGATATGTGTCAGCTCGATCTTCCTTCATATTCTCCTCCACATAATGCAGGGTGGTCGAGAACGTCCTCTCTTCACGCCAGTTGTGATGCATGCCATAGCCTACTCAATGCATATGGAACTTGCGAGCAATGCATATTAGTGGGTAGTCAGCTCTTATATACGCAAGGTGCGAATGATTTCGAAGCCCCTTTCTTCGTGGCACGTTCCAGCACGCCGCATGTTGTTTCAATGCAAGCATACGACATGGGGTCACGGCTCATAGATATCGACTCCGACACCGACTACACCATTACTGAGACTCCACCAGACTTGTATACCACATTCTCGCAGCAACCACAGCTCGGTCGTGAACATGGTTTCATTGATATCGAGGACATTGATGACTGGGTGCGAGATTCTTCGTTTGCGAGAATTGGTGAATGGGAGTGCAACTGTGCCTTATCTACCAGCCACAGACAGATATCTTTGTCGACAGGAGAAGGACGGCCGCTTAACCTCTTGGTTTGAGGATTTTTCACAGATCACAAGGTGTCTGACTCTGCCGCCATATGCGCTCTTTGAGGGCGAAAAAAAGCACAATCTCATATTCTTTCAGGTGATTTCCAGTCCGTCTACATAGAACAATTTGAAGCAGATTGAACACTATTGAGCTTTGGGTCTTTGGGCTGCGGTTCCGTCATGCCATCGACAAAATTCGGTGGAAAACAAGTCAAAGATAGCACTTCCTGAGCGTGAATAAGTAAGAGCCTCTCGGCGTGTGGTACACATTCGGGCATCATGAAACACATGTGACAAGGCTCGGGTCCTCTGTGAGGATCATGATAGTTGATAGACAGGAATGGAGAGATGGTAGTAGCGAGTCGGATGTTACTTATGGGCTGACGCCGGGATCTAGGGATCTAGGGATCTAGGCCTTAGGGGCTGGCCGGTGTGGGGGTAGCAGCTGTCATTTACAGGCCTTCTAAGGTAAGTCTCCCGGCGCTTGCAGAACATCCTTGTGCCAATCAATAACACCCAAAACCCTGCGCCCTGAATCTCCCCGCTTCTCGAATATCCAGTCACTGAGCGTTTCATGGGGCAGGAAGAAACCTCATTGTAGCTGTCAGCCGTGTCACTCTACCACTTTTGCCTTTGTCGCATCCTTTGTGCTGCAAATCTCCTTTATTACCCACAGTGGCGCCGCCCCTCTCCGCTTTGCCTCTTTGTTTCATGACTACTATATATTCCCCACTACAAATCCCAAGTCTTACAACCATGTATCACTCAAGCTTCATCAAGAAACACCCCACGCTCTCTAATCACGGTCTCTACAATGTATATACAATTCGTTTTCTCTTTCCTGCTGTGCGGGGTCCTGTCCTTGGCCCACCAACACCATCATCGCGCGGATCACCAAGAAGTCAACAAACGTACGTCAACACCGGATAATACCTGTGGTGGCAGCAACGGGTACACTTGTGATCCTGGTTTACCTCAAGGAGGTTCATGCTGTTCTGCCCACGGATACTGTGGTAAGCGTCAAGACTTCAATCCCCCAATGCTGCGCTGATATTTTTCTACCTAGGGAACTCGGCCGAATACTGTGGGACTGGGTGTCAGTCGGCATTTGGAACCTGTGGCTCCCCCGTCTCTGCTCTGGTATCATCTGTCGCCCCGGCACCGTCTGTTGCGCCCTCTCCAGCCTCGAACGCTGCCGCTCCCCCTGCTCCCGGGGGGTCTTCTCCACAGCCTGTAATATCTGGATGTGTCTGGGTAGTTGATGGCGCCGCAAGCTTTACTCATCAGCAGATCTTCGACTTTTCCCAAACAACAAGCCTTCCAAGTGGCCTGGCAATCAGCACCGATAGCATTGCCGCTGGCTCCGCTCCGTACTCTCAACTCTACACAGAAGATAACATAGCTGTGACCGGCGGAACTCTGCAATTGAAGGTTCCAGGCGGTCAGACCACTTCTCCTATCCTAGGAGCCGAGCTTGCAACGGCGGACAAAGACATTCTTTATGGCAGTGTTAGGACCACGGTTCAGATCAGCAGCGTTGCAGGGACCACACACGGTATGTACATTCTTGGATGATGTTGATATACTATGGCTGATCAGTCCTCTCTAGGAATGTTTTTCTATAAGAACGACAATCAGGAGTCCGACATTGAGATCCTTACCGTAGATCTCACACAGGGTGCTCACTATACGAATCAGAACCTCAATCCTGCTGGTGGGCCATCCAGCACCGCAACAAAGCCTCTACCTGGCGACGCAACAACCACTATGCATGAATATCGGTTGGATTGGCATGAAGGTTCTACGGACTTCTATCTTGACGGTGAGCTACAGCAAAGTATCTCTGAGAATGTGCCGGATACACCTGGGGCTTGGCTTTGGAACAACTGGAGGTGAGTTCTTGAGTCTACTGGCTTCTGCAACTTTACATAATTGACCTTGGCTGACTTCTTATAGCAATGGAGATAAAGGTTGGAGCGCTGGTCCACCAGTCCAGGACAATGTTATGAAGATCTCCAAGATAGAGATGTATTACAATCGTACAGGAAGCGCTGGCACTTGTACATAGTATGGCCATTTTTTCACTTATTTCATCTACATTCGCTTCACTTCAGTCTGCTGGCCAGGGCACTTTACATCTTCTGCTTCGCTTGGTGTTTAAAAAACAGCTGAGCATTTGGGTAGACTACACTTTCGAATCAAGCATCTACCTATAGTCAGCGTTTTTCCAAGAATTCGTTGTCCGTCATATTGACGTGCTACTTCAAGGGTTCGGAAGATGTGCTTTTTCCATACCTTTCCATTGGCAGCGACACTCTGCCATCATCTCTTGAGATCAAAACATATTGATTCATCTCCTTGGCCACGAAATGGACAGCCACAGATTCGGCAAACAATTTACGACAGCATAGACATATGAATTTGGGCCTTTCGGATGCATCAGAGAATATACAAGTGATTCCGAAGCCGTGCCACTGATTCAACAGAAAAAGCAGAGATTGACAGCACTTGGACTCGTGACTTCAAGAAACTGAGTCGGAATCTCGTCAAACTATGCACTCAATCAGGAAGCGCGATTTCGAGACGGACAACTCCAGGGACAGCTTTGGCAGAGTTATGGCCAAGCATAAATCGAAACAGGAGGAGCAATTGGTACTCGTAGAACGATGCCGGATTTTCTAGCCATCTATGTTGAACCACTGCCTTGATTTGTGTATGTACTATCTCTGAGAGTCATTCGGATCAACTTTATTGCATCGCAAATGCCTAATCATATATTGTACTGCCTTTTCTCCATTCTTGCTTTACTTCATCAGAGAGCAAATTTGTGTTGGATATGATAACAATTTTGCATCAGGTTGAAAGGCATTCAAGGCTAAAGATCATATCGTACAACTTATAGTCACTGATCTGTTAACATAATTGATGGCTACCTGAGGGTATCCTCGCCGTCTTAATTTGTGCACATATAAATAGGCCGGGGGCTACAATCTCAGACAATGAAAGCTAGGCTACGGGTGGGGCGCAGTTTTCAGCTCGAGTTCAACCGAGCTGAAGACTGCGAGGGTTAGAGCATTCTCAATAGGCGAAATTCAGATGACGATCTAGCCAGACAATCCCAACAAGCAGAAAGACGGGCTACTTTGCTTTTTCCAATTGGTGTTGTAGCCGCCACGGAAGCTTGTGGGATCAGGCTGAGAGATCTGAGGACTCCCGACAATTCCGTCAGCAGTCGCCATTACTCTGCCGAATGGCTTTGGAGTGCAGGTGCACCAAAGCTAGCTCGCCGGTACTTTTCACCTATACCATATTTATTCTCCTTGTTTGAACGTGGTAACAATGAGTGGCCTAGCTCCATCACTGGAATCTTCGGCTGGTGAGCCCGTCGGTCCAATCAAAGCAAAAAGCGCAAAAAAAGAGCCTTACGCCGCGCTACCGTACTGCCAAATCATCCGCATGCTGATACTTGAGCCTGGAGGTTTAGCCGACCCCCTTAAAGGGGAGACTTGAGTCCGCGGCCATCGACTCAGCTGGCAGCTACGAGGCGCTCTCCTACGTTTCGGGTACATCTGAACAGGCGGACAATATCTCCATCCGGTATGGAAATAATGAGTGGCCAGTCGACCTGACTGCTAGCCTCATAAAAAATTTGCTGCGACTCCGTTTCTAAGACAACCCACGTCAGCTCTGGGTTGACCAGATTCGTATCAATCAATCCGACGTGGCTGAGCGTAGCTAGCAAGTGCAAATGGTGACGTTTGTAATAGTGAAGAAGCTCGTCCGCCGATCCTACCGCATTATCAGGCTGCATACCATTCTTAGACGCTAGATGATATAAGTCGTGTCATGTCAAATTCACGCTCGGAACATGGCGTTACGAGTTGCCATTGTTGGGTCTATTGATGCAGGTCACTTTTTCCGTTCTTTTCCGATTGGTGCTCTTATTCAGGGTAACGGTGGGGTATTTTGGGGAATCATGTCCTTGTCATCCTTCAGCCTCACGATCACAGCCTTTAATGGCCACGTCCTATCTTTTGTCGCCGCTGGGTGACATAAATGCAAACAAGCTCAAGACTTTGAACACTTACCCCAATTGCTCTTACTCCGAGCGTCCAATGTGGTATGGCTGGCATCGGGGAAGCCAGTGCTATTCTCGCCGTCGCTCAGATTGGGTTCGTCCTTTCAAACACTTTGATTGCATACATCGGAGAAGTCAAAGGCGCCCATTCTCGCATAAGCAGTATTGGAAATGAGATTCAAACGACAAGTGAGCGGCTTAAGGACATCGGACAGCTTGTTGAGAAGAACGGACAGAAGCCGATATTAAGCCAGCTTAGCATCACGAGCGCTATACGATGCTCATCTGAATGCCGAGACATTATCAACGACATCAAGAAGATTTTATGCAAAAGCGAATGGCCGCAAAAGTCGGAAGCCCCTGACAAGGATGAGATCGACATCTCACTCTTTTCAAGATTAATGTGGCCTATTGTCAAGAGGAAGCTTGATATCCCCCGAGTAGAGCTGCAGAGGATCAAGATTGATCTTCTCCTTATATTTTCCGCAGCAATGGCTTTCACTGCGTGAGTACAGTGCCCATATGTATTCGATTGGCCGTTGCTTATCTCCTCCGAGCTCTACCACGGTCGAACAGGAAAACTATAAGCAAAGCCTGCCAAAACTTAAGCGAACCAGGTCCTGGGCCGCCAAGAGGTCGGAACAAGCCAAGCGAAGGGCCCGACGCCGTTCCCTTGATCGTCGTAGTAGACACCCGTACAGAGATGAGGGGGAGGAGGAAGAGGAGGAGGAAGAGGAGGAAGAAGAGGAGGAGGAAAAGGAGGAGGAGGAAAAGGGGGAGGAGGAGGAGGAGGAGGAGGAGGAGGAGGAGGGGGAGGACAAAATTGATGATAATGATGACAGGACTACCATCTTGTCCACAACACATGGTTCTGCAGATCGAAAAAAAGGACAATCTAAGGAAGATCCTAGGATTCTCCACAAAAACCCGCAAAAGGAGCGCGCTAGATCTCCACTGCTAGAGGTGATGGTAGAAGGCACAGCTAGAAAAGGAGCAGAAGGTGAATCAACAAGACCAACGAAGCGCGGCACGCCGTCAAACCTCGCTCCTCAGCTGCCCTTGGGTGAAAGCGCCACTCCGGATCCACCTGGCGAGGCTGAGAAGGACGTGGGCGTATCAAAAAGCAATGGTAGACCTTGGTGCATGCTTCAGGGGTGCGTATCCCAGTTTCTACACCCTGCAATGATTGAGCCTCGCTTCTTTTGATTGCAGTTCATCACATGATGAAAGCAGCACGAAAGGCTCTCCATGCATAACACGTATTCCAATTCTCTTAAGATTCCATACCCAGCACTTTTGCTGATCCGAATTTCCTAGCTGGCGGTCGAAGAAGAACGTTGCAGAAAAGCCTTCGGAACGATCTGTATACCTATGGCTCTCAGAAAACAATTTGTGGACGGACGGGACCCGTGTATATGAGACATGGATGATAGACGTGAATACGCTTCGGAAAATTAGATACTCGCCTTCCCGTGAGTGGCTTGCCAGAAAGCTGAGCAACCCCAAGCGAGATCGGGACCTCCGGGACTGTGTTGCTAAAATGAAACCTTCATGGCAAGCTGCCGTTTTCGGCTTCACAACGGAATACCACGCCTCAAGTAGTCCTTCTCGATGGACATTCTATCACATCGAWTTATCGCAGAGGCCGTCGAAAACCCACCTTCCCGGACACAACCAGAATGACCCTTTAATCCGGGTGATCTTTTGTGCAAGATTTGATGACATGGTTCAAGTTGGTTTCGATAGTGGGCATGGCGGTGGGCATGGTGGTGGGTTCCCTATCCCACCACATTATCGGCAGCAAATGCACCAGGAAATGC
The DNA here is from genome assembly GCA_000444155.1 of Cladonia macilenta KoLRI003786. Classification (NCBI taxonomy): domain Eukaryota; kingdom Fungi; phylum Ascomycota; class Lecanoromycetes; order Lecanorales; family Cladoniaceae; genus Cladonia; species Cladonia macilenta. The sequence goes on from KE598561.1 coordinate 535,641, forward strand.
AGAGACGGCAGGAAATGCAGAGGCAAGACATGCAGAGAAGGGGTATGCATATGCAAGGTCATGGAGAACAACGACAATGGCCGCCGTCACCACTTTACCATGGGCATCATGGAGGCGGCGGGGGCCGTAGCGGTGCCGATCCGAGAATTGTGACGAAAGGGCCCAGCCGTGGGCATGATGGTGGGCATGCCGAGTTCGATGAGGACGGGTCTGACAAATTTGAGCGCGGATTCCGTGGTCGCCATCGGTCCCGTTCTAGGCGTGACCACCATGAGGACTTTGCCCACGGCGGTGGCTATGGTGGCCACCACAGGCATGGTGAGCAGGAATATCTCATGGAAATTATTAACCCTGACTTGGAAGACGCGCGTTTACCGCGAAGGACAGCTAGAAGCCACGGACAGCGCTGGCCGAGCGACTGGCCGAGCGAGTTCAGGCCGCGGTCAAGAAGCCGCTCACGCCCGCACAAAAGTCACTCTCGTTCCAGGAACCACAGTTGGATGGGCCCTAGGCAGACACCCTTAAGGCATCGAATACCCTCAAGGCATCGACGGAACTATTACTCAGACGACTCGGACGACTCGTCTGAGTACGGGCGTTCCAGAATCATCAGACCATCTGCACAATTTCCGGTGACAGGAGGTCGACCAAGGATGGGAGATAAGATAATGAAACGCGTTTCCGAGACGAAGCAGAGTGATGCAGAAATTATTGACCAACTCTTGCGGGAGTACACGACGTTTGGAGACGGTAATCCAAGTGCTCCAGTATTAACGACTACTAACAATGAGCCTGGCCCAACGTCATCACCGATTGACCAAGCAAGCATGAACGGCCGAGCAAATGCAGCAGATGGGACTTCAGACGCGTCGTAGAAACTTGGGTGGGGGGGATGTGGCAGAGGATCCCCAGATCTGGAGCTTGATGGGGCGGTCTGATTTGGAAAACTGTGAAAAGGACTGCGGAGAGGTATGCGAGAATGCGGTGAAGGAGCTAGGAGGGGGTATAGAATTGAGGAGCCGTTGTCGAAGTTCATAGATAAAGCAATCGTATGGTATAATGGAATTATTGAGATTTGGCCCCGTCTTGGTGCCCGTAGCCCGCACAAATTGCCTATTAACTGAAAAGCCTCCTAGAGATACCCTAAAAGCTGGTTTCAAGTTGGTCTCATAGAGGTGGATAAGGTCCTCTCGAATAAACAAGATTGAGCAGGCATGTTACGTGAAATATCGACCTTATCACCAGTGGTACTACATGTCTGAGCAGAAGAAAGAGGATCTGGCGCTTTTCAAACCCTAGGACTCGGAGCGGAATAAAGTGAGTGCTATTATTTTAAGCTACGATAATTACGACTATTCTATTATTTTATATTGATCAAAGATTTTAGTTATTCAATCTTTTGCTTGCTATTTATCAATATGTTGATAGAATTATTACATATTTTTAAATCTCATATGAAGACATATTGCTTTGTATTAGGTAATCTTAAAAAGATGCAACTAAATCAGAATTCACGTTAACACCGTTGTGATCTCCCGTGAATTCACAACACCGCCTTAACCTCCAGTGATTATCCTGTTAGACTACTTCCTACCCAACAACATTCATCCAACACCCATCTAACACCCGTCCAACACCCATTAAACACCCATCCTACACCAATCCTACACTCTCACATTACCAGAATGGCAGAGTCATGCCCAATCTTAGGGCGCCATATGAAGCACCTCATCATCCAGGATGAGAAGGTCGAACCTGCCGATGAGGTCCCCGATCCCGATCCTCGGAATCTTCATACCCTAATTATGTCTCTTTCTGAAGAGAGATTTGAAAGAGTGACACAGATGCTCAGCCTCACTCCCAACCTCACACCAAACGAGGTGAGAAATTTCCTGTTAGAGGAGGACCGCAAGCAGGCTGCGGTAACAAAAGGTCCGGACGCACCAAACGAGCAATCCGCTACGCAAGGCCAGGGAGACATGTTGGGAGGAAGACACTACTGCAGCAAGTGTAAGAAGCACAATCATGGTGAAGACAGATGTTGGCTCTTGCATCCGGAGCTTTCGACAAAGCCGCATTGCGGTGTGTGTGGGAAGATTGGACACGGGGAGGACCGATGCTGGAAACGGAATCCTGCGCTAGCACCAGCATGGTACCAGAAAGCGTCATTCGAACAGATCAATGCGGAAGCGAAAGGCAAAGGCAGACGGAAGAAAGTGAAGGTATGTTGTTTGACGAAGATGGTCGAAGAGGGCTAACAAAGTTGTAGGAGGGCCAAACAAGTGGCTAGGGGATCGCTGGGTAATGTAGCCTGGCTAGTAATATTCAATGATAATTCCATAGAATCCTTGTTCATTGTGAGATGTCTTGGTATCAATTTACTTCCAGGACCTGAAGAACTCATCTCAATTTATAATATGTAACTTGGATGATCATGAGTAAAGATTAGTAGCCCCTATATTAAGGATATCTATCTATCTTAGTACATAATATATAAGATAGACTTATGTTTTCAGTTTTAGAGTCTTGTAAGTTAAGGTCTACAATCCTATCTAATACCTACTTTAATATACGCTGAGTCGGAGCAGTTCAGTCAATATGAGGTCTAACTGTTCCTGTAGATAATAGGATATTATTCGAAGGATGTTTGCGTGCAGCATTTGGCAGACCTAGCAGTGGTTATAACATAAAATTATTCTAACCTAAGAAAGCACAGTCTCTATACAATCACCCCGCCCATCTCCTTACTACCATAGCATTGTCTAAAATCGTAGACAGGGCAGATAGGACTGCAGCAGTAGAAGAATTCAAGACTAGCTCAGAACTATCTGTAATATTGCCAACCCCACTCTCTATTATATTCGCAAGAGACACCCAATACCGAGAGTCTATATTGATCTATGATAAGTTGAGGATCCTGGTGCCTCCACACAGCTCCTCCCATCATTATATCCTGCCTTTCCCACACACGCAGCTATCAACACATGCGCGCAGTAGATCAAAGCCTTTAGATCGATACAAGCATCCTTACATAGCGGAATATCTACTCCGAACAAGCAATCTCTATACATTGCTATTACTAAAGCGAGAACGTTCTTTGGTAAATGTGTCTTGTCTAGAGAATTGTTGCAGTACTGCGATTTCTATTCTATCGCTCGCTTAGCTAGTCTACCCTTTTTCTTCATTTCGACAATTCGAGCATCTTCTTCCACCATTCCATGGCAAGGGCCCCCTGCAAGGCCTCATGTATATAAAAAGCATCTTCCATAGACCATAGGAAGTCAGTCAAGGCACTGATTGTCCATAGAATTAAGTCCTAGCATTGCAACAGAAATAGTGGATTCCGTAGAAATACCCCCAGGGCTTGCCGACATTCGTGTTCGCTTAAAGGTTGGAGTCGAGCACTGCTAGGGGGTGAAAAGCAGAGTGGATAGCCAGAGTCTCGAAAAACCCGCGTTTTGTTAGTTAGAGAGGATGTCGAACCTATTTTGAAGAACGAAAACGCCAGGGTACAGGCTGCCAGCAGAGTCAATGGTATGAGCGAAGGTACTTTTCTGCCTTCAGGGATTCGCAAGAGGCTAGGCTGCATTCGCTTGACATGCAGGATATCTTGGGGCGAGATCTTGACGTACACGGTATCTTTTCTCTTGTGCGCGCATAGTAAGTAAGGAGATCTATTCTTTGGCGCGATCCATTATGCGAAGAGGCGCATTGTCTTAGTTTCAGAACACTGATGATATCCTGGAGCTGAGACGATGAGCTTCAGTACTCAGGGGATATCGGCCTATAGGATGTCTTGCGATTTGTTTGCTCAGATAATCTTATCATTGTCATCCGAACGTAGATCACGAGAACGAGGAACCGAGAAGCTTCAAGCGCATAATGCACTGAGGATGCATTGCGACGAAGCGAACAATAGATCTTCAATGTTAGATACCTCGTCATGACAGATCCACTATCATAGTAACGATATATGCTCGAATGAATACCCCAATGTTGGACCGAAGTTCATGTTCCTGGCACTGACAATAGTCAGTTTTGAATTGGGGAGACTGAGTTCAATTCTTAGGTCAAGTTATCAATCACTTGCACGGATGAAGATCTCAAAATTAGGCTGCTCGTTAGTAGTATCACCACTAGGCATTTTTTTCAATACCAACGTGCAAGTCATGGACGTGAGGACAGGTGGTCGAACTTACCAACTTGTAACACTTCGCCACTTTGTCCTCATTGAGCACGTTCCTTGACGTTCCAACTAGACTATACGTAAAGTCATGCTATCATTTAGCGCCTGTGTGTGATAGGTATATACTTAGCTTTGACTAATGTAAGAGGTGTTGATGCCACGAAAAAGGAGCGTGAGACACAGGACCCTTTTGGGGACAGACCACCAAAGTTCATGACAGTAGAAGATAATACAAGGGAGGGGTCTGCTTCGTCTATCTCCAGATATAATGCAGGTGTCGGTTTCATGCCTCAAAGTAGATTTACTCAAAATGTCTTCGTTGGATCTGATCGAGATATCCTACATCCAATCTTTTTCGGTCCGGCGCCAGCGAAAAATACCTACTTCGTCCATATTGCGGCGCTTCCGCATAACAATAGATGATTTGAAAGAGGGGACTCTAAAGGCAGTGGCTTCAGGTGCCTTGAGATCTCTGGTGTTTCCATGTCCGCCATTGCGATAGAATCTCTCGGGACTTTGCAAATCCACGATGAGCTCTCAGAATGTGAAAAGCAATCAAGAGGTGGGATTCGGTATACCCACTGGGCTGGAGGCAGTGAAGTTTATTCCAGGCAAGATCAAGCCAGGATTAGTCCCTGGCCCAATCGCTCTATCGACTGCCGAATCGGTTGCAAAAAAGAAAACGCCCAATGAAGGTGGATGTGGTTCGTATGGTGGGTTCGACCCTGGCTCTGCAGATACAGATTAATACCCGAATATATTTATGGGCCCAGAAAAGGAGCGTTCGAGCTTACCAAACCATCTTATTCCACCCTCACCGTTGACAACGCACTCTCTTAGGAGATCAATCAACTTTAGACGGGTCGCCCACCAACTGGCGTGGGCGATATCAGGGAAAGGCCCACGACCAACCTCAGTAGGCAAAAAACCAACGGGAAATTGCTCTAGCGTTGTTATTGCCATTGTGCATGGACCTATGCGGCCAACGTCTTTAGTGAGTATGTAACGTGACACAAGAGACTACTAGACCCGTGCGACAAAGGAGGGAAAAATAGAAGGAAGAAATTCGTACCATCAGTGAGCTTCCATGGAGTTCTTACGATATTTTGTACGGGATATGGGGGACGTAGACCCTGTCGCATAAATGCGTGTGAATCTCCCTCTTGCTCAAATGTCGTCGCGGACTCTGGCTCGAGTGTTCCTAGCCTGTCAATGATGTTTCGACAATTCCAGATGACACTTGGGGGCCACTGTGGAGTGATCCAAGTATCAGACCTTCTGCAAGCTGTCCTGAGCTCTCCGCTCAGCGTGCTGTTCGATGTCAGGGTTGAAACTACGGCCCCTGAGCAGAACGAGCATAAGAGGAGCAAGGATGAAATCCTGTCCATGGAAACCATGTCAGGTAGTCAAGCAATATATACTTGCCCAATCCAACACACGGGACTGCGGCGGGCAGAGCAGAGAGTGTATAAGTAGTCGCATCATGGGTTTCAAATAGCACTGATGTCGCGCATGGGTCCCGCTTAGCAAACCAAGGCAGAGATGTGTTTCATGTTGTGAGCAGAGATCGACATAGATATATCCGCCTTTGCCGCAAAAGCATCGAGCGCGCACAGAGATGATACACAGATGGAATCTAGAATAGCTCAGTCTGCCATGGCTGTCAGGATATAGAGCGTAGAGATGGAGGGGAAGAGATGGAGGGAAATATAGAGCGCAGAGATGGAGGGGGAGACATGAGGGAAACGGTCTCTAGTTAGGAAAGCGGCTCATATATCGTGCCTGTGAAAAGTCTGTATTAGCGCCAACTATACCTCTATAAAGTAATGTTATTAATAGTTTAGTAGAATATATATATATATTACTATTTTAAATACTTAATTCTTTTTTTATTAACAATATYATAATATATTTATTTTAATAATTAATATATATTTACTATAATAACTTATTATAGCTAAGAAATATTTAAGTTTCTAATTATAGAATATATAGCTTATATCTAATAATAAATTAATAAAATCTTATAATTTATTAAGTATACTTAAGCTTATATTAATAATATTATTTTAAATATATACATTTTTTATTAGTACCTTAGTAATATTAGAGAGCTTTCTTAATTATTTATAAATATTAATATCTTAATTAGTTCTATTAAGCCTTTTTTTAAATTATTTAAATATTAATTTATTATGATAATAAATTAATTCTCTTAGATTATTAATTATTTTAAATAACTTAAAAATTAATACCTTTCTAAAGTATTTTATTATTAAAGACTTAGAATACTACTTTAATTTTATAAGATATTTATATAATTATATTTATATATATACTTAAAAAGCTAAGGCTCTATAAAATTTAGAAAGCTTAATACTAAAATTTATTTTTAATTAAAATAATTTTTATTATAATTTATATTAAAGAAGGTATAGAGCTTAATAAGAAGTAATTTTTAAAATTTATAAATAAATTAATTTTATTTCTTATTTATTACTACTATCTATATAGTACTTAATATCTTAATAAATTATAAATCTATTTATTTAATATTATATAAAAGAAGTATATACTTTAGCTTCTAAGATAAGTATATAATACTATAAATTATATTATTATTATTATAATAAAAAATACTAAAAATAAATATAATAGTCCTAGCTTATATATAAATATAGCTTTAAATATATTAAATTAAAAATATTAAAGATAAGAGGCTACTAACTAGGTAATTTATAAAATAAAGAAAATAATATATATTAGTAAGTTATTATTAATTCTACTTAGCTACTATAAGAGTAGTATTTAATAGTAGAATATAAGTCTTATAATTAATATATATCTATTATAGTTTCTATAGGAACCTTATATAAATATATATAATAAACTTTAAAATATAGTAAATATATTATTATTATTACTAAGGTATTAATATTATTTTATTATTAATATCTTTATTACTTTCTCTATATTCTTCTACTAAAATACTTAAGAAGATATAGAAAACTAAGTATTATATAGAAATAAAAGAATTAGCTTATAATAATAAAAATATAAGTAAGAAGTATAAGTATTATACTAACTTTAATAGAAAGATTATAGCTACTCATAGATATTTATATTAAGGTAATAATAAATATAAACTTACTACTAATTTAAAAATCTTTAAAATTATAGTAGAATAAATAGCTAATAAAGCTAAAGAGCTTAGTATTTAATGTTATTATTTACTTTTAAATATCTTAAAAATTATTAAGTCCTTTTAAGTTATAGTAACTCTTTTTTATTTAATTAAAGCTAAAATTATACTTTTACTATCTATATTACCTTTTTATATATAAATTAAATAAAGATAGCCTAATAGTATATAATAAATATAAAGCTTTAAATCTTAGTTAAGCTCTTTAAGAATATTATATAAAATTAAGGCCTTATATATAAGAAATAGAGTTAAAAGACTATTTTAAATAATTCTTAAAAAGTTACTTAAATAGCTTTTATTCTATAGTGTTAATAATTTAATTAGTATAAAATTATCTATACTAATAAGGTTAGTATTAAAGGTTTAGAAGTTTAAGATTATAAATATAGCTAGAGCCTAACTAATAAGAAATATTATGAAGATATAATAATAGGAAAGAGAGATATTTATTTAATAGAAATAATCTAAGGTACTTTTATATATAAATTTAAAGACTTAGTCTATTTTTATTAGATAAACACTAAAGAAGAAAATAAAATAAAAGTGTATTAGCTTAATATTAAAAATATAGAAGAATAGTTAAATATTTAATTAACTTATATAACTACTAAAGCTTTAAAAATAAACCTTAATATTRAAACATATTATAGTAGTAAAGCTATATTAATAAATAATTATATAAAGAAGAAATTAAAGATAAGAGGTAATTTATTTAATAATAAAGTTAATTAACTAATTTATTATAATAAAGACCTAGCTAAGCTTATTAAGTAGATTAAAAAGCTCTATATTAAGTATTTTAAATATAATTAAATTCTCTATAAGGATAGAGTAAGAGCTTATTAGAGTCTATATTATTAAGCTATTTTTAATCTTAATAAAATTAAGTAGATTATAAATTTACTAATAAAGTTATTAGAGCTTAATTTAATTAAGTATATTTAGTTATAAATTTATAAAAATATTACTTATAAGAAAAGAAAATTATATAGTATTTCTATAAAATAGAATAAAACTTATAATTAATAGAATCTCTTACTATCTATATAAAAGGTAATAATAATTTCTATAGCTAGTAAACTAGTTATAAGGTTTCCTAGCTTTTAAAGAATAGTTATGTTAATACTCTTAATACTTAAGTACTTTCTTAATTAGTAAGCTTTTAGTATTAGTAGTCTTAATTTCTTTTATAAGCTTTAGCTTTACTATACTCTTACTATATATCCTATCTTCTTCCTTCTAGTAATATTCTGAATTAATTAATATAATTTATTTATAGATATAGTAGCTAAGGGAGCGCTTTAAGACATAATAAACTTAGAAATATTAAAGTTTATACTTATAAATCTAATTAGTGTAGGAGTACTCTTAATAAAAAATAACTATACTTTTTTTATTAATATTAAAGGAATTAATATAATAATAATAGAAAGTAATAATATTAATAAGTATAAGATAATAGTAATCTTAGTAGAAGTTATATAAATAGTTTAATTCTCTAACTAATTTAATAGCTATCCTATATAAATAAGTAAGGTAAGAAATTAAATACTTATTTTATAGATAAAATTAAAATTATTAGCTATTTTCTTTATAATAATAACATTACTACTTTCTCTATTATTTTAATAATAATGTTAGTAACATAAGTAAGAATTAATAGTTTCTATAATCTATTCTTAGATACTAAATTAATATTATATAGAAGAAGAAGAAATTCATTAATAATATAGAAKTAGCTAAGTCTCTTTCCTTAATTTATCTTACTAAGATACTAAGGTCTATTAGAAATACTAAAATAAAGAATTTTATAAATAGGAATACTATTACTAAATAAAGAATATAAGTAAAGCTTTTATTTAGAACTAATATATCTAAATATTATATTAATAGATTTTATATTAAGATAATAAGTACTCTTTATTTAATAAACTATTATTAAATAACCAAGTAAGAAAGGTATTTAAGTATAGATAATTTACACCTAAGATTATTATAAAGACTATATATATATATATAGTTAATATAACTAGGAATAAGATAGTCTTTCTTAAAAGTTTTAAAATAAATAATAATTATAGTAGCTTCTATTTAAAAGAAAGAGGTAATATTATAGTTCTTACCTAGGCTATTAAATATATATTAGAGCTAGACTATATTAGGCTAAGCTTCTATATATATATATATAGCTTACCTAGCTAATTCTTTTATAGCTTCTAATATATTTATACTAGTAATTATACTATTAAGCTTACCTACTTACTCTTTAGTACTTACTATAAAAGTCTATTATAATAGCCTACTATAATATTTATATATATTTAGGTACTTAGAGTATAACCTTTCTCTTTATCTTTATTTTACTTAGCCTTAGAATACTTATCTTTATTTCTACTATTACTATAGTTTATATTATTAATATATATAGTAACTCTATTATATTTATTATATAATAATAACCTAGTAAAAAGATAGTAAAAGGCTTCTAATTAGAGTATATTATAAGTATTAAAAGGAATATTATTAAGACTACTATTACTATTAATATAAAACCTAAGGATATACTTATGTTATATAAGGTACTTTATAATATATTATCTTTAATTAGTTTCTAAATTCAAGCTAAATTCCTCTTTAGTAAAGTATATTATATATTTATAACTATATTTTACTTTATAGAGAATAAGCTATTTTATAAGGGCTTATTAATAGTTTATTAAGTTAAGTAGTACATTACTATAGTAAGGTAGTAAAGAGAATTAATAGAGGCTTATTTATTTGTTAAGCCCCTATTRGTAGCTATTTTACTTAATAGATATTTAATTTAATAGCTATATAAGTTTAACTTAAGTAACTTTAAYAATTCTATTAATAGAGTCTTAATAGATAGCTAAGCCTTTCTTTATATTCTTTTATTACTTATATACTACCTTACTTAACTTAATAGACTATTAATAAGCCTTATAAGATAACCTAGTTTCTATAAGGTAGTAATTTTAGTATATCTTACTTAAATATAAAACTAACTTATATTAAGGCTAGTATAGTATATTACTTTATTTAAGTATTTATAGAATTATTTACTAAGTAAACATYTATATAGAAGACTTAGACTAAGAGGTATATTATATAAAGTATATAAGGTATACTAAATCTAGGTAGGAAGTTATATTTAAATAGATATCTTTAATTATAAATTTTCTCCTAATAAAGATAATCTATCTTACTTTAGTAGTTAAAAGTATCTAGGTAGCTAAATAATAGAATATAAGAATATTTAAGATAAAAAGACTTTTATAAATAAATTAATAACTTTAAGGTAATAAAATACCTTATATATTCATTAACCTTTATTTTAAGGGCTAGATATTCTAGTAATTCATAGGGTAGATATTCTAAGAATAAATATTTTAAACATCTTAGCTATTAATAGGTTAGATATCCTAGCTATTAATATTCTAGGCTTTTTAGCCATTAATGTTCTAAGCGTCCGAGCCCTTAATAATTTAGGGGGTTAAGAGAGTATAGCTAATATATATCTAATTTAAGYATTCTTAATTAACTACTTATCTAATAATAAGGCATCTAGCCCTAATTATAGTAATTATTTTAGATATATATATTTAATATATAGATATAAATTATCTYWTAAGTATATATCTAGATAGTATCTACTTAATATTCTATAGATAGAGTTAGTAATATATTACGCTAGCCTTAATATAAGCTTAATAAGTAAGTGGGATTTATTAGGTTAAATTATTAAGATAATATAAATTATCTTATCTTATTTTTACTTAGCTACCTTAGCCCCTAATTTTATAGGGGCTAGTATTATATCATTATAAAGTATATTTATATCTTTATAGGGCTATTATTATATTATTATAAGTTATTACTTACTTATTTACCTCTTAATAACTTTCTACTATTTATTATATTATAGGTCTTATTAGAGATAGAGGACTACTAATTACCTAAGTAAAATCTACTTCATTAAGTAAAGAAGATGAGATGTGAAAGTAAACTATTAATAATATATCTTAGCTACTGTATATAGATGAAGGGAAAAGCTATTACTTATATAAAAATAGCTAAGCCCTTTTTCTTAGTTCATTCTACTATAAGGTCTAATAAGATGATTAAAAYAAAGAATTTATTAAATAGATAACTAATACTAAATAAGGAGTATAATTTACTAAGTACTAAAAAAATTATTATATTTAGAATACTAAAATTAGTATTACTTACTATCAAGTATTTAAATAGCTAAGCTAATAATAGTAGGGGCTAAAATATAATATAAATTAAAGCTACTAATACTACTTAGAAATCTATACCTAGAAATCTAAGAAATTAATTTCTAATAGAGAAGATTAGTATTGTATAGTAGTAATCTATAGAATTAAAATTATATATAAAATTATATAACTCATAATATTAATAAAAGGTACTTAAGTTAATTTAATTTAAGTCTCTATTCTTTAGCTTTAAATATTTTCTACTAAGGTATATATAATTATACTTATATAAGTATGAAAGTATTATATAACTAAGGTACTTTACTATACTACACTATATAGATAACTACCTTATATATTAAGTACTAGTTAGCTATTAATTTACTTAGTATACTTATTACTATATAGTTAGAAGAGATATACTTATTATTATTTATAGTAATTTATTAAGTATTATAGAACTTAKTTAACTAATTATTATGTGTAATATTTAATTAATAGGTAGTAAATTAACTTCTATAAAGGATAAAGTATATCCTACTTAGTTAATTAATAGTTAATTAATTATTAGCTAATGTTAAAATCTAGGGTATAGGAGCGCTTAAACTAAGTAACATAAGTGCCTCTTAGTACCTAGATAAAGATCTTACTACCTAATAATAGGATGCATCCTACCTTAGCTAGTAAAGAAATATATATTCTATACCCTATATCTTTTAATGAATTATAAGCCTAGATATATAGAGTATATAATAGATCTATATATCTACTAGATAAGCTAGTAGCCTAGTTTAATAGTCTATAGAATATAGCTATAGTATTATGTATATAAGTAAAGATATATATAAAGATAACTTAGTACCTAAATTTAATAAATAATRTAGGTAATAAGACTTATACTATTATAAATAGTAGAGACCTACTAAAAAGTAGATAACTAGTTTACAATAATATAATAATAGGTTTATAAAGATATAAGTATTAAAGATAGGGATAGAGGGCTACTAACTAAATAACATTTAGTTAGTAGAGTAAAGTAAGTAAAGTTATAATAAAAAGTATTACTAAATTATTACTCATATTACTTAGTTATTTAGAAGAAGAAGAAAACTATTAATTATATAAAAATAGCTAAGCCCTTCTTTTTAAATTATTTTATTAAGGGTAAATAGGAATACTAAGGTCTAATAAAAATACTAAAATAAGGGCTTTCTTAAATAGAAATATTATTATAAAATAAGGAATATAATTTATTATATACTAAAATTAATATTACTATATTTAGATAGCTAAGCTAATAATAGTAGTATTGAAATCCGGGGTGCAGGAGTGCTTAACTTAAGCGATAAGCGCCTCTTAATACTTAGATGAAGATCTTACTATAATAGGATACATMCTACTTTAGTAAGTATAATAAATAGTATTCTATACCCTATATCTTTTAATAGGTTATAAGCCTAGATATATAGGGTATATAATAGGCCTATATATCTATAKAGGCTGATGGCCTGGCTTAGAAGTCTATAGGATATAGCTATAACATTATATATAAGTATATATATATAAAGATAATTTAACACCTAAGAAATAAGACCTATAACATTATAGGTAGTAGAGATTTACTAAGAGGTAGGTATAGCTTATAATAATATAATATAGAAGCTCTATAAAGATATAGGTATATCTTATAGCTTATAATATAATATAATATCAGCCCTTATAAAATAAGGGGTTAGAGTAGGTAGATAAAAAATTTAATATTAAGCTAAAGCTAGGTTACTTTATATTATCTTAATAACTTTAATAGGTACTATCCTCTTAAAATATATTAAGGCTAGTATAATATACTATGAATTCTACTTATAGAATACTAGGTAATTATTTATRTTTAAGGAGTATACTATACCTATTATACCCTTATTTTAATATAATTTTATTATATATCTCTAAAATAATTATCTTTATTAAGGCTATTTATCTTATTGCTAAGTATTTAGTTATAGAGTTTAAAAATAAGGTAGTTAGACTCTTTAACTACTTTAACCCCCTAAGACCTTTAGTAGCTAAAATATCTGGAATATCTAACTCTAATCCTTTAAAGACTAGAATATTAATAGCTAAAGGGTCTTAACTATTTAAGCTATTAATAATTAGGAATTCTAGCCTATTAATAGCTAGAATATTTAAGATAGCTAAAATACCTAGCCTTTAGAATTAAAAATAATAAAGATATAAGATACCTAAGTACCTTAAAGAAATTATTAATATTAATATATTTAAATGTCTTTTTATTATTAAAAGTACTTTAGTATTATCTATCTCCCTTTACTACTTAGTTAGATATATTTAATTATTAAGCTACTTCCTTATCCTCTATTTATCTTAATTAAGGAAGATTATTTTTATTAGATGAAAGTGTATTACTAAAAATACTTATTTAAATAAGAATTTTTATAATTTAATTATATCTATACTAAAATAACTCTTATTAAGTAATTAAGCTTTAAAGATAAAATTTATTAATTAAAAGATATTATTTATTTAGATAGGTCYTTTATATCTAGCYATATAATTAATAACTTTTTTTAAAGCTATTTAATAATACTAAGCTATATAATTTATAAATAAAAGATATYAATTATTATTATTATAATTTAAGTTATAATTATAGCTAAAACATCTACTATTAAGTAAGATAAACTTATTATTTTATATTTTAAAGCTTAAGTCCTTAGAGGGCTACTAAGAATAGAAATAAAAGATATAATAATATCTTATAATAAATAATTTTTAGAAATAGATTAAGATTAAAAGTAAAAATATACTTATAACTAAAATCTTTAACTTATTATAAAATAGTAGTAACTAAACTAAAGTAAATATAATTAAAAAAGCTTTTTAAGATAAGATTAAATTTTAGAAGAAGGGCTATTAACTAGCTTATAATTATTATTTTATAACTAGGGACTAACTATATTAATAATTTTAAAAATAAGACTAATATCTATATTCTTTAAACTAGCCTTAATAAGAATTATAAGCTTTTAGGATTAAATACTCTAAATAATCTTTATTAATATTTAAATTCTCTTACCTTAAAATCTTATAAAGACGCAGCCGATTATATAGGCTAATTTAAAAATATTTATAATAAAATTATAAATATTTATAAGAAGCTTATTCTTAAAATTAACTATTTAATCTTCTTATTTTATATTAATTTGGAAAAGAAGTATTAGAATTACTTTATAACTTATATTTAAACCTATAAATATAGTAGCTTATATCTTTAAATATATAATAACTTRATTTTTTYAAACCATCTAAAATATTATTATTATAAGGGATAAGGGTATCTATATCTTTATTGTCTAGTATTTAGAAGTATATATAATATTAAAAGACTTTGTTACTTTAGTATTTTAAGTAATTAGGTACTATTCTTAATATAAATATTTATATAATTTAAAAGCTTTTATTTTAATATACTTATTATAAGAAGCTTTACTATACTATCTTTAACTATAAAAACCTTGATAATAAGAAAAAAGATAAGGATAATAAGTATAAAAGAAATAACTAGCTTAAAAATAAAAAGAATAAAAATAAAGATAAAGATAAGAATAAATATAAAAATAAAAAATTTAAAAATAACTTTAATTTTAATAATAAAGCCTAGGCTATTTATAGTATTAAATCTAATTATTTTACTCTATAATAGACCTTTAACTTAGCTTATATATAATATATTATAATAATCTAAGAATTATTTATTAAGTATATTAAATTCTTAAAAAATAAAGCTTTAACTATTAAAGGTCTTATAGGCTATAAATTTACTATAGGTATTAATAATTTTAATTACTAATTATTATAAATAAATAGAAGAAGGAGCTTATTCTTTAAGATATAATAWATATTTTAAAGGCCTTATTAAACTTAATCTTTTWAGGGTAGTTTATTTATAATAGCTACTTTATAAGCTTTATATTTAAGGGTCTTATTTATAGTATTTAATTTAGCTATTAAGATATTATTACTTAATAATAAGTTAATAACCTTTATTATCTTAACTTATAGAAGTTAAAAGCTTTTTTTAATTAATTTAGAATATCTTAGCTTATTTAATTTAATTAATAGCTTTATTCCTATTTTAATAAATAACTTATTTAACTCTAATATAAATACTAAATTAAAGCTARAGAAAATTATAAAGAAGGTAGTTAACTTATAATATATTTAAATAAATTATTTAAGCTATTAAAATATTAAGTTATTTATAAAGATATTAAAAGGTATTAATTATATTAAAGTCTTAAAAACTAAGGACTCTTATAAGCTATATATAATTATAAAAGGTAAAATAARWAAATATAAATTTTATATCTAACTTAAATAATATCTTCTAGACTTAGTCTACTCTAATATTATAAGGCCTTTTAATTAGGGCTATAGAGAAAGTAAATACTTTATTATTTTCCTTAATAATTTTAATAAGCGCTTTAAGGTTATATTTTTAAAAAAGAAAAATAATATCTACTTAACCTACTTATAATATATAGCTTAAAATAAATAAAGTAATATTAAAATTTATTATTTAAGAATTAACTATAAAAGTAAATTTTCTAATTATAATTGTAATAATTTTTAGGCTAATTATAGTACTATTTAAAAACTAGTAGTCCTCTTYAATCKTTAATAAAATAAAGTAACTMAATAATTAAGCTAATAATTTTAAAGTATAATATTTATAACCTTATAAAATACTAAGTTTAATAAGGACCTTTAATTAAAATTTCTTCTTATAGCTAATTATATCTAGAATTACTAMCTTATTACCTTATTYAATAAGACTTTATATAAGGCTTATATAGAGTCAAAACTATAGCTATACTATATATAATAGTTAGGAATAAAAGGCTAGATAATATAAAGAAAATCCTTTATAAACTAGATTAAGGGCTAGTAGTATATAATAAAGAGATATCTTATAAATTATAAACATAATTATATTTATTAAATACTTATTAATAAGAAGGTCTAGTAGGTTTATAAAATTAAATAACTTTAAGAAAAAAAGCTAAAAGCTTAGATCTTATTTTAATAAAAAAGAATTTATAATTATAGATACTTAAACTTATAATAGAATCCTTATACCCTTATTCTATACTAATAAAGATTAATAAGGTAGATAAGTTATTAGTCTAATTTATATTACTAATACTAATCTAAATTTAAATATTATAGGTTAATATTAAGCCTTTAACTTAACTATTACTTATTATTTAGCCTCTACTATTAAGGGTAGGCTTTTTATTAACTATTAATATAGATAATTTAAGCTTAAGTAGTAATATTAATATATTTAAAATTATATTATTTTTACTTATACTGTAATAATTATCTTAAGTTAAAATAATATAATTTTTTATTTAATCTTCTTTTTTATTATATCTACCTTATTAATATAGCTAGTTTAGAAGTTTATAAACTAAAGATTTATAAAATAATTATTAATAAGAACTCTAATATAAAAAAATAATAAAAAGTTATATAAGATAAGTACTAATCTTTAATAAAAAAAATAAGATATAAATACTAGTTATAAGTTATCCTTTTAATTAAAAAATATTATAAAATAAATAAATATATATCTTAAAATATATTTAATAAGTAAAATTACTTATTATAAAATATATTAAATAGTAAGAGRCTTTAAATAATATAAAGAAATTAACTATAATAAGACCTTTATCTTAATAATTAAGTTAATAAGTTATAAAATTATCTTTATTATTACTACTATTAATAATTATGATTTAAAGTAAATAAATATTAAAACTACCTTTCTTTATAAAATAATAAAGAAACATCTACAAAAGTTTTTTGGATGAGTTTTTTCATGTTGCTATAGAATGGTAGGTAGCCCTGAAGCTACTGGAGCAGCTGTAGAACAAACTCAGCAAGTTTTAGCAAAACTAGAATAGCCCTATAAACTTATC
>KE598561.1:598584-616610 GCA_000444155.1 Cladonia macilenta KoLRI003786
TTAAGAACTACTAAACCCTTCTATAATAATTTTAATAAATATAAGAAAAGACTAGTTAAAGAATAAAAGAATCTTAATCTCTTTAGAATTAAGGTTAAGTARAGAAGTAATATTATTAACYTATATTATCTTATCCCTCTCTAACTCCTTAATATTCTATAGTTTATAATAAATAAGCTTCTCCTCCTACTTTTTAAAATTATTAGTTTTTATATATAACCTAGACTACTAGATAAGTAGCTCTTAAACTTAAAATATTACTAATTAAATAACCTCTAATTTTTTATATCTTTTCCTATAAATATAATAAAGCTTTACCTTAGAGAAAGTAAACTTATATAATAAATTAACTCTAATATAAGTAATATATAAATTAGAAGATAAACCTATTTTATACTCCTTATTATAATAAATATAATTATTATAATARTATATAATTTTATTAGAATAAATACTCTCTAATACTTACCTTCTATATAAAATAGATTTAGATAGAGGACTAAATATATATTATAATATAAAAGATAGATAATTATCTTTAAAATAAAATTTTTAAAGAAGAGAGATAGTATTAGAACCTAATAATATAATRAAATATTTAATAAATATCTTAGAATAGGCTTAGCAAAAGTTATATAATAGTTTAAATAATTTATTAAATAAAATATTTAAACTAAGGAAGTTTAAATAAGTTATTAATTAATTTATTTAATCTATAAGAAATTAAATAGTTTATAGATTAATTCTATTAAACTATTATAATCTTAATAAACTTTCCTATATTTATATAGTTAGGGCTCTTACCCTATAGTTTAAATCTCTTTATATTTAATTTTATAATTAAACTAATAATTATTCCTAGYCTTTAAAGACTTAATCTTATATTATTAAGTAATATAGAGTTATAYCTAGCTTACTTTATTCCYCTTTACTCTTTAATTACTTATYTTTAGAAGACTTATAATATTAGTTTATAATAGGAAGCTAGTAGTAAGATATAAGGATATATCCTACTAAAGCTTATAAATAATAGCTTAGAGTATAAAGTAAAAAAAATCTTAAATAAGATTAAAGAAAAAGAGTAATACTTCTATAAAATTAGATAAAAGAATTAGTCCCTAAAMTATAACTAATAGATTTATAAAAATAGCATAAAGAGATCTAAGAGAATAGTAGAAGCCTATAATAAGTAATATAAATATAGGAAAAAAGCTTAATATTATTAAGTAATTTAATATAAAACTAGCTATAGAATTTCTAATAGACTAAATAAATAGTTAGATAAAGAGTATATTAAGTACCCTTTTACTAAAAAGTACTTATTAGTTATATAAAGAAAATAAAAAAAAGAAATAAGAATAGCTTATTAYTARTAATATATAAAAATAATATTTTACTTATCTATAAAAAACTTATCCTCCTCTTTAATAGTAAAAACTAAGTTATTCTCTAATAAAGAAGACTTATTTATAAGAAGTATTAGCTTCTTTACCTTCTTTAAAATAGCTTTAATAATCTTAGCCTTTAGAAATACTTTCTTACTATTTTTAGTAATAGATTTCTTTACTTTATTAATCTTAACCTTTTTAATAGTTACTTTTATTATAATAGCTTCTTTCTTTATCTTATATATAATAGCCTCCTTTTTAACTATTTTAGCCCTTTTTATATCCTTTACTTTTATAACTCTTATAGTTTTTATTACCTTTATAAGTATACTTTTTAACTTTAGTATAATAATTAAGTAAATATATTTAGTTATTAATTTAGCTTTAATTATTATATTAGGCTCTAAAGAAATAGGTATAATATATTTATACTTTTAAAAGAGCTTAGCTCTTTTAAAAAGAAAAAGAAAAAGAAATTCTACTAAGCCACTAAATATTAAGTATTTATTATTATTTAAAGAAGGAGAGATAATCTTATTTTATAAGGTATTWAAATTTAAGAGAATACTTATYTAAGACCTATTAATAGAAGCGTATAATAAAAGTATATAAAAAATAAGTATACTTAATACTTTATTTTATTAAATATTAGTATACCTATTTTATTAAGCTAATAAAACTTATAAACTTATTATTCTTAGGTTTCTTACTAAGCCTAAAATACCCCTCTATTTATAATATAACTATTATCTTAGTATTAAATATTAGATAAAGATACTTAAGAGCTTCTTAATAAGTAGTTATTTATTTATTATTCTTCTTCTTAAGGGCTAATTCCCTCTTAATAANTCTTAATAAGTAGTTATTTATTTATTATTCTTCTTCTTAAGGGCTAATTCCCTCTTAATAAAATAAGAATATAATTTATAAGTAAATTATATTCATAAGGAACCTATTTAATATTAATAAAAAAAAGTAATATAGAAAGGAATATTTATAAGATAGTAACTATAATATTTTCTAATATATTACTTATATATTCTTTAATTATATTAATATTTTATTAAGTTTATAAATATCCTATCTTTACCTAGTTATATATTTATACTTTAACTTAATAAAATATAGCTATCTTCTATAGAAGTTATATAGAAGTAAAGTATTAATTTTATAAACCTTATTTATAATAAAAGTTCTTAGTATTTATAATTTTAGTTAATAATAATCTATAAATACTATAGGAATCTTACTTCTAAGGAAAGTAGCTATAGATTTTACTATAATATTATTAAAAGAGATATAAAGGTACTAAGTATTAGTATAGGAACTTAAAGCTTATAAAAAAAGCCTATAATAATACTAAGGTTATTTTAAATCTTAGGTATATAAGACATATAAAACTTATATTATTAAGAGCCTTAAGAGGCTAGATCTTAAGGTATAAGTGCTTAAAAAACTAATATACTTATTATAATAGAGGTAGATAGCTAATTCCTAAAAAGAATATAAGTAGTTTAATTAAAAATACTAAGTATCTAAGCTTAATAAAATAGTATTAAAGAAGCTATAAGAATTATAGAAGTAGTAAAAAGACTATATATTAATAATAAAGCTTTATATTAAATAATTCTACTATTATATTCTAGGGGATATATATATAAGGGAGGAATAACTAAGTTTTATATAATATCTTAAGGATCTTATCTAGTTAAATTAATATTTTTATAATAATCCTATCCTAATTATTTAAGAGGTAAGGAGGGAATGCTTTATATATTTCTTTTTAGGGTATTAAAGGTTATAGGATATCTATAGTATAAATCCTAAACTTAGAAGAAAAATTTAGAAAGATTAAAAGAATAATTTAATACCCTAAAATATTCTAAAAGAAAGTAATAATATAAAAATATTAGATAATATATAACTTTATCTTTCTTATAAAGTATACCTAAAAAAGTAGATTATCTTATATACTTATTTATAATTACTAGTCTCTAAATAATATAAATATTTAATAAGGAAATAGGGTTATTTACTATAGTAAATAGTATAGATATAATAAATTTATTTTCTTTAATAAGAAGTAACTAATTATTTAATACTTCTATATTAAAAAGTAAATAATATATATATAAAAGAACTATATAAGAGATATAATATAATAGTCAAAAAGAAAAAAATTAAGATATTAATAAAAATTTATTAATAAATTATAATAGTTATTAAGACCCTTACTTTTTACCTTATAATATAGTAACTATATTATATTATATATATCTATATAACTATAAAGCTAATTAAGCTACTAATTAGAATTTTAATTATATTATAAATAKAAGAGCTCTTTTCCTTATATCCCTATAAAGGTTTAAAAGTTTTTAATAAATCTTTTAAAGGATATAATTAATATCTATTAACTAAGTATAATATATAGTTTTTAAGAATAAAATCACTAGAAAGAGGAGATAATTATTATATAAAAGTAATAGTACTAAGTATTATATAATTTATATATACTTTATATATAAGTATATTACTATTATATAGAGGTTTATATATAATATCCACTTATCTAATATATAGTTAAGATAGGAAAGTTGTCCTTTTCCTCCCTCTATAAGAGTTAATTATATTCTATAGTCTATAATATATACTTAATCTCACATTAATATATATACTCCATAATAATATATAAGTTTATATATAGAAATAACTTAGTACTTAAGTCTTATAACTAGGTAAATAATAAGTAAGTTAAATAACTAAAATAAATAATAAGTTATATAATTAAAATAAATAATAAAACTTATAATATTATAGATAGTAAAGAGGTAGATAATAATTATAATAATATAATATTAGCCTTATAAAGACATAAGTATATATTATAATATATAATACTAGCCTCTAAAAATAAGGGGCTAAAGTAGATAAAAAATTTAATACTAAACTAAAATAAAGTTTTATTAATTATTATTACCTTAACTCTAATAAGTGCCACCCCTTAAATATACTAAGGCTAGTATAATATACTATTAATTCTACTTATAGAATACTAGGTAATTAATTACCTATAAAGAGTAAAGGACTATTAAAAGAAATTATAAAACTTATAACTAAAAGTTATTTATTATTATTATAGTATTTAAATAGTAGTAATACTTAGTACTTTTAAGTCTAAAGATTTTATATTATATTTTATATCTTATATCTATAAGCTATAATAAAATATAAAGATATATTATTAATATATATTATAGAATTTTACTTAATTWWACTTATAATTTAATCTTAAAATTAAAGAAGAATTTAATAATTATTCTTAAATTATATAAGTCTTTATAATACTAGACTTTAATACTTTATTATCTATATATAAATTATTAATAATAATAATAGAGAATATTATTAAGAGTTAAAATTTAAAGCTCTTATTATAAATATTTCATTTATATAGAATAATATATTTATTATTAAAATATATTTAATAAATAATATTAATAATTTCTTTAATTCTTTCTAATTCTTTAGTATAGATTTAAAGGCTTTAATATTATTAATAGTAGAAATATTAAGATTAATTAAAAAATAAAAATATAAGTAAATTGTGATGTAGGCCTATTACGCTCCGCTAGTGCCGCGTAATAGGGGCTACTAAGGATTGCTCAAAGACGTGAAATAGTAGTAGTAGGCATCAGTTGTATTAGAGAACTAATTACTAAGGATCCTACTCTACGAGGCATGCGCCCTTTAAGCTTATCAGGATGAAGTGGGGTAATATGACATATTCCGCTCATCCGCGCTGGCGCAGCGTTGACGTAATGCCTATAGTAGCTAACTATTAATGCTAAGCTACCCTAATAGCTACCAGTCATTACATAAATAAATTTATTTTAAAAATAACTTTTATTCTAGAACTTTATTTAGATTTAAGATAATATATATTTTAATATTATTAAAGTAGAAGTGTTTTACTTTTACTTCTTAATATTTATTAAATATAATATAATACTAAGTATAAATTTACTAACTTTAATAATAAATAGAATAATATCTTTTATAGAGTTTAAGTCTATATATTATAAAGTATAATGTATCTACTTAATAATATAATATCTTAGATATTCTACTTAATAATATAATATCTTAGATATTCTACTTAATGTCTTATTAAGTTTTTTCTCCTCTTTCTTATCTTTATCTTATAGCTTCTACTTATTATCGTTAGCTATTATAAGCTACAATGAGTAACTTAATCTACCTTAATACATTTGGCAAATAATTAAGCCGTATTAACTATGAGCTTAGAGCGCTAAGTAATGTAGTTGAAGGCAGACGCGACTAGTATGACGCCATATTACGTGACAAGACGCCAAGACAATCTACATACTTTCTGACCGTTAACTGGAGCGCGCTCAGGATTTAATCCGAGGATGAGGCATAAGTTATGTAGATGAGAGGCTGTTAAAATTACATGTAATCCTTTTTAAAGTTCTTTAGAGTAGTATATGTCTTCCTTCATATACTTATCAAATCAGCGAAGATTATAATTTCGGGTTAGAAACCCCTACATTCGGGATATCTTAGGTTTTTATAAGGTATGACTTTGAAGATGTTTGCTCCACATGCATAGCTTGTGCCCCAGCCTAAGGACAGCTAGCTATCTGATGACAAGATCACGCGGCACAGCTTCCCCACCATCTGCTTGTCGCAGAGCTTCCCCGTCCATAATACCATGACAATAACATTCGCCCAAGAGTACGTAATGATTATTCACTGCTCGCAGAACAAAAGGAACTTGCGCCCCAAGCAGAATGCACACGACATCTCCAGGCTCCATATTCCGTGGACCCAGCCCCATATGTCCTTCTCGCGTTATGAAGAACCTCCGGTTAGTAGTAGCTTGCTGAAAAGCAGCAGTAAACTCCAACCACTGATGTAGCCCAGCAGAGACCTCTAGATCTTCTGGCTCGAAAGCTGAATAATTTGTCTGCCTCATCCAAATCCGAAATTGATTTCCCTCTTTTTCTGGCGTGGGTTTTCGGCGAGTCAAGCCCATGTCGGTGATGAGGGTACGCCAGAATGCGTCGATCCTCCGCTCGCCATGCGCTGTCCTTTCCGGTGTACGTTCCTTAGCAAGCGGCCACCAAGTATAAGATTGCATGAACATGTGGTTTTGGCTCTCAGTGGTGTCGTCAAAATTTGCATCATTTCCAATGTCTGTCCCCAGGACGGATATCGTTGAACAAACCATTCCTTGAGTGGTGATCGTTCGCATGTCTTCCGAGACATTTACTTGGGCGGAATGACTTCCTGAGGCTTTGAACGTGCGTCTTACGTCTGCTTCTACTTCCCCGGCTTCCCAGCCTATCATTGATTTCATAGGTCGGAAACGTGCATCGATATTCCAGTCAGGGACCCAGGAGGGATTTTCAGTGCTGGATCCGTACGACTGACAGGCACTCAAAAGTTTAAGAGTGCGCTCCTTCCTGAGGATATATTTGGCAGTTTCGTAGTAGACGCGAGTAACAGAAGACGAATAGTCGACTGTGATATCTCCCATCTGCACGTCGTTACAGATTCCCAAGATAGCATAAACCTTATCTCTGGGATTGCCACATTTTCGACTTCGAAAGCTCCATAAATTCATCATCAGCGTGCACTGACTCTCGGTTGCGGCGGTAAATTGGTGTTTCAATATCCACCTTCTAAGATTCACCGGATTATCAGTGTTGTTATAGGCATAACCTGCATGACCAAGTGCCCACGTCCGTTTCATATCCCATTGATACCCTTGGACAGCATGAGAGGCTTGCGAAGCAAACTCCCATGGGACGCTATACCTTCCACAGACGAAGGATATTTCTTCATCAGGCATACATATCTCCTGGATAACCTGTTCCCAAGATCAGCAAATGAATACCTATTTAAGTTCCAAATGGAGAATACAGCACCCAAACCCGCTGGAACCAAGGCCTTTGGAACAAGCGGTTAAGCGCTACCCAAGGCTTTGGATCAAAACTCTCGATCGCTTCTGGCATGTTTCTAATCAACGACACGTTTGCCAGGTCGACTTCCCAAATTGGAACTTCTTTAAGCTCCTCGCCAATCTGCTCAAGAGTCCGCATTCCTAGGTCACTATCTTCACTTGCTTCACCAACCCATACGACGAGATGAGAAGTTTTAGCGTATATGAATTGCATTTTCTTGACTTGTTCGCTCTTCTCGGCGTCATCGTTCTGGTTGATACAAATTGCATCTATCCACATTACCCTTTCCGAGTCCTCATGACGCAGATGTCGTAGCGCCACTTCTAGGCTCTTGGACACATCGAAATTGGACTTCTTCAGATATATCCATCTCCTGAGGCTTGCATCGCCCCAAACGTACGAAAGAGCTTCGTATGTTGGGTGGTCGTCCAGTGAAACTATCTGCAAGTTGCATTCAATAGGATCCCTCCATTTCCCGGGAGCCAAAGTGATCAGACGGATCTCATCATGCTGCAATGGTTGATAGATCGATGGGAGGTCAGCCAATCGTCCTGTTACCCTGTGTAGCCACCAGGTCATTTGCCATCGCATGTACTCCCACATGCGACTGATGATATCCATCATTTGCAAGTATGTATATGTAAGTCGTTCGAGGGAAGCATCCAGAATATTTGAGCTGACTCGTAATCCAACTCACAAGGTACTGTATTGTGCCAAGGTAGTTTGCTCTCCGAGCTAGCCTAGAGTCATGCAGGCTGAAATAGACGGCTGTCGCCTCCGACCCTCATGTTGGGGCGGCAAAACTGACTTGGCACTTGGCAAATGTCAGCATTAGTCAACTGATAGATATATTAATATATATTTTAAAGATTAAGTTTTATACTATTTATTTTAAAAGTATATAATAAGATCTATATTTTATTTAATTTATTATTAAAGGTACTAATGAATTTTTCCTTTTTAATATTAGAAATAAAAGATTACTATTATAGAATATATATATATTAATGTAAGATTAAGCATTTATTATAGACTATAAAATATAACTAATTCTTAAGAAAAAAAAAGAATAACTCCTTTATCTTAACTATATATTAAATAAATAAATATTATATATAGCCCTTTATATAATAGTAATATACTTATATATTAAGTATATATAAGTTATATAATACTTAGTATTATAACTTTTATATAATAATTATTTTCTCTTTTTAATAGTTTTATTTATAAAAATTATATATTATACTTAGTTAATAGATATTAATTATACTTTTTAAAAAACTTATTAAAAATCTTTAAACCCTTATAAGAATATAAGGAAAAGAGTTTTTTTATTTATAATATAATTAAAATTTTAATTATTAGCCTAATTAGCTTTATAGTTATATAAATATATATAATATAATATAATTACTATATATATTTATTATATTATAAGGTAAAAAATAAGGGTCTTAATAATTATTATAATTTATTAATTTTTTCTTTTTTTCTTTTTTAACTCTTATATTATATCTCTTATATACTTCTTTTATATATATATTATTTACTTTTAAATATAAAAATATTAAATAATTAAATATTTCTTATTAAAGAAAATAAATTTATTATATTTATATTATTTATTATAGTAAATAATCCTATTTTCTTATTAGATATTTATATTACTTAGAGACTAGTAACTATAGATAAGTATATAAAATAATTTATTATTTTAAATATACTTTATAAAAGAGATAGAATTATATATTATTTAATATTTTTATATTATTATTTTTCTTTATAATATTTTAGGATATTAGATTATTCTTTTAATTTTATTAAACTTTTTTTTAAATTTAGGATCTATATTATAGATATATTATAATCTTTAATATTTTAAATAGGAATATATAAAGTGCTCTTACCTTACTTTTTAGATAATTAAGATAAAAATATTATAAAAATATTAATTTAAATAAACAAGATTTTTAAGATATTATATAAGACATTATTTTATTCTTATATATATATCTTTTAAAATATAATAATAGAACTATTTAATATAAAGTTTTATTTTTAATATATAGATTTTTTATTACTTTTATAGTTTCTATAGCATCTTTAATATTATTTTATTAGACTTAAATATTTAATATTTTTAATTAAATTATTTATATTCTTTTTAAGGATTAGTTATTTATTTTTATTATAATAAATATATTAGCTTTTTAAGATCTAGCTTCTTAAAGCTTTTAGTAATATAAATTTTATATATTTTATATACCTAAGATTTAAGATAATTTTAATATTATTATAAACTTTTTTTATAAGTTTTAAGCTTTTATACTAGTACCTAATACCTCTATATTTTTTTTAATAATATTATAATAAAATTTATAGCTACTCTTTTTAAGAGTAAAATTTTTATAATATTTATAAATTATTACTAATTAAGATTATAAATACTAAGAACTCTTATTATAGATAAAGTTTATAAAATTAATATTTTACTTTTATATAACTTCTATAGAAGATATTTATATTTTATTAAATTAAAATATAAATATATTTATAAAATATTTTATATATTAATTATATATACYCTACTAATATATAATTAAGTAAAGGTAGAATATTTATAAATTTAATAAAATATTAATATAATTAGAGAATATATAAGTAATATATTAATAAATATTATAATTATTACCTTATAAATATTTTTTTTATATTTTTTTTATTAATATTAAATAGGTTTCTTATAAATATATTTTACTTATAAATTATATTCTTAATTATTTACTAAAAAACCCTTAAGTATTTTTATTCTATATTTAATACTAAAATAATAATTATATTATAAATAAWRGGGTACTTTAAGCTTAGTAAGAAACCTAAGAATAATAAATTTATAAATTTATTAATTTATAAATTTTATTAGTTTAATAAAATAGATATATTAATACTTAAYATAATAAAATATTAAATATACTTATTTTTTATATACTTTTATTATACGCTTCTATTAATAGGTTTTAGATAAATATTCTCTTAAATTTTAATATCTTATAAAATAAAATTACCTTTTCTTCTTTAAATAATAGTAAATACTTAATATCTAATAATTTAATAGAATTTTTTTTTATTTTTATCTTTAAAAAAGCTAAGTTCTCTTAAAAATATAAATATACTATACTTATTTCTCTAAAGCCTAAAATAATAATTAAAATTAAATTAATAACTAAATATATTTACTTAACTATTATACTAAAGTTAAAAAATATATCTATAAAGATAGTAAAAGCTATAAAAGCTATAAAAATAAAAGATATAAAAAAGATTAAAATAAMTAAAAAAGTAGTTATTATATATAAGGTAAAAAAGAAAGCTATTATAATAAAAGTAATCATTAAAAAGATTAAAACTAATAAAATAAAGAAATTTATTATTAAAAATAATAAAAAAGTATTTATAAAGGCTAAAATTATTAAAGTTACTTTAAAAAAGATAAAGAAACTAATACTTTTTATAAATAATTTTTTTTATTAGAAAATAACTTAATATCTATTATTAAAGAAAAGGATAGATCTTTTATAAGTAAGTAGAATATTATTTTTATATATTATTAATAATAAGCTATTTTTATTTCTTCTTTTATTTTCTTTATATAACTAATAAGCGTTTTTTAGTAAAAGAGTATTTAGTATACTTTTTATCTAATTATTTATTTAATCTATTAAAAATTTTATAACTAGTTTTATATTAAGTTACTTAATAATATTAAGTTCTTTTTTATATTTATATTACTTATTATAAGCTTCTATTATTGTCTTAGATTTTTTTATATTATTTTTATAAATCTATTAATTATATTTTAAGGACTAATCTTTTTACTTAATTTTATAAAAGTATTACTTTTTTTTAAATTTTATTTAAGATTTCTTCTATTTTCTACTTTAAACTATTATTTATAAGCTTTAATAAAATATATTTTTAAATTTTATTACTAGCTTCTTTATATTTATATAATTCTAATAAGAATATATAGAAAACTAGATAGATTTTATAAATAATAAATAATATAAAATAATAAACTTAACTTTCTATTAACTTCTTTACTTTAAAAGGTTTATAAAAACTTCTAATTAAATTATCTTTATTTAAGATTTATTATTAATAGTATTACTAAATTACTCTTATTATATATAATAAGTTTATATATCTTATTATAATAGATAATAAATAATTATATTATATCTTATTAATATTTCTTTAACTTTTTATAAAATTTATATAATTTCTTAACTTTTTTTTTATAATAAGTATTATTTTTCTTATAATATTACTCTTAATATTTATTAAGACTTTAAGATTATAATTATATATCATTTTAAAAAAATTATAGTTTATTATAGTTTACTTTACTTAATAATATATATATTTTATTAAAGGTAGAAATCCTACTTAATTACTCTACTACTTATTATAGTAGATATATAAGTATTATTCTAATAATTAATTCTACCTTTTTATTTATTTATTTATTTAAAGATAAAATATTATACTTAGTTTATATTTAATATATAAGTTATAATAAATATTAGATTAGAAAATATTAAAGAAAATATTTTATTTATTTATTATAATACTATCTAGCTTATTAAACTTAAGGATAATTTTTATAATAAATAATTTTATTAATTCTTGTCATAATATAGCCTTATGCTTAGCATTTCTCCTAAGGTGATTCTACTAAGGCGATGCCTTAGCAGGCACCTTAGGTCGGTTCCTAGGAACCGTAGAAATATTATTAATTCATTACCTTACTAAAGACCTTATAACGTTATAATATAGTAGTAATAGTATAGGTTCTAAGCTCCTAGTACTATTAACTACTAGAAGTAAGATMTTAATACTAGCTCTTAATACTAGCTTCTTTATATTACTTAGTAATAATACTACTAAAAGAATTCTACTAGTCCTCTATAGAGCCCTTTAAGCCCTTTAAACCTCTATTATTTTAATTCCTTAATTATTATATTATCTTTATTATATCTATTATATCTATTATATTTATTATATTAAATCTATTATATTTATACTAAAGTTATAATATAGCCCTTCCTTAGAAATACTTCTACTACTTAATAACTTATAGTTTTATAAGGTTCTAATATTAAGATCTAGTAGGGCTAGAGATTACTTCTATATTTATATATACCTATTAGGCCTCTTAGGCCTTATAGGCTTAGTAGGTCTTTTAGATCTTATATTTCTCTTTAATACCTTTAGAAGGAAGGAAGGCTTAGTAGATATCTTCTTAACTAAAATTATTTCCTTATAAAGAAAGTAACCTCCTATTATTTTTTATTAAAAATTTTATTTATTTTAATTAATTTTAATTTACCTTATCTTAATTACCTTACTATTATTCCTAGCATTAGTTTTTCCTTTTTATTATTATAATAAAAGTTAAGCTAGCTTTTTTATTATCTTTTTTACTACTTACTATATAAGACTTACCTTATAATATTATTATTAAAGTATATTAGCTCTATACCTTCCTAAAAAATAAATACGCTTATTATATTATTATCTTAAAAATTACTTATTTTATTATTAAAGATATTATTACTATATATTCTTAGCTAGAAGAGGTCTATTTATAAGAGCCTTTTAAGAGAATAACTTATATTAAAATAATATTATAAGAGGTCTCTATAAATTTAAGTTATATACCTTTATTAGCCTAGCTAATTAAGTAGGCTTATAATAAAATATTATTATCCTTATTATACTTAAATATTAAAGTCTTTAAATAATATATTAAAGGTATAATTATATTATTTATTAACTTTTACTAAGATTCTATTATAATAGAAGAGATTATTTAAAATACTCCTTTAATAAATATAGTATAGGAATAGCCTTATAATAATACTAATATATAGTAATAACCTTAATAAAGTTAGCTAGATTTTAATAATAACTTTAATAATACTAGCTTTAATAAATAGTAATAGAGGTTACTATAGTTTCTACTTTATAGTAGTCCTAATAATTATTTTTTACTAAGTAGTAGTAATAGTGCTACTATATCTTTCCTTATAACTAAAGTATTAGTAGGATATCCTCTATCTTTATATCCTAATAATATTAACTTCTTTAACTTTAAAGTAGATAAAGATAATCTAATAATTAAAAAAAAATATATTATCTTCTAAAATATCTTTATTTTTATTAATAGGCTTAAAGAGATATAGAGGTAATATAATAAAAAATAAGTTTTAAAAGTTATCTCTAATTAATTAAAAGGTATAGTAATAAACTAATATACTACTAAATTATTAAAATTTAAATATATTATTTTAAAGATTATTACTTTAAAATAATAAATAAAGCTTCTAATCTAATAGTTTAAGAAAGATATTAATAAAATTATAAAGCTAATATACTTAGAAAAATTTATAATAAGTAACGCCTTATATAATATTAATTTTAAGGAATTTACTTAAGCTATCTTTTATTATATTAAAGTAGGAGACCTAAGGAATACTTAACTAATTATAGCTTAAAATAACCTTACTTTAAGCTTCTAAAATATAATTCTTTAATTTATAATAAGTATTATAATATACTTATTCTTAAAATAACTAGATATTAAATAATATATCTAATATAAACTTATATTAGAAGAAGATAGAATAATATAAAAAGTTATTAATAAAGTTATTAATAAGGGTAGATTATTTAGTTAATATATAACTACTTAATTAATAAGATTTTCTAAGCCTCTAATTCTATTTTAATATAATAATAAAAAATAGTCTTTCTAAGGTTATTTTAATAACTATAATAATAAAAACTATATAAATTTAAACTATTAAATTAATAGATAATTATAATATATACCCTAAAACTAAATACTTTTTAAGAGAAAGTCTATTTACTTTATAATAACCTCTATAAATAATTAGAGGATAAATAAGTAGGTTAAATTTATCTAAATTACTACTATATTAATTAAAGGCCTTATAAGATAAAAAGTCTTATATAGGTCCTAAAAGACTCTATTAAAACTTTAATAATAAAGATTAAAATAATTTCTAGTAGTAATCTATTAAGATCTATTATAAAAATAAAAATATTAATAAGCTTAATAGCTATAGTCCTATTAAAGAATTTAAAGAATTTTAAGATTTTAAGTACTATAATAATAAACCCTTTAAAGAGTAGTTTAAGTTAAAGGAAAAGATTTATAATTTCTTTATTAAGCTTATAAATAAGATATATTAAAGGTATAAAAAATTATTTACTTTAAAAAATAAACTTTATTAATATTTATAAGATAAATATTATAGCTTAGAATAAAAAAATTTAAGGTACCTCTTATTTATAAAGCTTATTATACCGCTTTAGAGGAACTTATCTTTAGCCCTTATATTATTAAATCTTAAGTAAATTATATTAAATATATAATAAGAGCTAGCTTTTAAAATTAATATTATATTATAACTAAGATCTAATACTCGCTTAATAATATATTATAAAAGGTATACTTAGATACTAGTTATCCTATTACCTTAAATAATAAATATTTTCTAAAAATATATATCCTTTATACTAAAGTTAGGATAATAGATTATTTATTTATAATTAAAAATATTAAAGAAGCTTATTACTTTATTATAAAATATATAAAGGTACCTCTTCTATTACCTAAAAAATCTAATATTAATAAGTTTATACTAGTAGAGGTTATAATTAATATATACTTAATTAATAACCTTTAAGTTAATATATTAATTAAAATAGATACTATAGAACCTAAAAGAATTAATATTATTATAATAAAGAAATATACCTATATTATAAGTTATAATATATAAATTTTTATTAARATTAAGCTATAARGTAYTARARTYTAAAGAGTAATTAAGATAAAAAATAATATATTAATAAAACTAAGAAAGTAAATAATAATTTTAATTAATTATTATATAAAGCTCCTAAATTATAATATCTTTTTTAAGTCTAATAAATTAGAGCTTATACTCTATACTTATATTATAAACGCTTTAATTAATTCTATTTTAATAAAGAATAAGTCTTTAACCTCTATATCTATTATAAGGAAAATATATTTTAGATATATTATAGAAATATCTTATAATAATTATTATCTTATTACCTTAGAGGTAGTAAATCTAGTAGTAAGATTTCTAAAAAAGACTTACTAAATAAAATAAACTTAATAGGTATTAAAGGTAGTTATTATATACTTAGCTTTAATAAATATAAATTCTTTTATTAGGATAAAAGCTATCTTATTAAATATTATTTTAGAAGAAGTAAAGGTTACTCTAATTAAAGTAAAGGCTATAGAAACTCTACTACTTAATAGTATTACTATATATAGCCCCCCTAATAGCCCTATTATAGTAAGGTTAGTAGAGGTTATCTCTATATACCCTAAGCTTTAAGAGGATTCTAGTTTTATTAATATTCCTTAAGACTAGTAAATAAGGATCCCCCTTAAACTAAAATAGGAAGATAAGGTTAATAATTCTACTAAAATATAT
Source organism: Cladonia macilenta KoLRI003786 (assembly GCA_000444155.1). Lineage (NCBI taxonomy): Eukaryota > Fungi > Ascomycota > Lecanoromycetes > Lecanorales > Cladoniaceae > Cladonia > Cladonia macilenta. Next base: position 614,530 of record KE598561.1, read on the forward strand.
CTTATTAATTAAAAGGACAGATAGGTTATTAATAAAACTTTTAATAAGTTATATAACTAAGATAGACTTAAGTAAATTTCTAAGTTTATATTATTTAATTACTCTATCTTTATAATTTAATATACCCTACTTAATAGTAAGCGTAAGGGTCGCGTTATTATAAATATTAAGAAATTTAATAAAATTATTTAATTTAATACTTACTCTTTATTACTTTAAAACAATATTATTACTATTATATCTAGTTATTAATATATTATAATTATTAACTATACTTTATTCTTCTACTAATAGTATATATAGCTGGAATATAAACACTATTTAATACTTATTATATATTAAGGTTAAGAGATTTTTTAAGTTTTTATTATAGGCTATAAAGGCTCTATAGTTTATATTTAAAGAGAAATTAATAAAGTACTTTATCTATACTATAATTTTATTAAAGCCTATATTAATAATATTATAATTATATCTAAGACTTTTAATAAATATATAAAATACCTTTATAAAGTTTTTACTCTATTTCTAGAAAAAGAAATTTTAGTTAAGTTAATAAAGTCTTATATTAGCTACCCCTTTATTAAGCTATTAAGATAGTATATAGATTTACTTAGGCTATTTATAGCTAAAAAGAAATTAATAGCTATATTAAAATTAAAATTCTTATTAATACTTAATACCCTTAAGATATACCTTAGATTAATAAGTTACTTAAAAAAATATATCCTTTATTATACTTAGGTTTTTTAGCCTTTATAAAACTAGAAGACTTTACTACTAAAGAAGTCCCCTCTAAAAAAAAAACTTTTAATAAGTTTATACCTACTATATTTAACTTAAACTACCCTCTAAAATAAAATAGAAGACTTTTAATACTTTATAAAAACTATTATTAAGGCCTATTATATTAATATATTTTAATAGTAAGAGATACCTCTACCTTAATATAAATAAATTTAAAGAATTTAGATTTAATACATCTATAAAAGTTTTTTACAGATGAGTTTTAGATGAGATTAAATAAGATTAAATAAAGTARTTATATTTATTTATTTAAACTTATCTAAACTTATCTACTTAGTATTAAAAAATATATTAGTCTTTCTATAACTACTATAGCTATTATAGAATATATTTAATAACTCTAGAATTATTTAAAAGTTCTTATATTAATAATATATTAGTTATAATAGCTAATAAGATTACTTATAGTAATTAACTTATAAAGTATATTTATATTAATACTTCTAGATCTAATTATATTAATTATATTAATATTAATTATAACCTTATTATTAATATAAGCTTAAGTATAAATCTAAGCTTAATTACCYTATATATCCTATATATAAGATTTACTTAAAGTATTATATTAAATATAAAAACTATTATATTAAGTTTTATTTATCTTAGCTAAATATTTTATATAGTTACTAAATAAATCTCTTTATAATTTACTTACTCTATATCCCTTATATCCTATAATTATTAAAAGATATAATACGATTTAGTCTTATACTTATTTAGTTTTTATAAGACTAAAATAAGTATATATTATATTTAATCTATTTTAATACGGATCTTCTTCTTTATTATTAGGTTTTTTATTAGGTTTTATTAAACTTCTAAACTTAGAGGCTCTACCTATTCCTTTTTAGTACTAATATTTTTATCCTTACTACTAGTTTCTTATAATATAGGGTTRTTATTATTCTCCTTTCTATATATAGAGTTAAGTAAGTTAGATTTAGAAAGGCTTTTAATTTAAGTACTAGTCTAGGTATTAGCTAGGCTACTAGCCTAGGTACTAGTCTAGGTATTAACTAGGCTACTAGCCTAGGTACTAATTAAGTTATTAGCTTAAGTACTAGCTAAGCTACCTACTTAAATATTATACTAGTATCTATAATTAGTTTAATTACTTATTAATTTAARTAAYTTATAATRYTYCTACTAYTYTARTTATCTTTATTTATATATATATTAATATCTATAAAATTACTTAGATTATAATAGTTTAATTATTAATAATTTAACTTTTTTTTATAATCTAAGGGAACCTTTTATTTAGAATATAA
>KE598561.1:638461-666652 GCA_000444155.1 Cladonia macilenta KoLRI003786
GTTTAATTAAAGTTAAAAAAAACCTTAAAAACCTTAGAACTTAAATTAAAGAGAGGATTATTATTAATATTAATTATCTTATTAGTTTCTAACTCCTTTATATTTTAAAGTTTATAATAAACTAACTCCTCCTCTTACTTCTCTAGATTATCAGTCTTAGTATAAAGCCTTAATTAATAAGTAATTAATTCTTAGATTTAGAATATTATATAATAAGTAATCTCTAACTTTTTATACTTTTTTTTATAAATATAATAAAGCTTAGCCTCTAAGAAGATAAGCTTATAAAATAAATTAATACTAAAATACTTAATATAGAAATCTAAATTTATACCTATCTTATACTCCTTATCACGGCGGATATAGTTATTATAATAATATATAATCTTATCAGAATAGGCACTCTCTAGAACGCGCCTTTAGTAAAGAATAAATTTTAATAAAGGATTAATAATATATTATAGTATAAAGGATAAATAATTATCTTTAAAATAAAAATAATAAAAGAGAGGAATAGTATTAGAACCTAATAATATAATAAAAAGAATATATTATTAGTAAATATTCTAGACTAGGCTTARTAATAAGTTATATAATAGTTTAAATAGTTTAGTAATTAAAATATATAAATTATAAAATTTAAATAAATTAGGGATTRATTTATATAAAYTATARRRAGTTTAAATAGTTTATAAATTAATTTTATTAAACTAAATAATCTTARTAAACTTTYTTATATTTATATARTTARRGYTYTTAYYTATARTTTAGATCTCCTTATATTTAACTTTATTAATAAATTAATATAGCTATTATAATATAAAAGGTTTACTCCTTATCTATATAAGTACTTAGTAATATTATATATCTTAGCTTACCTTATTCCCCTTTATTCTTTAATTACTTATCTTTAAAAGATTCCACGACGTTAGTTTATAATAATAATATATAAATAAATAGAACTAATCCTATCCTATATTCTAAATAATTTAGGATATAAAACTAGATATTTATTTTATATAATAATTATATAATAAGATTTATTATACTTCTAAGATAATATACCTTATTAATATAAATATTATTAAAGTAGATTAAAGTATATAAAAGGTTCTACTTTTATTTATTAAATATAGTATAAATCTAATCCCTTATAAATTTAATTTTTAAGAATATTATTATATACTAACTAGTAATTAGAAATTATTAAAAGTATTCTTATTTTATATATTATTTCTTATTTATTATAAGAGCCTTTTAGTCTTTATTAATAAATTTATAATTTTTTAATTTTCTTAACTTTTTTAYTCTATACTATATAATCCTAAGCTTTATATTAAATAGAGACTTAGGTATAGACTTTTTTAATATAATTATCTTACTAAACTCTCTTACCTAGGTATATATTAATATTATAAAAAAGATAATAAAGTTTATATTAAATCTAGATATAAGTATAGCTACTACTCCCTACTTTTAATAAAAATATTATATAGGATAATATTCCTATAATAGGTATTATATATTATATATCTATAAAGTTTTATTAGTATTAATTATTAAGTAAGGTAAGCTATTTTAAGATTTACCTTTATAAAAGCTTATTATATTATATAAAGCTTATATAAGGCAATAATTAAAATAAGACTAAAGAATATAAGTTATAATCTAAGAATATTAATTAATACTTAATAATTTATTAAATAAAAGTAATATATTTTATTATACTTTATTTTATTATTCTTTATTCTTCCTTTATATCTACTTACCTCTATAAGGAGTATTTAATATATAGTAATAACTTAATACTTTTAAATTATTATARAAAGCCTTTATATTATAATATTATCTTATAAGCCTTTTCAATTCTTATTAGCTTTAATAAGTTTATATATATAATTCTAATTAATATTATTCTTATTTATTTAGGTATAAGCTTCTAATTTAATAATACTTAATATTTTATATAAACCATTAGTCTTTAAGCTTAATAAGGATATTATTAAAAAATTTATACTATTTAATAATTTATCTTATTATATATTAAGCCCTTTAGGACCTTAGTAGTAAAATTATCTTAAATTTTAAAATTAAACTTTATATTTATTAGCCTTATTAATAAGGATACTTAATAAATTAAAGAATCTTTATTAATTTTTATAATTAAAGAGTTTTTATTAGTTTTTTTATTATTTATATTTTTTAAGACTTAAGGTAGGCTACCTAATATATATAACTTAGTCTTAAAACTTATAATAATATTTTTATAATAGCTATTAATAATTTAAATAACTAAACTTAAGTTATTAAAAGTAATTAAAGCTAGCTTAAATAACTAAACCTTTTTAACTTTAATAAATAAATCCTTAGTAGCTATATTATTATTAAATATTATAAAAAAATTAYTAGTAAGCTAATATTATAAACTCTTATAAAAAAATACTTATTAATATTACTAGGTCTTTTTAATAAGACTAATAACTATATTTTAATTATATTATATATAATAACTTAGCTGCTTAGATTTAATAACTATAAAACTARGAATAATAAGTATAAGTAATAAATATTAAATATTTAATAATATATATTAAACTAGCTTATTATTAGAGCTTTAAATAATAATTTTATAAATTATAATTATTACTTATAGGATCTATAAAGTATATACTATATTTTATAAGTCTAGGTTATTTATTAATAGAAATAAACTACTAATAAATTAACCTAATAAATAATCTCTTAATTATTTTATAATAGTAAGGATTTAAGGATTTATTATAAAATACTAAGTTTTTAAGCTAATAGTTTTAGTAACTATTTAAATATAAATATTATTAATAAAAATATTATAAAATTACCCTAAAATATTATTTAAGATTTAATAAGACTATTTAAATTAATATATTATAATAAGATAATTATTTAACTTAATATTAATAATATTACTAAATACTTAAATCTAGAGGCTAATATTAATATATTTATAATAATAAAGGTAAGTTATAAATTTTATTTTTAATACTCTTCTTTAATTCTTACTCTCGCTTAAGTTTTTAAATCTTTAAAGAGTATAAAAAGGGTAGCCTTAAGAAAATTAAATAAAATATTATTATTAATCTTATCTTATATTAACTTTATAAACCTTTATATCTTTATTATTAGTTTATTCTAACTTCTAGCCTTATCCTTTATTAGATTAATAAATATTATATTAATACTCTTAATAAAATTTATAAAGATTAGTTTTTAATTCTTATTTTATAATTTCTTATCTTTAAGACTAATTACTTTTCTTATACTTAAAATACTAGACTTTAGATATAGGTTATAAAAAGAATTATTATTATAATTATAAATAATATTAAAATATCTAAAAGTAATAAGAGATATAATAATATAAAGTAATAAAAGTATAATATAAGATAAATAAAATATAAATAAGAAAGATAAATAATTAAAGTAAATAAGTAAAATAAATAAATAAATTATATAAATAAAAAATAATATATATTAAAGTAAATATTATTAATAATAAATAAATACCTTACTTAGTTTCTAGTATAAGTAACTAAATTATATTAATATATATAATTAAATAAAATAATTATATAGCTAGTAATAGGTTAGGTAATAAACTAAATTATATATTATTTTACTTATAAACTAAGTTATAGGCTAGTATATATATATAATAAAGTTAACTTATTTATAGGCTAGGTTATAAGCTAGCTTACTTATAAATTAAGATATATACTAAATTATATAGGCTNTTATAGGCTAGGTTATAGGCTAGCTTATTTATAAACTAAGTTATAAACTAACTTACTTATAAACTAGGTTATAAGCTAGCTTATTTATAAACTAAATTATAATCTAGCTTATTTATAAGCTAGGTTATAAGCTAGTTTACTTATAAATTAGATTATAATTTAACTTATTTATAAGCTAAGTTATAGGCTAGCTTATATATAAACTAAAGCTTAATTATTTATATATTAGAGTTAAGTTACTTATAAGCTAAAGCTAGATTATTTATAAACTAAAGTTAAATTACTTATAAATTAGATCTTAGTTATTTATATATTAAAGTTAAATTATTTATAGGCTTAAATTAAATTACTTATAAATTAAAATTAGATTACTTATAAGCTAAAGTTAAATTACTTATATATTAAAGTTAAGTCACTTATAAGCTAAAATTATAATAATTATTTATATCTTAAAATTTAATTACTTATATTACTTAAATATAGCTAGGATAAATATATATTTTTAATAAAAGTTATAAAGTTAGCTAATATACCTAATTCTAAATAARTTTAGATARGTTTAAATAAGTTTAAATAAATTTAAATAAATTTAAATAAGTTTAGATAAATATAAATAAGTTTATTCTAGAATAGCTCTATCCTATAATCTATTCTATAGTAATATAAAAAAACTTATCTAAAAAACTTTTATAGATGTACTCTTATCTATTATCTTATTAATAATAAGATTAAGCCTATACTATTCTTTAATAAATTATTTACTAAAGTGGAAAAATCTTATTAGCTAATAAAAATTAAGGTAGCTAAACTTATCTAGGTTCTAAAAAAGGTCTAATATATAATAAAGTTTATAATAATATATATTCTAATAGACTATTTATTTATAGTAGATATTATAACTTAAAAATTATTAAATATATTAATAATATAAAAGATAAATCTAAGATTAGTTTATATATCTAAGTTCTTCTAATAGTTTAACTTAGATATTAAGTATAAGCTAAGAAAGAATAATATAATTCTTAATATCTTATTTTATCTAGTAAGCTCTAATAAATCTAATTATCCTTTTATTAAGTTTAAATTTAACGCGTTATATTATACCTCTTATAATATAATACTAATTTATTAGTATACTGCTACCCTTATTAAGATAAGTAAAGACTTTAAGAAGAAAGTTTTTAAGAGGTATAAGAAAGACCTAAGTTAAAAATAAATTAAAAAATAAATTTATAATAATAAGAAACTTAAAGAGGATATAATAAAATTATATTTTAAAAGAAAGGGGTTTCTAATATTAATAAAAAAATTTATTTATTATATTAATAAAGTTACTAGCTACTAATACCTTTATATTCTACCTTTAATTATCTCTAATATCCTTAAGATTAGGTATAGAGATAGTTACTCTAAGTTTATTTAATACTATAAATATATTTCTTTATTTTAATATATTTATAGATTATCTAAAGTTTTTTAAAAATATTTATAATACTATTTATAATATTAAGTTTTTTAGACACGTTAATATCTTCCTTATAAAAGTATAGAAGTTATTAAGTTACTTTTAATTCTATTTTATACCTTAATAATAAATTTTATCTTAGACTTACCTCTTAATAAGACTAAAAAGAATTATATTATAATTATTATATATAAATTTAGTAAACTTATTACCTTATTTACTAATAAAATAATATATTTTATTAAGAATTAAATATATTTTTTATTATAATAATTACTCCTAATTAACTAGGGGGTCCCTAAGGCTATTATCTCTAATAGGGACCCTAAATTTCTCTTAGAATTTTAGTAAGAACTATTTATATAGCTTTATATTAAATTACTCTACTTTATTATATACCACTCTTAAATAGATAAGATAAGTAAGAGGATAAACTAAATTATAAAGATTTTACTATAATACTATATTTATATTTTAAAAGATTTTATTTTTTAGTTAAAGGTACTACTTAAGTTATAAATTATATTTAATAAATTATTATTAACTATTATAGGATAAATTCTATATAATATTATATATAGCTTTAAGCCTAATTAGGTTTTAAACCTTATAAAGATTAGTTATAAGAAGAGTAATTTTAATATAAAAGTAATTATTAAGAAAGAAGTAATAAATATTATTATTTTTATTATAATAATATAGAAATATTATTATAATAGGAAGTACTAACTAATATTTTTTAAAATTAATAATAAAGTACTTTTATATTTTTATAAAAGTTATAATATTCCTATTATAATTATTACTAGAAAGAAGTATGGCTAGTAGTATATTAATCTTTTTAAAGTTATTAATAAGGTAGGTTATTTAACCTACTAATTAAATATCCTTAAATATTAGAAGATATATAATATCTTTATTATTACTTAATTAGAATCTATACCTACTATTATAATAAATCTCTTTAATAGAAAACATCCTATATATCCTTTTTTAGTTTTTATTAAAGGAGATACTAATTAATAAAAGTCTTACTATATAAAGAAGCTTCTTAATAAACGTATAATATATAGGAGAGGAAAGATAGTAATATAATACCTAGTATAATAAAAGGGCTTTAAGGCCTAATATAATAAGTAAAGGACTATAATAAAGCTTTAACTTAATACTACTATTTTAATTAAGGACTATAAAGCTAGCTTATAAGGTTTATATTAAGCTAAATTAGTAACTATTCTAGCTATACTTACTATTAATATTAAAGATCTTACTAGATATCGCCCTAGAAAGCCTTATAAGGAAGATATTCCTAAATAAGGTCCTAGATATCCTAGGAAGAATAGATTAGAAGCCTAGTCTTTAGTTACTTAGAAGATATGCTTTTATTACTTAAAATATTCTATTACTTAGAAGGTATATTTTATTATTTAAAGGGTATATTCTTTTTATTTTTTATTTACTTAAAATATATACTTCTATTACTTAAAAGGGTTCTGTTAGAAGGAAAAGGTATAGGTTATATAATATTCTATTAGAAGATATATTTCTATTACTTAGAAAATAAGGGCATCTTTATTTACTTTCTAGTAGGGGGTAGATTATTATAATATAGCCTTATGCCTAGTATTTCTCCTAAGGCGATTCTGCCAAGGCGATGCCTTGGTAGGCACCTTAGGTTGGTTCCTAGGAACTATAGAAATATCATTAATTCATTACCTTACTAAAGACCTCATAACGTTACAATTCTATAGTATTAATTTTTATTATAATTAAAATATAATAAAGTATTTTTATATACTTATTAACTATTACTAATATTATATTATAAATATAGTTTTTATATTTATTTAAGGGAAGATTAATTATAAAATTTATATTAATCTTTTTTTAAGATTTATTTAATATTAATAATATCTTTAGCTTATTATATAAATAATAATATTTTATCTTAATCYTYTAATARATATTATAAGAGTTAATATATTCTTTAATATTTTAATTTATAATAGACTAGTAGAACTTCTTATTTATTAACTTTAATATTTTATTTATATTAAAATAGTCTACTAATAGATTATTATAATAATATTTAAATAACTCTTATATTACTATTTTCTATATAAGAATATAGATTCTTTAGTTATATTTTAATAAATTTTATTTATTAAAATACTATTCTCTAATATTAGTTATATATATATTAAAAGATTTATTTTTTTAAACTTTTTTTATTATTATATTTTATAATTATAAAGCTTTAATTAACTTAGTAATTAAACTATTATAATTATTATATATTATTTTATTATTAATTATTATACTAGCTATATAATATAGAATATATTATCTATAATTAATAATTTTAATAATAGAGTTAAGTTACTTTTTAATTATATTATTATTTTATTAAATTAATATCTTACCTAAGCTTCTTACTCTTATAATATAAAAGTTTTTAAGTTTTATTAAGTAAATTCTATTCTTTTATAAAATAATATAAATTAGATTTAATAAAAAAAAATTTTATTATTAATTTAACTACTTCTTATTTAAGTCTTTTATATTATAAAAGACTCTCTTTCTAACTATAATTTAGAATAGGTTAAATAGTACCTTTAAATTTATAAATTTTTATTATAATATAAGTAATAACTTATCTATAGCTATTTTTTTATAATTATAATTAAGGTATCTTAATAATATATTAATTAAATTTAACTTTCCTACTTAATAAGTAATTATAAAATTAAATATTAATAACTTTATAATTTAATAAATTTATTTCTAATTTAATTCTTTTAAATTTATAAATATTTTAAGGTTATTATAATCTATAAGAATTTTAATAGAATAAAGACTCCTTTTATAATAATAATATTATTATTTAAATATTATAATAATAGTAAGTAGCTCTTAATTATAATCTTTATAATTTTTTTTAATAATAATAATTTTTTATAATTAAAAAATAACTAGATATTATTAGCTATCTTTTTATAATTAGAAAAAGATATTAATTATTATATAATTTAATATATCTATTTTAATTCTAATCTATTTTTTTAGATTAAAATACCTTAAGATAAATACTTTTATAAAAGTATTATAAAGCTTAATAAATATATACTCTTTATATTTTTTTTATTTTAGGGATTTACGTTTTTTATTTTATATACTTTTTTATAGTAATCTTATTAAAGGTATTACTAAATATAAATAATATTAAATAAATCCTTGAAAAAAATTAATAAAACTTAAAAATATTTAGACTTTATAGTATATTTTTAATTTTGATTAATTTTATATAATATTTATTTTATTATTATCTATTATTACCTCTTTAATAGATATAATAAATTCTAAAAATTTAACTTTTTATATAAAGAACTAATATTTTTTAAAGTTTATATATAACTTAAACTATTTTAAATATTATAAAATTTATTTAATATTATTATAGACTTAGTGCTCTAGACATGCGCCTAGATATAAACTAGTTTTTATTAAGCCTAGCTCCTATCTACTTTATATAGTAGCTATAGGTAGCTTAGATAGTTTTTTTCTTTATAGTTATAATACTATTTTACTATTAATATTACCTTATTTAGGATGTTAATCTATAATATATTATAGCTATCTTTACTAAGTAGGAAAACCCTACTTATAATTAGAAAAAAAATTCTTATAAAAAGCATATTTTTTTTTTAATATATTAATAAATTAATATATTTATTATTAATTATAATGTCTTAATAGGGAGTAGAGAGACTTAAATCTATATTTAATAATAATAAATTTAAGCATAATATAAATAACTTCTATAATTAAGGGCTTAATATARATTTATCTAGTTTATATATATAGATACTAAATTTAATATATTTAAAAATTAAGAGTCTTAGGTTATTAAGAGGTAGAGTAAAACTCTATAAGATATAATCTTAGATAATTATTTAGGATAATAACTATATATTAAGTAATTATAACTTAAATAATAAAATAATTTATAAGGGCCTAGAAAAGATAACTTATAGGAAGAAGAAATTATAATATATAACCCTTAGAATAAACTTAACTAAGAGACTAGGAACAAAACTCTTAACCTTAAAAATAAAAGGAAAGTCTAAATAGAAGCCTTAATTCTTATTAGAAACTAAAAAAAAAAAAAATTATATTTATAATATATTAATATATAATATAGTTATAATGCTTATTACTAATAATAATACTTTTACTAATTCTATTAAGGAGTAGCCAGCAATATAAATTAATAATATTAAGAGAAGCTTAATTAAAATTTTATACCTACGCTTAGAAATAAGATATATTAAATATTAATAAATTAGAATAAAGATAAAGCTTAAAATAATTATAACTAAAAATACTATACTTAATAAAGACCTCTAAAGAGTTTAAGTAAAGATAGATTACCTTAGATATAAAAAATATATATTAAATAAAAATTATTATAATAGAAGATAAGTTATTAAACTTAAAAAACTAGATATAAATACTAAATTAAGAATATAATTAAATAATATATAATAACTATAACTCTAATAATAGACGCCCCCTATAATAGAACTGAATCCTTAGGACATTAAGAATCTTAGTAGTAGTAGAGGTAAATATATTATTTATTAAATATATAATAAAGACGCGAGACACTCTAATCTTTAGTAAGGATAGTAATAGAGATACTTATAATATATAGAAGATATCTATACTATTAAAAGTAAAAAATAATTAATTATACTTTATAGATAAATAGYGTATTATTAATTATATTAAAAAATTAGTTTTTAGTACTACTTTTAATACTATTAAAACTTATTATAATATTAATAGTACCTACTTATATTAGAGCTATTTAGAGGTTCTTACTAATTTAGATAATATCTTTATAATTTATAACCTTATTAGCTATACCTATATAAAGGTAAATAACTAAGAGATAAGAATAGAAAAGAAAAAATTATCTAAAAAATATTATAAATATTTCTTAAATTATATTAGCTTATTTTACTTAAAGAATAAGTATAAGATTAAGTTACTAAAGCTTAATATTATTAAAAGATTAATTTTATATATATTAAGCTTAGCTAGGTTATAGAACTTAAGCTTTAATAAATTTTATAATAACTTAAAAGTTATTAACCTAGACTTATACTTAGTTAATAAAAAATATATACTACTTATAAAGCTACTACCCTATATAGGTAGAATTAATTATATAATAAATTTTATAAATATACTACTATCCTAGTTAAGGAATTAAAGGAAGGATAATATAATATTAATAATAAAAGAGGTAACTAAGGTTATTATAAGAAAATAAAAGGATCTATCTCTACYACTATATATTATATTATAAGTATATAAGGAAGGCTATTATTTTAAGTATTTAGTTATAATCTATAAATTAAATAACTTAAATACTTTATATAGGGACTCCCCTTTCCTTATACTAATAGAGATAGTAGCTACGCCGCGCAACGGGTTTTCGCCAAGACTTTAACTTTTTCACACTCTTTCCTTTAATAACTTTTTTATCTATTGAGATAATTTTAATATTAGNGGTTTAGCGTGATTAGGGCATCAAATTAAAGCACTTAAGCAGGGCTTTTAATCCATGCCCTAATATTAAAATTATCTTAATAGATAAAAAAGTTATTRAGAAAATGAAAAKTTTTAAAAACACGCTAAAAAAACCCGACCCGACCCATTGCGCGGCGTAATAGTAGCTTAGTTATTAATAATTAATATTAAATAAGATAATATTAAGAATAAAGCTATAAATAATAGCTACCCTAATAATAATAATAATAATAAGCTAGAAAATAAGTAATCTCTAAAGAAATTATATTTAAAGATAACTATATATATAATAGAATTATAGAGTTAAAAAAACCTTAGTTTTATATAATTATATATTTACTTACTTAAGTTAATATTAAGACTTTATACCCTATCCTTAGAATATTATAGCTTAAATAATATAATCTATATATTAACTAGATAAAGAGGATAATAATTCTAAGATTAAGTTATTACTTAAAGAATTATCTACCTTATTACTAACTAGTATATATCGTAAGCTATTTAAATCCTAGTAAGRGGTTTTATTAAATTAAGTACTAAAAATATAATATTACTAAGGTTAGCGCTTATATATTTATAAAATTAATAAAGAGAGAATAGAATTAGGTTTTATTTATATAGCTAGAAGATTTTAAAGCGCTTAATATTATAGATCCTATATATACTAATAATTACCTTACTAGCAGCGTGAAGTTAACCATAGATATAATAGTAATTATAGTTAATAATTATAATAAGTTTTTTAATAAGCTATATAAGAAATATATAGGTTTAGATAACTTAAGAAAATAGATCCCTAATTAATACTATAACTATATAGATATATAGAACTTAATAGAAATAAATAAACTTTTATTTTATAAAAAGGTAGATTATTCTATTAATTTAAAAAAAGATTTAATTCTACTAGTAAAGTATATTTATAGAATATTATATAACTAAGTAAAGATTATAAAGGAATATATTAATAATATACTTAGAAAAGGCTATATTAGATTTAGTAAATCCTTATATATAATACTAGTCCTAATTATAAAGAAACTAGATAATAGCTTATAAATATATATAAACTATAGAATACTTAATATACTACTACTAATTAAAGAAATATTAGCTAAACTATATACTATAAAATAGTATAATAAGTTTAATATTATTATAATATTTAATAAGATTAGGATAAAGAAAGGTTATAAAAAAAATAACCTTCCTTATATACTATAGACTCTTTAAATACTTAGTTATACCCTTTAGTTTATATAATACCCTAAATACCTTCTAGGCCTTTATAAATAAGATATTATATAAATTCTTAGATAACTTTTATATTATATACCTTAATAATATTCTAGTCTATAGTGACATAGAAGAAGAATATATTAAGTATATTAAATAAGTTTTAAGAAAGCTTAAAAAAATAGGCCTATTTCTAGATATAAATAAGTATAACTTTTATATAAAATTAATAAAATATCTTAGCCTAATTATTACTACTAATAGACTTTAGATAGATCCCTTAAAGGTTAATATAATATAATAATAAAAGCTACCTTATTATTTAAAGGATATATAAGTATTCCTAAGCTTTATAAATTTTTATAAATACTTTATTAAAGGGTATTTTAAAATAATAAGATTACTATCTAACCTAACTAAATTAAATTATAAAGGTTTCCTTTATTTATAGCTATAAAATAGACTAGAGGACTAGATATTTTAATAACTTAAAAATATCTTTATAAATATATTAATATTARTATACTTTAACCCTAACTTAAAGATATAAGTTAAGATTAATACTTTTAACTATATTATTATAGTAATATTTTTATAAAGGGATCCTTAAGGTATATTACGCCTAGTTATATACTTATTAAAGAAGATATTACCTTAGGAGTATAATTATAAAATTTATAATAAAAAATTATTAATAATAGTTTAAGTATTTAAGAAATAATATCTAAAGTTTATTAATATATTTATAAAAGACTTAATTAGAATCTTAAGTAATTATAGGAATCTAGAATACTTTATAATAATAAAGTAGTTAAATAAAAGATAGGCTTATTAAATTAAGTTCTTATCTAAATTTAACTTTTATATTACCTATAGATTAGGAAAATAGGGTATTAAATTAAATAATCTAATTAGGAGATCTTAGGACCTTTCTTATAGGATTAAGAATATTAGAAATAAATTTTAGTATTAGACATTATTAAAGTAAACTTATTTAGAGAGAGGGATAGGATATATAGCTAGGCTTACCTTACTATTATTTAATAAGATATAGTATATAATTACTAACTTAGTAATAATAATCTATAATATAAGTAAATAGGAGAATCTTAATAAAAAGTAAAATAAAGAATTACTAGGAAACTTAGGATAAGTATTAGATAAGGAGTTAAATAGAGAATTACTTAGTATAAACTTAGTATTTAATACTAAGGAATTAAATAAAGAATTAGCTAAGAGTATACTTATAAGTAATAAAGATCTATTACTTTAGATTAGAAATAATTATAATATAAATAAGTTAGTATAGGTAGTAATAGTTATTAAGGAAGTAGGATACTATAAATTATTATTAATCTATAAGAATACTAAGATTAAGCTTAAAGATTATAAAGTAGTTAATAGATAACTATTTATAGCTAAATAACTATATATACCTAATATACTAGAGCTTAGAATAAGGATTATTAAGAAGCTATATATATTAAAGCTAGTAAAATACACTAAGTGCATAATAACTTATTATAAACTAAGCTTATATTACTACTAGCTTAGTATAATAGATAGAATATAATACTATATTAAGAATTATTATATATATAAGAGGATAAAAGCCTATTATAAGGCTAAAGTAGGCCTCCTAAAGCTACTTCTAATTATAGACTAATATTAGAAAGATATTATAATAAACTTTATAATACTATTACTAAAATATAGGAGGTATAGGCACGTATATAAATATATTATAGTTATAGTTAATAAGTTATTTAAGAAATAGAAGTTTATTAGCTTAAATTCTTTAAAGATAGAAGTAGTTATTTAAATATTCTTAAACTAAATCTAAAAAAAAGAGGGCTATCCTAAGTTAATTATTTCTAATTAAGGTACCTAGTTTATTAGTTATTTTTAAAAATATTTATATAAAAGAATTAATATAAGACCTAAGCTATTAATAATATTCTACCCTAAGATAGATAGCTAAACTAAAGTAGCTAATATAATACTTAAATAATATTTATATATATATAAACTATTAATAAGATAACTAGATAGACTTATTTTTAATAGCTAAATTTAAAGTTAACTTAGCTCTTAATATATCTACTAGAGTTACCTTATTCTTAGTAATAAAAGGGTATATCCTATACTCTAGGCTAGAGCTACTAATATTATAAATAGAATAGTTACCMCTAATAATATTTTAGGAAATAAAAATAATAGATAGCTTTATTAAGAAGATTATTAATTTATAAGAATACTTATATAAGGAACTAGTATAGATATAAGTAATATAGAAAGCTTATACTAATAAGTATAAAAAGTTAATAAAAGAACTTAGAGTAAGGGATAAAGTAATATTAAATATAAAGAATATTAAGACTAAAAGGAATAATAAGGGATTAGATTATAAAAACTTAGGACCTTTTATAATAAAGCGTGTTATTAATAATACTATATATAAGTTAGACCTTAGTTATATATTAGTATCTATATTTTTAGTTTTCTATCTATAGCTACTATACTTAGTCGTAGATAATTTTTTCTTAGAATAAAATATGCTACCGCTACTACTAATAGAAGTTAATAATAAAGGTAAGATATACCTAGTAGATAAGATCTTAAACTCTAAGATAAATAAGAGAAGGAATAATCTAATAATAAAAAGATAAGAATACTTAATATATAAGCTAAAGTATTAGGGGTTTAAAGATAAACCTAAATAGTAAGTTTATATAAAGGTAATTAATATACCTCTACTAATAGCTAATTTTTATTATAAGAATTTAATAAAGCTAGGTCTATATCTAATATTCTAAACTCTATAAGAGTAGGAAGCACTATTAGCCTATTTAATATATAATTTATATTAATAAAAACTATTAGAGGCAATATTATAAAGCTAAATTAAGGTATAATATATATATAATACTAAAAGCACTAACTAACTAAGGAAGCTATATTAATACGCCTAAGATATARRATCTAATATATAATATATAACTTATAGTTAATAACCTAGCCACTATAGATTAGGGTATTATATAAGATATATAATTTATTTCTTAAAGCATATTATATATAGTAAAGTAATAAGGACATTACTATTATAAAGGGGGGGATAGTTTTATGGACTCAGCGCTCTAAATATATGCCTAGATATAAACTAGTCTCTATTAAGCCTAGCTCCTATCTACCTTATATAGTAGCTATAGGTAGCTTAGATAGTTTCCTCCTTTATAGCTATAATACTATTTCACTATTAACATTACCTTATTTAGGATGTTAATCTATGACAAATATAATCTATATACTCCTCTTTAGAGTTAGAAAAGATTAGAATATTATTTAAATAAATAATATAAAATTTATCTAATAGACTTATAAGAGCCTTATTAATATAAGTCTAAAAAGTTATTAAGATATTTATTAACTTAAATAATATTATTAAATATTTAAAATATTTATATTATATATTAAATATAGTCTTCTACTTATCTCCTTTTTAGATTTAGATATAATAGTAAATATTTTTAAAATTTAATTTAATAAATATCTTAATATTATTAAGATAGTTTAAGGTTTTATTAATTAAAAAATAATAATAATAATAATTTTTTATTATAACTTTATTTAATYTATAGTAATTAATATATAGATATAAACTTCTATCCTTCTTTAAAATAAATAGGATAGGAGTATTTATAAAATTAATAAAATATTATATCTACTCTTTTATAAGTATATTATTAAAGTAAGTTTATAAAACTTTAAGCTCCTTTATTAACAAGTTATAAAAAAGATTATAAAATAAATTAATAATTATCTTAATTATATAAATATTATTTTAATAAGATAGTAAATAACTTATTTTTTTTATTAAAAAATTATTCTAATATTTTATTAGTTTTTTAGGAAGAACTATAGAAATTATAATAAATAATTATTTTAATTATACCTTAACTACGCTAATTATAAGATTAAGTAATATAAATAAATTATTAATAATTATTAATATATATATCTTTATTTATTTTAATAAGGATTTAATAAATTTATAAGTTTTAATTAATTTTAGAATATATTCTTTAATTTTAAAATATTAGGTTTTTATTATTAAATTAATAATAATATTTTTTAAGCTAACCTTAATATCTCTAGTAATAAAGATAAACCTTTTTTATTAATTATATAAAAAATTATTCTAAATTTCTTATTATAGCCCTAACTATTATAAAGATTTAGTTTTATATAATAAATATTATAATAATATATAAAAAATTTATTAATTTAAGTTAAATAGAGTAGTTTTATATCTTTAATAAGTTTTATACTCTTTTTAATTATAAAATATTAGTTAATTATATTAACTTTAGCTTTATTATTAAGTTAAACTTTTATTATTATTTCTTTTAATCCTTTTTTTAGTAATATTATACTTAGGAACTTTAATTTTAAGATTATATTAAATTCTTCTTCTTCTTCCCTTACCCTTTAAAAGATATTTTTAGATAAGGGGTTAATTTTTTTAATTTTTTTATTATATAATAACCTAGTTATTTTATTAATATTTTATTAAAATTATTATCTTTTATTTTAATATAGATACGCCGCGCAACGGGTTTTCGCCAAGACTTTGACTTTTTCACACTCTTTCCTTTAATAACTTTTTTATCTATTAAAATAATTTTGATATTGGGGCATGGATTAAAAGCCCTGCTTAAGGGCTTTAAAACGGTGCCCTAATTACGCTAAACCTATGTGAGTTAGTGGAGTTTTCAAAGTTTCAAAACGGGCACTCGAAAATCGGGTCGGGTTGGGATTTTTTCGAAAACCCGACCCGACCCGTTGCTCCTGACGCTAATAACTCCACTAACTCAGATCGGTTTAGCGTGATTAGGGCATCGTTTTAAAGCCCTTAAGCAGGGCTTTTAATCCATGCCCCAATATTAAATTTATCTYAATAGATAAAAAAGTTATTAAGAAAATRAAAATTYTTAAAAACACGCTAAAAAAACCCGACCCGACCCATTGCGCGGCGTAAATATAGATAGTTAAATAATACTTTCTTTTATAAATATAATATTTAATATCCTTTAGATTCTATTTTAGGTATATAAAAATATATACTTTTATTTTTAAATAATATATCTTTAATATATCTTTTAAATTTATTTTATTAATTCTTAGTCTTATTTTTATTTTTTTATTAAGATATTAACTATAATTTTATATATAATTAAAATAACCTTTTACTAGTTATTTTCTAAGTAAAAAGCTAATATTATAAATTTATTTTAAATAATAAAAACTTATYATATATTTATAATAATTAAATAAAGGCTTAGATATAATTTTATTAAAAGATCTATTTATCTTTAATTTTTATTATAGAAGGATAATTAGATTTTAAAACTATTTAAATAAATATTAAATTATTAAACTATTTGATTTAGTTTCTACTTTATATTAATTATTACTTAAGTAATATTTAATATATAATTAACTAAATTCTTAATARAGTTTAATAAAAATAWCTTAAATTTCTTTTATATCTAATTAATTATAGAGTATTTTTTATAGTTATATTAAAACTTTTTTATATCCTCTTTAAGATATTATATTATATATAAAATCTTTAACTTATTAGTTTTAAATTTATAAAGAGTTAAATAAAAGTATGTTTTTATATTCTTAATTTAATTTTAATATTTTTTAATATAAACTTAAATTATTTATTTTATATATAAGACACTTCTCGCCTATAATATTAATAATAGGTAGAGAATAAGAAATAAATTTTATTAATATTTTATATATAATTTCTATATAAATAGACTCTATATTATAGTTAGTATAATATAAAGTAGATTTATCTTTATTATATTTTAAAATATTTTTTATTAATACTATTAATAATCCTTACCTAAGGTTAGTAATTTTATATTTAAATTTTTAAAATTATTTTTATTTTAATAACTTTACCTTTACTTTTTTAGTAAGTTATAAGTATTTATTAAATATTAAATTACTAGCTTATCTTAGCTTATTAATAATATTATTAATTATAAAATATTTTTCCTCTTCTTAAGTATTTAGATCTTTTTATATTATTAATTTATTTTATTTACTATTTATGTATATTTCTATAGCTTAATAGCTGTTAAAATATAAACTATTTATAATAAATATACTAATTATAGATTAATATCTTTATTAGATAAAAGAATTAGAAATATTATAAAATATATAATAAGGATAAATATTAGTATCTTAAGTATTAATAATAAAAAGAGAAGTTATTTTTATATCCTAATTTAATTAAAGTATTATAAATCATTAAAATTTTTAAGGCTTATTATTAAATCTCTTTAAGTACTTTTTTTAATTTTTTAATACTAGATATTAATATTTACTTTTACCTCTATATAAAATTAATAATTATTTAAGGTTTTATTATTTTATCCTACTACTCCTTAATATCTATAGGTTATAAATAATAATTAAATATTAATAATATTAATTATTTATCTCTCTATCTATATATCTCCTTAGAAATAATAAAAGTATTAGATATTTAAAGAGTAAGTTATAAATTTTAAGCCTAAGAATTTTAACTTTTAATTAAAATAATTTAGAAGAGAGTTTTTAACTAGGAGAGAAGAGTAGTATTTTTTAAAAAAGAAGAATAATAGTCTAAAAGAGAGTTCTTATAAGAGTAGTAAAGTTAAAAAAAAATAACTAACTTTATTAAGCTAATACTATTATATAAGTTTTATCTTCCTTATATTATTAACTTTCTTATTAATTTGTTATTTTTTTTATAACTCTACTATAATATTTCTGAACTCTATAAGTATCCTTAAAACCCTTTAAAAAATTATTATAGTTATTTTCTAAAGATATTTAATATTACTATTAAAAGAGAAGATAAAATAAGCTATATTTAAATTTTYAATCTATTTACTTAYATTATCCTATATACTTTTCGCTTCTCTTAATAAAGGAAAGACATAAGATATAAATAATACTAAATAAAATTAAAGCTAGAGCTCTTATATTATAAAATATATAAGAGGAGGAAGTTATACTATAATATTAAAAGGTATAAAGATAGATAAGAAGAGGAAGTTATATTATAATATTAAGAGATATAAGTTAAGATATTTATAAGATAAGAGAATTAGGGGCTAGAGAAATAACTAATTAACTTTATAAAAAAAAGTAATTAATTAATTCTATATATTAAGTACTTAAAATTACTATATACTAAGTAGGTATAGTAGTATCTTAATAAAGTAATATTATTTTTTTATCTCTTTAATTTCTACCCCTCCCTCTATATAATACTAGGATATTGATATTATTAAATTTTAAGACTAATATATTACTAAATACTTCTAAGCTTATTTAACCTAAATATAATTTATAATAATATTTTAATAAGGCTATACTATTTTTACTTTTTAATAATATTAGAAATATTTTAATATAGATACTATTAATATCTATAAATATATATAGTTATATTATATATCCTAAATATTTATTATTACTTAAGTATTCTATTAATATATTAATATTAGAGAATAAAGTTAATAATTATATAATCTTAAGTATATAAAACTATATACTAGTCTTATAAATTTATTTATATATAAAACACGCTAAATACGCTTATAATATTATATAATATTATAAATTTTAGGACTAGAGTTTTACTTAAAATAAATTATTAAGGCTAGGATTCTTTATAATAACTAAACTATTTTAAATAAAGCTAAATTTAACTCTATGATTATAATATATTATATAATTAATTATACTTGTTAAAAATAGGGATAGAGGGCTGCTAACTAAGTGATATCTAATTAGTAGAGCGAAGTAGGCAAGRTTATAATAGAATATATTAATAAGTAATTACTTATATTACTTAGCTATATAGAAGAAGGAGAAAATTGCTAATTATATAGAAATAGCTAAACCCTTTTCTTTAATCTATCTTATTAAGGTATTAAGGTTTAATAAAAATATTAAGATAAAGGCTTACTTAAATAGGAATATTATTACTAAGTAAGGAATATAATTTACTAAATACTAAAATTAATATACTGTATTAGGACTGCTGAAATTAATGTTATTATATTAAAATAGCTAAGCTAATAGTAATAGAAGCTAAAATATAATTTTAATTTATATTACTAATAATACTTAGAAATCCAAGGAAAAAATTAGGTAATTARTTACTAAATAAGGGCTRAATAGGGGTAAAAGGAAATTGCGTATATATATTATTTATGTAATATATAGTGCTTATACATAGCGCTTATGCCTGGCACATCTAGATCTAGGGCCTGTACCACTCAATGGGGCTTAGCTATCGGCGGGAACCAAATTCCAACAATACTATATTATATAATTAAAGGTAAMTTTATTACTTTAAGTTAGAATTACTATACTATAGTTATTAAATTATATCTTTTAAGCTATATAGACTAAGCTATATAAAGATTCTATTATTAAGCTATATTATAAATTTTAAATTTTAAATTTTAAATTTTAAGCTATAAAGATAAGCTATAAACTAATTAAGTTAAAAATAGTATAATATTAAACTATTATAATTAATTAAAGTATTAAGCTATTTTATTTATAATATAGCTAACTTACTCTTATAATATTACTTATATAATTGTTGGAATTTGGTTCCCGCCGATAGCTAAGCCCNTATTAATTTCGGCAATCCTAATACGGCATATTAATTTCGGTATTCAGTAAATTATATTCCTTATTTAGCAACGGCATTCCTATTTAGGTAAGCCCTTATTTTAGCATTTCTATTAGACCTTAGCATCTTAATAAGATAAATTAGGGAAAAGGGCTTGGCTACTTCTATATAATTAGTGGTTTTCTCCTTCTTTTATATAGCTAAGTAATATAAGCAATTATTTATTAATATATTCTATTATAACCTTACCTACTTCGCTCTACTAATTAGATATTACTTAGTTAGCAGCCCTCTATCCCTATTTTTAATAAGTTATAAGCCTAGATTATCTCTAATTAATAATTCTATCTATTTACCTTATTCTATTTTTTAGATTTTTAACTAACCTACTTTTAGACTTTTGTAAATGTTATTCTAATTTAGGTATAGTTACTAAGCCTTAATAAAAAATTATGTTATACTCGCCTTATAACTACCTTTTAGGAAAAAATTATGTATTAATCCTATTCCGCTAAACCTAATTTAGAAAAACATATTAGAAGATAGGGCTATTAAAATTCTAAAGCTGATTAGTATTAATAATTATAAATTATAAGCTATTTAAGTTAAGGTAGCCCTGATTACTAAGGACCTATATAATTTCTATACCCAATTAGGTAAACTTAGTATAAAAGCCTTAAAAGAAGATATTAAGACGCTAAGCTATATTTAGCTAGCGTACGCTAATAGGCTATTTTTATATATTTCATCTATTAATAATCTAACTGATGTATGAGAACACCTAAGTTATTTATACGCACCCCGCGGCTTTTCTTTAGAATTTATCTTTTTTAAGGAATTTTTCGGGGCTACTCTATCCTCTTTAGGAATAGTTGAAAATTTCTTAGTAATAATTAAGCGCGTCTTAACTAGCTTAAAGGCTAAGGATTTAAAATTATTTAATAAGCTAGTTATAACTTAGACCCTATATAACCTAGGACCTAAATATAAGGTATTTATTATATTAACTACCTAATCTTATAGGGCTGAAGCTACCGCGTTTAATTAAGATAAGCTATTTACTAATCTTATAGATAAATCCTATTATTTATATAATGTAGAGGAAAATGCCCTTATTTTAACTAGGGGCTATAAAAAACCAACTATTAAATATAATGAATATAGTAGAATTGGTTATTAAAAAGAAATATGCTATAAGATCTACCCTAAATTATGTTCTAAGTAAGGAGGTAACTATATAGATAGCTAAGCCCTTATAGAAACGTTAATAGTTAAAATAGAAGAAATAGGTATCTTTAATATTTTAATTACTAATATAGCCCTATTAGTGAAATATTCTTCTAATAAATAGATCTTAGACTCTGGCGTAATATTATATATTTATTATGACGTTAATCTTTTTAATAATATAGCCCCTATATCTTCTAGGATTATATAAAGCAAAGTATTAAATTTACCCGTAAGTGGTATAGAGGCTATTATAGTAAAATTACCTAACTTGGCTAAGGTTGTTTTAGAATCCGTCCTTTATATACTAGAATTAGAGCTTAATCTAGTTAACCTTTTTTATATAATATAAAAAGGGGCTACTATATCCTTTGTAAAAAATCGCGCGGAAATTTAATTAAAATCCAGCGCAGAATTATAAGCTACTATAAATTTATAGGGGCTATTCTATATTCTATTTAGCGCTGATATTTAATATACGCTAGTAATAACTATACCTGATTAGGCCTAACTTTAGTATTAGAGATTTGGCCATATAGGGGCTATTATACTTAGTAAGATACTTAATTCGGCTACTAAGATCACTAAAAAAGATGCTAGCTATACACTTATAAATCCTTATAAGACATATATAAAAGGGAAATTTATTATAAGTCCTAATATAGAAATTATATAACTTTAGACCTATATAGACCTGTTTCAAAAATAGTATTTAGGGGTATTAAATATATCTATACGCTTTTAGATATTATTATTAAATAGCTTAATTTTTAACTTTTAGTATTAAAAAGGGAAGCCCTAGAGGCTTCTAAATTAATAAAAACGGTAGCAGAAAATATATCTGATAAAATAATCAAAATCCTATATACGGACTAGGGTAAGGAATTTATAAATAATACTTTTAATATTTATTTAACTAAATGCGGAATACTATATGAATATTTAGCCCCCTATATACATAAGTAGAATAGGGTTATAGAATATATTATTTAAACTATTCTAGAAAAAGTAAGGTACTTACTTTTTTAATATAGGCTATCTACTTATTACTGGCTATTAATAGTAGAGGCGGCTATTTATTTATATAACTAGACTTAGTACTTAGCTATTAGCAAAACCTTATTTAAGGTAAAATATATTAAGAAACCTAATATAATAAATATCTAGCTATTTAGATCCATTACTTATATTAAAAATAATAAACCTTAAAAATTATAGGAAAGAGCCTCTTATAGGGGGCTATTAGTTAGATTTAATAAAAATTAGTATAAAATACTAAATCTAGATATTAATAAGATTTATTAGTTATATAATACTAATTTCTTAGAAGATATTTACTACCCTAAAAAAGATTCGCTTAAGAGGGGCTTTCTAGATTTTAACTAAATCTTTAATTCCGCGATAAATATAATAAACCGATTTTATAAAAATCTTAGCGACGGCGTTAATAGCCCTATTTCTTTTAAACTTAGCCTATATATAGATTATGTGATATATAATTAGCTATAAAATTTTAATACTAATCTAGATTTAGACTCTTTAGAAGATAAATTAATTAGGACTTATATTTCTATTAATAGCCCTAAATTGTAAGATCCTATATCTTTTAAAGAATCACAAAATAGCCTTAATATAAAATAATAGATAGAGGTTATAGAAAAGGAGATAATAGACTTAATAATATAAAATATATAAAAGCTAGTAAACTTACTCCCTAATTAAAAAGTATTAAAGAGATAATAGGTTTTTAAGATTAAGATAGAAGTTAATAGAGAAGTTAAAAGATATAAAGCCTACTAAGTAATTAAGGGCTTCTTATAAAAATATAATATAGATTTTACTAAGATATTTTTAAATATTATTAAATCTATAGCTTATAAAGCCCTATTTGTCTAGGCTACCTATTATAACTTAGAAATATAGTAATAGGATATTAAATTAGCTTTTCTAAATACTAGTCTTAAAGAGGAAATTTATATAGAATAGCTAATTAGTTTTAAAAACTAAAAATATTTTACTAAAGTCTATTTATTACTTAAAGTCTTATATAGGCTAAAGTAATCTATACAAGAGTAGTACTTTTTCCTTATAGAAATCCTTAGAAAGATTAGTTTTAAAACCTTAAGGGCTAACTAATCTATTTTCTAAAAAAGCGATATTATTATATACGCTTATATTAATAACTACTAATTTTCGGCCTAAGTATTTCTAAAATATAAGCCCTAAAAAGTAAGATTACTAAAATAGTTAATATTACTAATTTAGGTAATATTTCTTTTTTCCTAGGAATCTAAATAATATGTGATTATGTAAAAAGGGCTATCTATATAAATTAGATTAAATTTATTAAGGAACTAATTAATTAATTCAGCTATAAAGACCTAAAGCCCTATAAGATCTCTTATAAATTAGGTATTTAACTAAATAAAAATAGCCTAGTAATAAATCCTTCTACTATTAAAAATTTCTAGTAATAAATTAGGTTGTTTATATATCTAATAATATTAACTTAACTAGATCTATCTTATATAGTAGAGCTTTATATATAATTTATAAGTAATCCTAGAGCTAAGTATTTCCACGCGCTAAACTGTATCTAGTAATATATCCTATATATTATTAATTTTAATATTGTTTTTAGCCCTTATTAAGATATTGGATTAGAGGGCTATTATGATATAGATTAGGGGGGTAATTATTCTACTTAATAATCAACTATAAGCTACCTATTCCTTTTTAGAAATAGCCCTATTTCCTAGGTTAGTAAATTATAAAAAACGGTAGCCTTATTAAGTTATAAGGTGGAATATATATCTTAAAAAGAAGTTATTAAAGAGTACTTTTAGTTAACTAGCCTATTTAAGTAATTAGGGCTAGCCTATTTAAAAAACCTTATTTAAATTAATTTATAATTAGCTATCGCGCTAGCGCGTAATCCTGAGTATTATATATAGATAAAATACATTAATATTTAATACTATTTTATTAGGGAAGCCCTTTAAGATAAAAAAGTTAATATATGCTATATTTTAACTAATAAGTAGATCGCTGATAGGCTTATTAAGCTATTAAACCCTACTAAATTTAAATTTTTTATTAAGGGGCTAGGGCTAGCCCCTATAATTTTCTGATTACTATACGGCTTGGGGGGGKGTGTTGGAATTTGGTTCCTACTGATAGCTAGGCCCTATTGGGTAGTATAGGCCCCAGATCCGACATATACTAAGCATAAGCGCTATGCATAAGCGCTATGTATTATATAAACGATATGTATATACGCAATTTCCTTTTACCCCTATTCAGCCCCTTTTTTGGTAATTAATTACCTAATTTTTTCCTTGGATTTCTAAGCATTATTNTATTAATTTCGGCAATCCTAATACGGCATATTAATTTCGGTATTCAGTAAATTATATTCCTTATTTAGCAACGGCATTCCTATTTAGGTAAGCCCCTATTTTAGCATTTCTATCAGACCTTAGCATCTTAATAAGATAGATTAGGGAAAAGGGCTTGGCTACTTCTATATAATTAGCGGTTTTCTCCTTCTTCTATATAGCYAAGCAATACAAGCAATCGCTTACTAATATATTCTATTATAACCTTGCCTGCTTCACTCTACTAATCAGATATCGCTTAGTCAGCAGCCCTCTATCCCTATTCTYAACAAATATAAATAAAATCTAAAGAATTATCTTTATAAAGTATAATAAAATATATATATATAATTATCTATAGGAAAGTATCTATATTAATATATTAGTAGTCTATAGAAGCCTTTAATAGATAATAGATTATTAAATATAATAAAATATAATTTATAAAAATTAAAAATAATTATTTATATCTAAGAAATATAATATTATTAGGTAAAATCTACTTAAAGTCTACTATCTTAATACTAAATTTAAAAATCTATAATAGCTATATTATATTAAATTTACTTTATAGCTCGCGGCGAAATTATTTAAATAATATAAGGTTAATAAATACTATAGAATAGGCTAGCTTAATAGAGGAAAATTATTAAGCTACTTATATCTTTATAACTTTAAGGACCTAATTTTTTTAAGTCTTATATATCTTAAAAACTTATTATTTGGCTTCTTTATAAACTAGATTATTATAATATATACTTTTAAATATACYTATTACTAGCTTATTAATATTRGTATTTAATAAATATACTAAAAACTAATATTATATAAGTAGATTTAATTTTATTTATATAACCTCTTCTATTTTTTCTATTATAYGTATTATTAGCTTTACTTTTTTCTTAATATATCTATTATTAATCTATTAGTTTATAGTCTAGTTTTAGTTTTTATTCAATTAACTTTATTAAGACTACTTATTATTTTTAAATATAAGTATAATACTTAAAATACTTTAGTCTCTTTATATATTCTTAGTATCCTCTACTTATTTTAACTTAGTATAGAGGCTGTTACTTATAAAAGCCTTTAGTATACTAGTAGTATAAGAAAAGGTATAAATAAAGCTATTAGCTATAGAATAAGATAATAAGGTATTATTAATAGTATAAGAGGATTTACTATTATAAGTAGCTTAGGTAGATTTATTATTATTAATAATAGCTTAAATAGATTTACTATTATTATTAGTAGCTTAAATAGATTTACCGTTATTAATAGCTTAGATAGATTTATTATTTTTAATAATTTAATAAGATTTACTATTATTAGTAGTATAAGAAGAGAAAGGTATATTAATTATAGTAAGATAATATTATAAGGAGTCTATTATTTTAGTAGTATAATAGTAAGAGGGGGATAGCTTATTATTAATATAATAAAAAGTATATATAGAAGCCTTTAATAAGTAAGTATAAGAAGGCTTTGATATAAAGATAATTAAGGAATATTTTAAAATAATATTAGTAGCCTTTTTTTATAAAGATTATAATAATTATAAATATAAATTATTAGTTATATAGCTTTAATAGAAGACTTAAATACTAATATTAAGTAATAATAGCTTATCTTTATTATTAGCTTTATCTTTATTAATTACTTACTTCCTTCTTTACTCAGGGTTAAAGAAGGTATTAGTTGTTACGAACTAACGTCATAGGATCTTCTGAAGATGAGTAATTAAAGGTTAAAGAGGAATAAGATAAGCTAGGTATAACTTTATATTACTTAATAATATAAGACTAGGTAAGTCTTTAATAATTAGAAATAACTATTAGTTTAATTATAGAGTTAAATATAAAGAGATCTAAACTATAGGTAAGAGCCTTAATTATATAAATAAAGTAAAGTCTACTAAGATTATCTAGTTTATAATATTTATACTTTAAATATTCTAAACTTCTTATTTATAATATTTATACTTTAAATACTTTAAATATATTATATACCTTTTATTAAGCCRGTCTAGGATGTGTATTAGTAGGGCGTTTATTATATTATAATTATTAAGTTCTAATATTATCCCCTTCTTTTAATATCTTTATCTTAAAGATAATTATTTATTTTTTATATTATATCTAAATCCTAAACTATCTCGCTTAATAATTAAAAGGTGATATATTTTAATATAGTTATCTCTTACTAAAATATATTACTATAGTTATTATATTTATTATTTTAAAGAATATAAGGTAGGCTCTTTATTAGATTTATATACTATTTATAAGGTATTAAGTTTATTATATAAGCTTATCTTCTCTAAGGTAAGATTAAAGTATATATAAAAGAAATATAAAAAGTAAATAGCTAAGTTTAYTATTATTCTTAAAAAAGTATCTAAGATTATTTAGTAATATTTAGAAGTAGCTATAAAAATAATCTACCTTTATTATAAGGTTAGCTATTTAGAGAAGGAAAAAAAGAAACTTATTAAGCATAAACTTAAAAATATTAATAAATTAAAGGTAGATAAGGTAGTATAAATTAATTATAAAGAACTTTTTTTTAATCTAGATTTTAAGATGCTTAAATTTTCTTCTTATTTTAATTAAACCTAATTCTCTATTTTTAAAATTATTATAGAAGGGTTTAGTAGTTCTTAAGATACTTAAATAATTCCTATATATTTTTAATATTATTATAATCTTTCTACTTAATAAGATATTTTTAACTTTATTAATTTAAAAAATTTTTACCTTTTTATTTATCTTCTTCTTTAATTTTATA
>KE598561.1:696654-710677 GCA_000444155.1 Cladonia macilenta KoLRI003786
AATTAGCTAAAAATAGTTATATAATTTACTACTAAGTAGTATAAGAACTAATACTAATATATTATAATACTATACTAAAAAATTTAGGTTAGGTACTGTCCTATCTACCTCTAATATTACAATACTATATAGAATTAGTTATTATATAGTTTAGTAAACTATATAAAAACTAGTTAGATAATAGTTATTAAATAGATGGAAATAGTTATATAATAAGAGTTTTAATATTAGTATATCCCTTACTAAAACTCTAAATCTATTATATATTTATTTAATTAATATAGTTTAAAATAGTTTCTATTTTATCTACTTATTAATTATTTATTTATTTACTTAATTACTTAACTACTTAACTACCTACTATTATTCTATTAAATATATTTATATTAAACTTACTAATTCCTATACTAAGTTAAAGTAGTTAATAGAAATATATTAAAATATTTAACTCCTCTAAATATTACCTTCCTAAAATATTTATCTATTAAKGACCTTATAATACTATCTATATTTTACTCTTTAAAATATCTACCTTTATAGCCTCTTATATATACTATTCTATAGCCTTACTCCCGCAGCCTTTTATAGCTATAAATATGCTATATCTTAAGTATATTCTATTATATAGCTACTTATATTATTAGGCTAGTCTAGCTTACTAGGTRCRTTAATTATATATATAATATTATAAAAAAGAGCTAGAAGTCTATATATCCTTTATATCCCTATAAATCAATATATTAGTAGGTTAAGTATAGGGTCTAATACTTAGTATATTCTATTATCACTATTACTATTAATTACATTAGTATCCTTAATATCATATTCGCATAGTAGAGTAATTATATTTATAATAAAAAACGTGTATTTCTTCTATTAGTAGGTATAGTAGAAGTATTATATTAATTATATATTCCTATTACTAATAAATAGGTAATTATTAATATTATATATATAGTAGTAGTAGAGTCTAGATATCTATATTAATAATTCCTATATTTAAATTAATATAATACTTATGGATTTATATAGGTAATATACTAATACTATTTAATTACCTTTTAACTAAGATCTAAAATATATATATTATATTTAATTTAGTAGGCTGCTATTAAATGCTATATAAATATATACTATAGGTTAAGTTTTATTAAATTAATTAATAGTTTTATATAGAAGAAAGAGTCTATTTTAAATCCCTTTATAGATAGTTAGATAAACTAGTATTCTTTATTACTTATAATATTATAAGAGCCTTTTTTATTCTTATCTATATCTATTTATTCACTAATTAGAAGGAAGCTGTGTATAAATATTAAATATTAAGTATTAAGGAGTTTAAGACTTTCTATTAGCTCTAGATAGTTATAGTTTTATACTTTAACTAAGCCTAATTATAATAATTATATTATTATATCTTAAGCGAATAAGTACTCTATAAGATTAGGAGGTATAATAATATTAGTTATATCTTTAAAGATCTTAGAAGGATATTAATATTATAAAATAGTAATATTATATTATTTACTTATACTTTAATTTACCTACTAGTATATTAGAGTTTATTATTATTATATATTCTCTTATATTTTCTATTAGGTAGAGACTTATATATATATTAAAAAGTAATAATAGTTTCTAATATTTAATATCTTAAGGTTTATATTATTTACTTTTACTCTTCTTATTAACTAGTACTATTATGTTTAAATTAATACTAGATATTACTATATCTAATAATATATTACTTAATACTTTAATATCCTTATTTCTACTATATATTATATTATCCTTTATATTACTACTAACCCTATCGCTGAAGCCTTCTATAGGTGTTATTACTATTATATATAATATTAGCTCTTAGTACGCCTAATATACCTATATTATATATTAGTATAAGATATCTAGGTTAATATAGTATTAGCTCTTAATAAGTATATTAAATTTTATAATTAACTTAAATACCTATATAATCGCGCGAGATAATAATAATTAGTATATTATTTTAGTTTTAATAGCTTAAAGGAGTTTTAATTAGAACTATCTAGTTATAGCCTAATTATATAGTATAAGAGGTATTATAAGTATTACCTTTCTAACTTCTAATAAAGACTATAATTATATATAGAATGCTAGATTTTAGATCTAACTTTAATTAAGAGAAAAATAGAAGGTTTAAAAAGTTTTTATATATACTATAATACTATGCTTACTAAGAATTAATATTATTAGAAAGCTCTAAAGGATTTAGCTAAATCCCCTTTATTTTAAATAAGGCGTATTATAAGCTTATAATTAAATAAGATCTAAAGCTAGGGTAAGCTTAATAATAGGTAGTACTTTAAATCTTACCCTAAAATTTTTAATAAAATTATTTAGTTCCTTTTTATTTTTAATATCTTTAGTATACTCCCTTAGTCTAATAATATCTTAATAGTACCTATTATATTTAATAATATTATACCCTAAGTTACTATGTTCTTCTTTTAGGTAGTAATATATCTAGTATCCTCTTTATATAATATAATATATAAACCCTCTATTATCCGTCTACTATAGTATATCGCTGAGAAGAGTTATATTAAAAGTATAAATCTTTTCTATATTACTATTAATATCTATCTTTATTTCTTAGTTTAGATTTTAGATTAGCTTTATTAATACTTTTATTATATTATTAATCTTTATACTATAAGGTCTTAATATTAAAGTTAATATATTTACTAATTTTCTCTATTCTCCGTAATTAAGATATATAGGGATTAGATAGAATATTTTAAGGGTATAATATATATTTCTATAAACCCTAAAGTTATCAATAAATAACAGATATAGCAAAGATATATAGTTTTAGGTAATAAGAAGGTTAAGATTTTAATAACTAAAATACTTTACTTTAAGTTCTATATATATCTAATATAGATAATAAAGAGGTTAAATAAATATTAAAGAAAGATTAAGAACCCTTCTAATATCTTCCCTAAAACTATATTCTTAATTAAGATAAACTTTAAACTAATAATTAATAGTATTTAAACTTTACTTAAATAAAACATCTTCTAGTAGGTAAAGTTCATAATTATTATTAAATACTAAATTAAATTTATATAATATATCTTAATAATAGTTCTACTTTATAACTACTTATATAGTAATAATAACTTCTCTATATATTATAGAATATAAATAATAATCTTAACTAATAAATATAACTTAATTTATATAAAATAATAATAACCTCCTAATACAAACTATATTACTAGGGAGGATTAGGATTCCTGTCTTTATATAATATATATTACTAGAGGTAGTCCTAATAAAAGAGCCTTAGGTATAGGAGTACTATAATTCTATTAATTTATTAATATATTAGGCTATACTAAAGTATATTTTATCTTAGAGTTTTATAGCGGCTAGGATAGTATAGATTAGATTATAAGATTTATATTAATATTATTATAATATACACTTAATCCGCTAACGCTATATACCCTTTTAATATTATAGGAGGAATAATTACTTTTTAATTATAATTATTAAAGGCTTCTATAGTATTCTTAATAGAGGTATATAATACTAAACTTATCTCTTTAATAAATCTAATTTTAATAAGAAACTTTATATAGGGTTTATATCTTATTTATTTATATCTATATTATTATTTCTACCTTTTATAAAAGGCTTTAATAATTATATTACTTTATAAAGCCTAATATAGTCTGCTCTTAAATAACCTAATTTCTTAAACTATAAACTAAATACTAAGTATAGAGGAGGAGGAATAATATCTTTATTACTCTATTAAACAATAACTTTATATAAGGGTATAAGAGAGAGTAGTAATAGTAGCCTAGCTTCTAATAATAAACTTTATATTAAATAAAAAAAAGAATAAGTAATAATAAATATATATATTAATAAGTCTAAATCTCTATTATATTTACTTTCAAGATCACTTTTAGGGTAGAGGTCTTTAAGATATTAAAAGAAGATAAGAAATTAAGCTTATTAAAAAATATTATTAATATCTTCCTCTAGCTATAATATAATTAGTATTAGATTATATAATATAAAAGATCTTATAATAAATAGGTCTATATTATCCTCTAGGTTAATCTCCTTTTTAATAATATTTATATCTATATCAGCCTCTACCTCTATATTAGTGTTAGGATATACTATTATAATTTTATTAATACTACTAGCTAATTATAATTTATGCTTATTATTATTAATATTATTAAGTTACTTACTAAAGCCTTTTATTATCTATTCTCTTA
Source organism: Cladonia macilenta KoLRI003786 (assembly GCA_000444155.1). Classification (NCBI taxonomy): domain Eukaryota; kingdom Fungi; phylum Ascomycota; class Lecanoromycetes; order Lecanorales; family Cladoniaceae; genus Cladonia; species Cladonia macilenta. The sequence goes on from KE598561.1 coordinate 700,938, forward strand.
TTATATTCTTATATTATAATAAGCTGCCTAGGAGGTTATTAAATAGTAATAGAGACTACTACTAAAAAGATAAAGATAATAGGGAAGGTAATAGAAAAGGTAGTTTATTAGCTCTATCTTTATTAGATCTAATATCTTATATTATTATTTTTAGATAATCTATCTTCCGCGGTTAAGAAGCTATAGTATTATATAAGAAAGATTATAATAAAAAGTATTAGGATTACTAATATAGAATAAAAGGGAGGATAGGAAGGTATATCTATATATACTAAGCCTATATAGGTAGAAATTCATTTTATATATAACTAGTAATACTTATTTTTTAGTATAATACTATAATAACTTTATAATATATTATGAAAACTTAAAGGAAGGTACTTCTAAGTATAAATATAATTTTATTATAAGGGATAAGTAATAGCTTAGCCTATAAAATAAATTATTTAAGTTAGTATATAAAATAGCCCTATTATTAAAACTTAATACACAAGTATTATATATATTTATAAACTTAATATTATATATTTATAGGTCTTCTTATAATATCCTAGAAGTTTTAAAGGATTTAGGATAATAATAGTAGTAATAGTTTAATATATATAAATTAACTTATAGCTTATATATATATAATTATAATTATAATTATAAAAGTATTTAATACATATCTACTATAGTAATTTCTATTTATACTATTTTATTAAGTCTTAAGGCTATTAATATTATCTGTTATATAGATAATATTAAAGCCTTCTATAAGCTATACCTACTAAGTAGCCTTCTATAGAAGGTATTATAGCTCTACTAATTATAAGTATAGTAGTTATAGAGGTAATATTAATAGTTGCTAAAGTAGCTAGGGAAGGATCTATAAATATATTAATATATTAAATTCTTTTATAATAGAGTACCTAACTTATTTAAGACTATATATTAATAAGTTACCCTTTGCTACTATATAAAATAAATTGTAACAACTTATAAGGGGTTAATATATTCATAATATCTAGATTATTAATTAGTATATTAGTATATTTAATAAGTTTTCTATTAATAATATACTATTCTATAATATATACTTTATTATTATTTATATTATCTTCCTTAAATATAGCTTAATTAAGTATAGTAGCAGCTTCTAAAATAGCTTTTTTAATATTTTAATAAATATTCTTATTATCTAACGTTCCCTATATACTGTATTTATAAATAAATATAATATTATTTAGATTTCCTAGGCGCTAATACTACCTAATTACTTAATTTATAACCCTAAGGTTTATAGATAATTTAAATATATAAATATATTAATATATATTTTATAGATTAAGCCTTATACTACTTACTTTAAAAGTATATAATAAGATTTATACCTAGTTTAGTTTATTATTAAAGGCGCTAATAATTTTTTCCCTTTTAATATCTATATAATAGGAATAGAGGATTATGACTTTAAGTTCTAGGAAATAAAGGATTATATATAGAAAGGTTATTATTATAAAAAGTTAATAAAAAATAATTATCTTCTCCTAATCTTTAATAATTTATTAATAGTAAGTATAATATTTATAAAAATTTTTTATAAAGTATCTACTTACCTAACTATAAATATTCTATAGTAGGGCTTATATTTTTAAGATATTTTTATATAACTTTTAGATTATCTTCTTAACTTTAAACTTTACCGCCCCCTCCTCTTTAAGCTATTTTATAAAAAAATTAGCCTCTTTAAATAATTTTTTCATATTTAYAGCCTTTAGGTTAAATAGTATATTAATATTAAATAATAATATAAAGGTTAAGAGTATTTAAAGTTTTCTTTATATAATTAAAGATTATTTAACTCTTCTTACTCTAGTCTTAAGAAGTAGGAACGCCTTTATTAATTAATCTATTAAAGTATAATATTACGCCTATTTATCTTTATTATATATATAGTTTATAAAAGTAGCCTAGACTTTAAGTAATTTAAACCTAATAATTAGACCTACCTTAAATAAAATATAATTTAAATATATATATTATAATATATATCTCTTCTAGACCTATATTAAGTATAACCCTTTAGTAGTTAGATTAATTTAGGTTATATATATTTAATTTTTAATAGCTTAAGAAGTTATTTATAACTTAGTTATAAAGTAAATATTATTAAAATTAAATAGGTTTTTATCTACCTTAAACTCTATTTTATTAAGGGAATCTTTAGATTACTATTAATCTATATCTTTATACTAAATAAATAGTATATATCCTCTCTAATCTTTAATACTATTAGGGATAGGTATAGCTATAATTAGAATATAAAATATAGTACTAAGCTATATAATATATATTAATATTTTATTATTTATATATTTAATAATATATGCCTTATTTAGTATTATAAAATTAAATAAATTATTAAAAGTATCTAGCTATTTAGGATCTAAGTTATTTATATTATTATTTACTTAAGTCTAACTTTACTAGGAGGAATTAATTTTTTATTTCCTTTATATATTAAGATTATATCTTTTTATAAACGTGCTATATAAACTAATTATAATAATATTTCTATTTATACTAGACTTATTAAATATTAGATATTACTAATTTAATTAATCTTATATTATCTTTTTATCTATAATAGGCTTATATCTTCTAGTATCCCTATAGTACTTATAGATTATAAATACCCTAGGTATAACTAGCTTAAATTATATAATCTATTAATTAATAAGCTATTTAGGCATTAATAATAAGGTTAGTTTAGTTAGGGTAGTTAGTATATATAATAGTTAATTTATATACTAAGAAATAATTAACTAAAGGCTATAAGTAATAAAAGCCTTTATAAAAGGCTTTAATAATATACTATAATATATTAAAGCCTTTAGTAAATAAAAATAATTAGAGTACTTACTTATAATAAGAAATATATAGTTATCTATATCTTTCTTAAGCCTATTATATTTATTAGGATATAATTATTAAGTATAGACTCTTATCTTATAAAGTTAATAATTACTTTTATAGCCACTAGTTACTAGAATTCTAATTAAGTTAAAAAAAATATATTTAGAGTCTAAAATATAATTTTCTCTTCTTCCTAAGGGATAGAGAGAACTTTATATATATCTTTAAGGTCTTTATATTAAAATTAAGAGTTATTAAGCTAGGTCTACTATTTATTATATAATACCCTTATTAGCTTTATAAACTTTAGTATTAATATAAGGTCTTCCTTTAAATCCTTAATTATTTCTTAATAGAAAAGTATTTAGTTTTTTATAACTTATATATCTAGACTGCTTGTATATTTTATTTATAAATAGAATTTTATTAAGTTATCTTAACTAGCTATAACTTTAGAAATTATTTAAACTTTCTAAAAATAACTTATAATATTAAAAAGCTACTTATTATTCTTAATATATAATCTCTTAGTATTAGATAGGGCTTAATTTCTAATAAAATTCCTATTATCATCATTTATAAAATTAAGGATTTAGTTATTTTTTATATTATCCTCTAAAGGAAACTATACCTCTATATTTCTTACGGAAATTATATCAGGTCTAGGGTCTCTATTAATAAAAATATTAGGAATACTAATATTAGGGTCTAAAAAGTTAATTACCTTTTCCTTTAATTTTATAGCTTTTTATAATAATATTATATTAAACTCTTAGTACTTAACTAATACCTAGATATATATATATATATTATATTTAAATAGATTAATTTAGTAAAAAAATCCTTCTATATTCTTTATATTTACTTTATATATTTTAAATAGTATTAATATATAATAATTAATATTATCCTAATTAAATTTATTAGGATAATAGTAGGAAAACTTATCTTAGCCTAGCTATTCTCTACTTAAAAAGTAACGCTTAATATATTTAAGTCTAATATTATAAGGCTTAGTTAACCCCTCCGCTTATATATATTCTTATTAAGGAATAATCTATTATAAAGTATATTTATTAAAGTATAATTTAAATTAGTTTAATTTTAAGAAGGCTTTAAACTCTAGTATTCTTATAAAACTAAGTACCTATCTAAGTATAGATATACTATATAATTATAGCTATTTATTATCAGCCCCCTTTAAAGCTAAAGGTATAGTATAAATTATATATTTATAAAAGGCTTTAATTAATAAGAGGCTACTATAGGCTTCTATAGCTTATAAATATAATATTATTATATACTTTTACTATTTATAAATATAATAGATAGGGAAGTAAGGTTAAATATAAAGATTTTAAATAATAATTAGGAAGTAAGCTTAAATATAAGAATATTAAATAATAATTAAGCCTAAAGTAAATAAAGAAATTATAAATTATAAAGTAACTAACTACAGAACTATTATAAAGTAAATAATATAAGTTATTTATATTTAATAAAGCTTATCTACAACGCTATTAAATCCCTTATTAAAGGGATAAAATTAATAAAGAAGAAAATAAAGTAGTTATTAAAAAATAAATAAATAACTAACCTCTAAATAAGTTTATATAAGAATTTCTATATAACTTTACTTAACTAATAGTTAATAGTTCTTTAGTAATATAAACTACTACTACCTTCCTATTATATAATCTAATTAATTATRTATATATAAGCCTATTTTAAGATATCTTAACTCTAAATCTTTATAATCTACCTTATATAGATCTACCTAATAAAAAGACTATCCTAGTTAAGTAGTATAAGTTTAGTAATAATAAATATATTATTACTTACCTAAGCTATAATTATAATAAGTTCGCTAGCTATAGGATGTTAATAGGATATAAAGAAGTTATTAAATATATCTAGAGATATTAGCTTATACAATTAGATTAAGATTAGTATTTATATATAAAATTAGCAATATTTTAAGGTATAGCCTAGTAGTAGGAGTAGTAGGAATAATAGAATTTAAATAATATAAAGTATTATTCCCTAGGTTCTACTAGGTAGAAAGTAAGATAATAGTAAAATAATATCTAATATATTAATATAATAAGGTTATTCCTTTTTATTATTATTTTATATTTTCTTTATTATATATAACTTTATTATTTAAGTTTTCTATTCCTTTATTTTAATCTATATTTAGTTTAGCTATCTATAAGTACTTAATTATAATAGTTAGATATATCTTATAAAAAGCTATAATAAAGATTTTAGTAAATAGTTAGAAAAAAGCTTATCTTAAAACTTTAGTTAAGTACCTAATAACTTAACTAAAGTCTTAAGATAAGCTTTAGGTAATAGTATCTAATCTTTATATTTATTATAGAAAATATATGCTCCTAGACTCTAATACTAAGATAGAAAATAATAATAGTCTTATAAAGGTAAGAGATACCTATTATATACCTTTATTATAATTAATAATAAGTATAGGCTAGAAAGATAAAGTATCTTATTTTTTAAAAATATTTAATTACTTTTTAGCCTTAGTTATTTATTTTTTAAAAATATTTATTTATTTCTTAGCTCTAGCTATCTATCTTTTAAAAATATTTATTTATTTTTTAGCCCTAACTATCTATCTCTTAAAAGCCTTTTAATCCTATAAAAAGGCCTTTTATATAGCTTAATAAGTTTATACTAAAGCCTTTTATATTACTTAATAAGAAAATATTTATACTTAGTAAAAAAATATCTATACTTAGTAAAAAAATATCTATAATACTTAGTAAATCTACCTTTAGTATAAAGACTTTTATAAGGCTAGATAAATTATAGAGTAATTCTTTTATTACCCTATAAATAAATTCTTAGTTAAGGTAATTAGTATAAATATTAAGATAATTTATATAAAAAATTAAAGAGGAGGTATATATTAAACTAAATATTCTTATTTATTAATACTTCCTTATATACTTATTTAATAAGTATATAGAGGAGCTAGTATAAGTAGTATTTTTAAGAATAAAATTTAGTTATTATATCTATAAAGACGCTAAATCTTAGGTTTAATAGATATATAAGTAATAAAAGACTAATATCCTTATAATAATAAATAAATAGTAAGTATAATATATTATAATATTTTATCTATCTATATTTAAATATATTACTAATATTATAATATTTAAAGATTTTAAGTTAAAGTTAGCTAAAACTATATAAAAGTATAATTAAATTCTATTTTTAAGTTTAATATTAAAGTAATTAACTTTAATAAAATACTACTTAAAGGATTATAATTTTTAAAATATAAGTACTTATAGAAGCCTTTTATATATATATAATAATAAAGTATTTTATAAATATATTTCTCTAACTTATAATATATTAGTATATATTTATACTATATAATACTAATCCCTACAACCCGTAATAGCTTAAGTATAATTATAAATATTTAATTAATATATTTAACGTTTTTTTATACTAAGGAGGGATTTAGCTTAAGTTTAGATAATTACTTAAAAAAAATATCCTATAAAGTATCTAATATAAGTATACTCTAAAATTTAATATTAATAATAACTTAAATACGTTTATAATTACTTTTAATATAAATAGTAATAATAATCCTAGTAATATTCCTTTTAATAATAATAATAATACTATAGATTTAAGCCTTCTATTATTCTTTAAAGTTAATAATAACTATATTAGAATTACTACAGACACTAATAGTATAGAATATGATAATAAGGGGGATAAGAAGAAATAAGATAAAGATAATAATTATAATATAGATAGGTAAGGCTATTATAGTAAGCTATTATAGTAGGCTAAGGTATTATAGTATATTATTAATATATATTACTATYAAAGTATAATRYATRTTAGTAGGATAAATAGGAGGTATATATTATAATATATTATTAAAAGACTAYTAAAGTAYTTATAAGTAAGGTACTTTATATACTATATACATAGGATAAATAGGAGGCATGTGTTATAATAAATAGGAGGCATGTATTATGATAAATAGGAGGCATGTATTATAATAAATAGGAGGCTTCTGTTATAATAAATAGGAGTCATAGGAGGCATTTATTATGATAAATAGAAGGCATCTATTATAATATATTAATGAAAGGTTTCTACTTATATATATTAAGTAGTAGACCTTTGTAAAAAGCTTTAAATAAATTAGAAATAGTATATAGTTATAGTTATAATTATATCTATTATTACATAACTAATGCTTAATTAGTAGATAAAAATAGGCGTTTTTTATTATTTTTTACCTATACTTATATAGATATAAGAGTATTATATAACTAATAGTATTCTAAATCTATTAAATACCTATATTCCATATATATTTTAACTAGATTAACTCTTACTAAGAAGCCTAAATAGTAGTATAGTATACTAAGTAAACTATAAGTTATATAATACTTAATATATAGTTATCTATATAGTAGGGCATAATAAGGTAGATAAATCTAACTTATTTAATAAAATACTTTTAAATAATTATCTTATAAACTAAATTACTAATAATAGTAGGAATAATTTATAGTAGTTTAACCTAAATTAGTTATTTAATTATATAACCTCTAAAAAATAATAAGAAATTTAAATAGGATAGGATTTAACTACTATTATTACTACTAATTATAATAGTTTAAATATATCTCTACTTAACTATTTACTTTATAAAGGGGTAAAAGGTATATAACTTTACTAATTTAATAAAGATTATAGTTATTTATAACTATATTTATAGAGTATTATAATATATATATTTACTTATAAATAAAACTTTATTAAGTTATCTTAATTAATTATAACTTTAAAAATAATTTATAATATATAAAAGTTATTTATTATTCCTAATATATAATCTCTTAGTATTAGATAAAACTTAATTTCTAATAAAAATTTTATTATTATTATTTAAGAAATTTAAAATTTAGGTATTCTTAGTATTATCTTTAAATAAAATTAAACTTTTGTATTTCTTATAGAAATTATATTAAATCTAGAGTTTTTATTAATAAAGATATTAAAAGTATTAAGATTAAAGTCTAAATTAAGTATTAGTTACTTTTTTTTAATCTAATATTTTTTTATAATAGTATTATATTAAATTTCTAGTACTTAACTAATATTTAAATAAATTTAAATAAATTAGTTAAATAAAAGAAATTTTTTATACTCTTTATATTTATCTTATATATTTTAAATAGTATTAATATATTATAGATAAATTTATAATAATAATAGTTATATTCTTCTATCTAGAATCTACTTAGTAGAAATAATATACTAAGTATTCTTTCTTCTTTTAGAAGAAAGTATACTATAATATATTATAATAATCTACCCCCCCTTAGAAAAAGAGAGCGCTAGCGCCTTTATTATATTAATAAATATTATTAAAATATATTATTAAGTACTATACTATCTTTCTTTTTTAACTACCTTTTAGAGATAGCTACTTATTATAAACTAATATTATAAGATCTTCTAAAGATAAGTAATTAAAGAGTAAAGGGGAATAGGATAAGCTAAAATATATAATATTACTAACTACTTATATAAATAAGRAGTAGACCTTTTATATTATAATAATTATATTAATTTACTAATAAAGTTAAATATAAGGAGATCTAAACTATAAGTAAGAGCCTTAATTATATAAATATAGGAAAGTTTATTAAAATTATTTAATTTAGTTAGTTTAAGATATAAATTCTCTAAACCCTTAATTTATTTAGTTTAGAGTATAAACTCTTTAAACCCTTAGTTTACTTAATTTAAAGTATAAACCCTCTAAACCTTTTATATAACTTAATACTAAGTCTATACTAGGATATATACCTATAGGGTATTCCTTATATTATATATATTAGGTTCTAATACTATCCTCTTTCTTTAGGATTTTTATTCTAAAGATAACTATCTATCCTTTATATTATACCTAAATATAAAACTTTCTAAGTTAATTATTAGGTAGTATTATATCCTTATATAATCCTTCTTTCTTAAGATATATTATTATAGTTATTATATCTATTATTCTTAAAATTACTTAGTTAGTAGTTTATCTAATTCCTATACTATATATATAGCCTTTAGCCTTTCTTATAAACTCACTTTCTTAAAGACTTATCTTTATCATATATAAAAGAAATATTATAAGTAGATAGTTAAGTTTATTATTATTTTTAAAAAAGTATCTAATACTACTTAGTAATATTTAGAGATAGCTATAAAAATAGCCTATCTATATTATAAAATTAATTTTCTAAAGGAAGAAGAATATAAGCTTATAAAGAAAGAGCTTTAAAATATTAAAAAGTTAGAAATAAATAAGGTAGCTTATATAACTAATAAGAAATCTTTCCTAAATCTTAATTTTAAAGTCTTTAAGATTCTTCTTAACTTTAACTAAACCTAATTCTCTATTCCTAAAATTATTATAGAAGGGTCTAGTAGTTTTTAAGATATTTAAGTAATTMCTAAATATTTTTAATATTATTATAACTCTTTTACTTAATAAGGTAATCTTAATTTTATTAATTTAAAATTTTTTTAACTTTTTATTTATCTTCTTCCTTAATTTTATACTGAAAGRTTTTTTATAAGGGTATACTTAGGTCTACTAGTTCTAAGAGTAATATATAAAAGACTAGATATTATTTTAAGTCTTTTAATAAATTAAATTTATAGTTAATAAATCCTTATTATTTTATAATTAAAAATAGTTTAATTTTTATATAATCTAATTTCTTACTAAATCTTTTTAATTTTATATTTTTAGTTAAGAAATATACTTTATC
>KE598561.1:719479-804126 GCA_000444155.1 Cladonia macilenta KoLRI003786
ACCCATTGCGCAGCGTACCCTAGATTAGTTATATAAAAGTAAGAATTAAGAGCCTTCTTAACTCTATAAATATCTTATTTATTAGGACCTATAATTAATAAGTTATTTATATAAAGAGTAACTACTATATAGGAAATAAGTAATTCTATAAGAGTTAATTAAAAGGCTATTAACTACCTATTATATTAAATAGTATATTAATACTTAAAGAAGAATTATAAGGGCTTAACTATCTATTAATAAGGGCTAATTATTTATTAAGCCTATATTAGTAGGATGTTAAAGGCAACTTAATATTAATATAAATAAGTAGTTAATAAGTATATTCATTAATAAACTATTAATAAAGGCTTAATTATCTAGTAAGCTCTTATCTATCTTCTTTAAGTATTAATATACTACTTRATATAATAGGTAGTTAATAGGCTCTTATAGAAACATTTATTTCCTATAAGATATTATATCTAATAATAAAATAAATATACTTAAGTTAGTGTCTAAGGTATTAAAGCYTAATATTTTAATAAAGTTAGTAAAGATATTTTATTATACTTAAAATATATACTTAAGCCTATATAAGGCTTTATTAAGATAGTATAAATAGACTTTATTTTTATTATCTTTATTATAGCCTTTAAATTATTTAATGAAAATTTCCTTTTTAATTTAYTTATAAAAATAAGCTATTTTAATATTTATTTACTTAATATTCTAGTCTATAGTGGCTATAAWAGTAAGAATARTCTTATAATCTATAAATTTAACTATTAAGATAAAAGTTTTATTATCATCTAGGCCTTTATATTATTGAAATCTTTAAGTATTATTTAAAAAAGTTTATTTAATAATATACTTATTAATATACTACTATACTTAATATACTTAATAATAATAACTAGAACTCAATATATAAATAAAGGAGTATATTATAAATTTAAAAGAATATAGTTTTAATAAAGTTTAAATTTAGTATCTTTAGAGTAGTATTATTTATATTTAGTAATGTTACTCTACGTAATTCCTAGATATACATTTAAGGAAAGCTGATATTAGAAACAAGAGGATAATTTATTTTAGATAGCGTATCCTACGAGGATACATCTTAGACGGTAAGCACGAAATAGAGATACCATGGCGTGAAGCAAGGATGACCGCCCGAGAGCATGGGCGTCAGAGACTTGATCGGCTTTGAGTGTTGTAAGCCTCATTCTAGCTTTGAACGCATGGGATCCTGGCCAGAATGTTCGAGCAAATGAGGGAGCCCTATCGCCCAAGGAGTTCTATTCCATACCGTGGATGCCTTCAAAGGTCCCCTCGGCGATTTCTCCATAGACATCGTGATTCAAATTAAATTCCAACACTATGGCTCCAAAACGACTCACGAGCTGCTGAAATCCGATGGTAACTTCTAGAAAGTAAGCCCAGCACATGTGGTTATTCCTCGCTTGTATAGTAAATGCCAATCCGAGATGGTCGTTTGTAAAGACATAAACATGTTCGCCAATAAATGCCATGGGTCCTACGAGTGTTTTTTCGAACGAGGCTTCCGCGTAAGCTCTTCTCAAGAGATCGAGGATGCCGGGACTGTTTAGGGCATGACCGTAGTACATGCAATCTAGAGTAAGCTGGCTGTGAGGTAACCGTATCCTGTACATGTAAGGTTCGGGTGGCCAGTTGTTACTACACAGCAGTTAATTGAATTAAAAGCCGTACATATGCAAGCACAGTTCACATGACGTACTTTGGGATTGCACTTGAATTGCTCGTGGAATTGTTGGCCAATGTATGGCTCGGGCTTACAGGAGGCTTGTTGAAGAGTAGAGTCACTGACATGGCCGTTTTAACTGCAAGAGTGTTCAGGCATAGCCAAACCAGGAGTACATTGGTCGAGAATTTCATGACGACGATTATTCGATCTGAACCGCTTTGAAAAGGGGGTGACGCGGTCTAGACTGGACCAATATATGAGAGATGCAGTGGTCTAAAGATAGCGAGCGGCTGTAGGGATGCAAGTACATAACGTCGGCTCTAGAGCGCCTATATTTACTGAATTCTTGCTCAACGCGAGCCATTGCGCGTGTCTAGCCGTCGATAGCTCATTGGGGAATAGGTGCTTCTGAGCATTTGCTAGCCAGTTGAAGTGTTTACGCCCGCGCCCGCGCTCGCGCCCTTGGGCCAGCACCTTGGCTTACCAGGTATACGCACCTTATCTTACTAGACGTATCCAGGCATGTATGCCTCGTACCTAGGCATACAAAATCATAGATTGAACGGGGAATGGCAAGATAAGTCTTGATTTACGCTAACAATTTTAGCGTGCCAAGATATCGGCACTATGCGCTTTACCTCTASCTAGGAGTGTCACCTAAGGTAGGTAAACAACACCCGCTTAGGGGGCTCCTAGAATTCTAAACACCTATCCTACCTTCTAATCTGGGGACCCTTCGCCTAAAGCGTCCGCTAAGGAACCACCGTACAGTAGCCCGAAGACATATGAAGTAGGTATACCTCTATACTCTAGGTGTTATTATCTAGAGCTAGGGTTAGGGCTTTGTGAATTAAGCCTTCCATATCTTGTTATTCCCTTTATTGTTGATTATAATTGAGCTTGAATAATGTGGGTTGAAGAAAAAGGGAGGCCCCCTCGTATAAGTTCTTTATGCACCCCACTTACAAACCTGAATTCAAGCTTTATGTACACTGCTCTCTAGCTATTATCAATTGCATCTGGCTCGAACCCCTGCAAGATTCAAAATCGCTTACTGTGATTGCTTATTCATCGTGGTATACAGTAAGCCCTCGACATGCTCTGTCGATCCCATTCCCAGTCATCCAGTCCAACAAAATATTTTCGCGTGCCAATCGATTCACCTCCTATCGGTAATGAGAACTCACCAGCTGCAGCTTCTACGTAGTTGGGGAAGTGGTGGGGTGGTATGACAATCAGTGTACACTTATGCGTAAACGAATGTTCAGCGTACTTGGCACTTCAGACTTGTAATAGGTACAGTACAGCGACCATAAGGTTAARCGATTTGAAAGTAGGATTCCATTAGTCCCACTTGCTAATTCTAAATATTGCAGCCATAGGAAATCTTTTCACAGACCGTAGAGCTTTAACGTAAGACTATAGTGTTAGAGTAGGTGCATATAATGTAAACTGTAAAACATCTTTCACCGCCATCCTAAGGCTTACTATCACTTTCATCATTTGCATATACAAGCCTCCGTCCCCCCGTACAAAATCCGCTCAACTCTGGTCTCCCTTTCCCGATACACCCCGAATCACCACATGACCCACCATGCAGACTCAATATATCGCCAAGTCCTGGAGCAAGCGCCTAGAATGTCCAGTGGATGAGGATTCCACCTACAGAAACACCCTTTGGTGCAACCGCGACCTCATCCCCATCCCTCCCACTCGCCGCACTTGGACATATCGCGAGTACGCCGCGTATTGGATCATCACAGGCGTAAATGCCACCTCCTGGACCCTCGCCTCCTCGCTCCTCGCCCTCGGCCTCAGCATCTCACAAGCTATGGGCGTCATCGTTGGTGCCTCTCTCCTCGCCGCCCTCCTCGCCGTCGTCGCCGGGTGGCCGGGATCCCACCATTATGTCGGCTTCACGATCCTCTCCAGAGGTGCATGGGGTATGCGCGGCGGATTCTGGCCCCTGTTGAACAGGATTATGACGGCATGTATCTGGATGGGTATCCAGGCGTACTGGGGTGGGCAAGCGGTGAAAATCATCCTCGGGGCAGTGATAGGACCAAAGTTTGTACATTGGAGAAACACCTTGCCGGAAAGTGCCCATGTGGATGGAGCGAGCTTGTTGAGCTTCTTTGTGTTTCTGGCGGTTTTTGCGCCGATGCTGCTGGTCGCACCGGAGAGGCTGAAGATACCATTTCGGGTCGCGTTTGTAATGATAGCGTGTACAGTGCTTGGGATGCTTGTATGGGCGCTTTCGGCGAACGGCGGGGCGGGCACATTGATTCATACGGGGCCGACGGGACAGGAAAGTACTTTGGGTTGGAATACGGTGTATGGGCTTCAATCCGTCGTTGGCGTGTTTGGAAGCGGTTGTTTGGGACAATCGGACTGGACAAGGTACTCCAAAACGCCAAACGCTGCTCTGTTTGGACAGATCGTTACCGCTCCGATTGCAATATGCATCACCGCACTTTGCGGACTCCTGGTCACGTCCGCAACAGCCGAGATCTATGGAGAGGTCCTCTGGAACCCCTTCCAACTCCTCCTGGCCATTCAGCGAAATTCTCTCTCGGCGGGTGCCCGAGCCGGGACCTTCTTCGCAGGACTGGGTTTCCTAGCAAGCGCACTTGCACTGTGCATTGTGACCAACTCTGTAGCTGGAGGAATGGACCTCGCAGCACTATACCCTAAGTACATCAACATCAGACGCGGCAGTTACCTGATAACCATCGTCGCCGTTGCAACCTGTCCATGGCAGTTCGTCACTCAAGCCACGACGTTCATCACCGTCCTTTCAGGCTGGTCCGTCTTTTTAAGTCCAATGACGGGTATTGTAATCAGCGATTACTTCCTCGTGCGAAAGCAAGGCCTCCATGTGGGTGATCTCTACCTGGGCAACAGCTCATCCGCATACTGGTATTCTCGCGGTTTCAATTGGAGGGCTGTTGTGGCGTGGGCGATGGGCTTCGGGCCACTTCTACCTGGGTTGATCAGGCAAGTGCAGGGGTCCGCGAATGGGAGTGGATGGGATCATCTGTACAATGTTTCGTATTTCTTTGGCTTCTTCATTTCGTTGCTGCTGCACTGGGGTCTTTTCAGATTGTTCCCTACTGAGAGGCAGACTGGCGACTCTCCGTTTTCGCTGGTTTTGGACAGTGAGTCGAGGTCAGATGGATCTTCAGATCAAGAACGGGAGGTGATCAATGTTGTGGATGAGAAGGACCGGTCTGTTTCGATGTTAGTCTGAGGTCGTGGCGGTTATACTTGAGCACAACCCGAGATAAAACTATGTGAGGCCATCTCATGGTTGAGGGTTGCTACCAGGAGACTGGACGTTTTAGATTCACCTACCCCTGCTCCTACTAAGCAGCACTAGCATCTGGTCTATTACATCGACCAATTGGTCATGTTCCGAAAGTAGGATTCATCCCCAGRAGCTCTGGTTGGGAAATCACGAAATGCATACAGGCATGTAACATATTTGGTKGTAGCCTATATAACATAATAAGGAAATCTTGAAAATGTTCAAAATCCGTTGTTTACAGTACTAGATCAAAAGTACCGTATTTATTAACGAGCGATGTTAGGTCGTGGTTAAATACTTTCTCGAACAAATCTCGCTTAATTAGTAGCCCTCTATCTTCGACAGGCCCTGACGAGGATAGGGTAGCCCCGATGATTTCTTCAAGAGGATGTTCAATTCCAGTACGATCGCGACAATTTCGGCTTGAATAATATTGGATCTGGCAATTACGCTCTTGCTAATAGTGACACTGGCCAAGCAGCCGGAGAACTCGAAGCCCGACACGGTAATGGCGATTCCGTTGGTCGTCAATTGAATTTCAACTCCATTGTTGATAACTTTGCTAGTGGGTCGAATAAGTACTATGCTCCGGAGGCAGTGTATGCTTTCTCGAGGATTACGGCTGATTGTGGTTCGAATACTGCGGGCATGGACACTAGCCTGAGAGGAGCAACACGCATGGGTATGAGGAAAAGGGTTCAAAGTTCTGTGGACGGGGAACTTGATGGTGGAGTGGGTTTGTTGGGGGTTCAATACTGGGAATGTTGTCAGAAGATGGTGGAAGTTAGGAAGTGAGGGCACGAGCATCTTTATTCTTGTTCTTTGCTCACGTATAGATCGAGTTTTCTATATGACATGATGAAAGTACTTAATGGTTCTTGTTATCTTAAGAATGCTGTGCAAAAGCATTTTATGGGCTTGAACACGCGATCTACAGAAAGAGGATCATTTAATAATACTTCGCCCTATCCTGTTATTTAAAGTAATTCGTACGACCCTGGCAGATTCGATAAATCTTACGTAGACCAGCAACGAGTTACATTAGGCATATGTTGCAGTATTGCTATTCCTATTCTATCTCTCACATAGCTACTTTACCCCTTTTTCTTATTTTCAACCATTCGAGCATCTTCTTCCACCATTCCATGGCAAGGGCCCCCTGCGAGGCCTTATGTATATAGAGAGCATCTTCTATAGACTTTAGAAGGTTAGGCAATGTACTGATTATCCATAGAATCAAGTCCTAGCATTGTAACAGAATAGCAATTAATCGGACTTGGCAGACGAATACTACTGATCGAGACAGCTGCTCTAGGCGAATCATACTTTTCTCTCCAACCCTCCTTCACTTTCGTTGGTTGCAAGAGGGAGGCCGTTCGTTCCAGTGATCCCGAGATACTGCTCAGTAGCATTCCTGTATGCGTAGATATTGGGCATAGAGAGGAAGGGTCGCCGCTGGTGTTCGCTAAGAGCATCGCCTTGCTGACAGATAAAGACCTGTAGCTGTGCACTGGCCTGTCTATCGCAAGGTACCGTAATGATAGGCTCTTCAGAAAGAATATATGTCCCCCTGGATAGATGTTCGATTGCAACAAGACCTTTGCCTGCCCCGGCACATGTTATATAATACGTACATAGGAATGCCTGTCGTGCTTTGCATTTGTACGCCTCCTCTCCCTGTTGTCTMGATATTCAGTCACGAAAGCCAGCAGTAGCATTTTAGACCTATGTTTCGGCAAATTCAAGTGGAAAACAACCCGATTTTGGAAATTATGATGTTACGGTTTAATGCTTAGGCAATGATGTAGGATTAACTGAGCCCATATGCAACCTGGCTCGACCACGTGATATTGCAACTTGTATGGGTGACGAGGCTATGAAAGGCTCACTGCAACATTGGATCGAGGCTTTCGCCCAATATATTCTCGATTCTCACAACCCATTTCTGCACCTCCTGCTCCACGAGTTCATCGTCATCTTCGAGTGCCTCGCTGATGAAAGGCAGCATCTCCGGTAAGAGTGCCAACCATTCCTCTCCCAGCCTCTCAGTCAACGCACTCTCACACTGCACCGCAGCCAATCGCACCGCTGTAGTATCGGAGCGCATGTACTTTAGTATTGTGGAATTCATCTCCTTGTGGTGTACCGACGAGTCTGCTGCAACTGCGAGCTCGGCAATGGCTGGAATGAGTTCAGGGAGAAGCGGGAGTCGTGCGGCGTGCGCAAGCTGATTCAACAGAGCATTACAGACGGGAGTGAAATGCGCAGGAGCTTGGTAGAAGTCTGGATAGTTGTCAGCATGACAAAAGCAATGATTTTAAAATAGACAGATCTTACCGTCCTGATCGTGCTCGAAAGTCTTGGTAAGGGTCAAAACAACTCGGCGCCATAGCTCCGTAGACGCATCGTCCGTTGTTGAGACTGCTTTCAATATCTCAATAGAATCATCAATAATTAGACCGACATAGCTTGTGACAATAGACTGTAATGGTTCGATTAGCACTGACGTAAAAAAGACGTATCCTTTGTCTTACCTTCAGTGTTTGGAAAAATTGCAGTAGAAACGCGTACCAAGTCGTCTGTCTGTGTAACATACTTTCCCMATCTTTCTTTGACATTGTTGCATTAGTCCAATCCGAGATACGCACAAATAGAGGCCTGAAAGTTGCATCATTAAGCTTGTATATCATAGCGATCATAGCTTCGTTAACTTCGGCTTCGACCTCGTCGATCTCCTTTGCACTATAACTATCCTCCGTAGGAGGTGAGAGCTGTACGTGGCGCAAGTCAAACATCTTGAGGAATAACCCGCCCAATGTCTCTGAATACTTAACTATCATCGACTTCGGCTGGCGATTTATGGCTTGGCGAAGAATTCGGAGGTGATCTTTGATAGCCTGATTGATCGTCAACAAATCCGACTATGAGCCTATATCAGCAAGCTTACCAACGGGCCCTCTCTCATTGCGTTCGGCCAAGTCCTGTCCAGAGCCGCGAGACAATCTTTCAATTCTATCTGGTTCGGCACCAATTCTAGAGTCTCAGTGCGCCTTTGATCGCAGACGGCTCCCATATCTGCGTTCGCAGACTCATGTGATACACTTAAAAGCCGGTCTAGATCAGCACCAGCGATTGCCCAGGGTAGGTACATCATGAGGGCTCCCAAATATGAATAGACTGCATTATGCAATGTTTTGTCTTCTGTATCTTCTCCTATACTAATAAGCAAACTCCGGATAGCCAATGGGAATGATTTGGGTATGATCGAGACAAACACATCGCCGGCAGCCTCGATCATTGTAGTCAAGCAAAGGAGTGAGATAATTCGTAGGCTGTTTTCCGCTGCTCCTAGGCAACGATTACTGCAGATTGTATGAGCTGCAACAACAATGGCAGAAGGATCCTTCTTCCCAAACATTTGTACGATCCGATCCACACAGACGATGGTGGTATGGCGCAAGGGTACATCCAAAGTCTCTTCAACGATAGAAACAAGTCTGGGAAGGAAGCCTAAGCAAGCTGTCTGCGAGGCTCTTTGGTCCAATTTCTTATCATTGAGTTGTGCCTCAAATGATCGAAGAACTTGCCGACGGATAGTGCCATCTGTACGGTTGAGCAGGGCTTCGAGAGTCTTAACAAGCTTTGATAAGGGGAGTAAACCAAGAGAGGCATTTAGTAATTGAAGGCATAGCGTAGCCAACTCTCCATGAGTCTTATATTGCTCTGCCAGCATGAATGCTTGCTCTAGGATCTGTTCATAGGTTGTTCGCATGATCACTGTATACTCATCATCTTGACAAAACCTTGAAAATGCTGTGGAAACCAGACCAGCATCACTAAGAATCACACAAACAAGAGGCAGCAGTTTGGCAACCGCGTTCTCCGCCGTATTATGTCCGTCAATGATAAGGAGCGGTGCAGAAATGGTTGGCTTTGACTTCCGGATGTCCAGTATGACCTGCAGATATTTTGCTACGGTTTGGAGACGTATTGTTATGTTATATCGGCCCGCAAGATCAGCGGCAAATTGTACGACGTTGGAATCATTTGGATATTTATCGATCAAGATCGTTAGCAGGGCGAAAAGGTAGTCAGCAGGGCCAACTTTGTCGGCTAAGGAATGGAAGAGATCGAGACGTCGCTGAGAGGGTATATGCTCAAAAGCAGCAGCAAAGCTCAAGAGTAATTCGGCCACTCCAGCAAATGGACCCTCTTTCCGGTTGTGTAATGACTCGAGTAGAGGCGGGATGACTGACTCCATTGTCTTTGACATCACATATGCCGAGAAATCATCATCCTGATGGAGCACATTCGCACCCATGAACGTGAATACTGGCATAACACTGTGTAAAACTAGTTCTGGTGCAACCGTTGCCAAAGCAGATACGAGCAGTAGAGCAGTGTTCCTCACCTGGGGGCTTTTCGTAGTCCTAATGCAGTCAACAAGGACATCAGCTCGGATAGCTGATCTATCAACGCGCAAGTTGGGAGCAGTCTCTGCGTTCTTGACAATTGCAAGCATGTTATCCATAGCTGAAACTTGGAGATAGCCCGTTGCTGTGGACGAATGGCTAGAGCAATGGTGTAGATCAGAAAATACTTGGAATAGCCCTTTGAGAAGTTCAGGATCCTTTCGTGCTTTAGCCTCTTCCAACAATTCGAGAACCACGGTGATTTTTCTGACAATAGGAGCCAAGTCCTCCGCATCAAGGTTCACAATCTGCTCGGCCTGCCCGTGACTAGTTCGCCGGCGCTTTGATGCAGAAGTTTTGTCCTGAAGATTGGACGAAATGCTCGGTAATCCCTCGACAAAGGACTGCAAGATCGGAGCAGAKAGTGGAACTGCTCGTAACATTGCCATAGCCTCGACACCTGTATCCACACCTGACAGGCGTTCTGGGGTTCCGACAGCCTGCTCCAATAGTAATCTAGCAAACGAGGCCTGTAGATCCGCTTTCATTGACGACCAGATCGACTGTAAGTGGCGCAAAGCTGCCGCTTTTAGTTTTAGAGATCGCGATTGGTCTTCAACCTCTATTATCGATTTCAAGAGTTGCATACCCTCTCGATCTGTAGCAACGACGAGGCTGACTACCCGGTCCATGACTTGCGATAGGTCAAGCTCGCCATTGCGGCAAAGTTGTTCCTGCTTCTCTGGCGTTTTGGATGCCACATCCGACAATAGAGGCAACAAAAGCTTTGTTCTCGAGGTACTGCCCACCTTGGGAACCGTATTCAGTATCTTAAGAAGCCTGAACTTGACAACATACAAAGGTGTATTGACCACATGGCTGCAAAGAGAGCTAAAGATAGCCAGGCGCGATGACGTCTTCAATTCTTTACGTACAGTATTTTCAGCCGTATGATGCTTTAAACCATTGATATTATCAGAGAGAAGCCGATCGATATGTGTTGCGTCAAGCAAGCACTCCTCCAAGYCGGGAACCAATAGATCTGCCAGGAATTTGTGGGTCTCCTTTACGGAGAGCCATGACAATCCCTTACTCTCCTTGCCTTGGCCATAGATCTCCTCGTGACCAAGTATTGGCAAATCTGCAAGATCATTATCCGTCCCGTTTGCTCCCGCATAGGCAGAGGCTAAGACCAAGACAAGTTCTACCGCTGCTCGACGGACTTTGGCAGATTCATCAGCTAAAGCAAAGACCAAGTATGGTAGTACAATCTGGAGGTCAGCTATGAGAGGTACCACCGCAATGGTCTTCGCCATTGTTTGGATTGCTGCCGCCCGAGCGATGGCCGAGACGTTGCCGCACCATATTCGGACAAAAAACGAGAAGAAAAGCGGCTCGCTCATTGCCAAAGGTTTTCGAAGCACTGGTAGGTTCGAGAACCTTTCGAGATCTATAGCTGAGGCGCAGACAGCGTTGAAGGCATGTGCAAGACTATCAAAGACGTAAGAATCTGAATGGGATAGGAATGATATCTCATAGGCCGTTCTRGTTGGAATTCGACTTGTGAGAACCTCGAAGTCTTCTGTCCGGGCTCGCTCACCCAGATCCTCCATATCAACGTCCTCATTAGTCGGATCCGGGGTCGTTTCACTGGAGGCAAAGGTTCGATCAAGCCTTTTTTGCGCTTGAACTATATCAAGGCCGGAAACCTCTATGGCAGTTTGCACCAAATGTCCTACTGCTTTGGAATCGGCAAGACGAAGGACCAGATCCGTCAATGAGTCTTGGACGTCAAAAGTGGGCTCTGCCTCTGAGGGCAACTTCTGAGCTACCGAAAGAACAGACTCGAGGGCAATTGCAGTGGATGCTTCGTCCATGAGGTCAGATTCGATCAAAGTCCGAAGTAGGCGAAGCCTGCTCTCGTCTCTAGTCCTTTTGAGACCGTTTAGAATCCCCARTATTATACTCAGAGTAAGTCTCTCCACTTTGTATTGCTCGCGAAGAGTAAGGAGATCGTCCACTAGGTTCCCGAGCACAATAACAGACTTGAAGACGCTTTTAGGTAGTTCGGAGGCTTGTCTCTGCTGTGCCAAAACGGAGAGGCAAATGATGCCTGCATGAGAGGTTTGCGTCCACTCAGAAGTGACAGCTTCCATCAGGACAGCTAATACGCCATCGTCAAGATCCGCTTTAGAAGCCAATACAGTTAGAACCATGTAACACCCAACGCGCAGATCAGGCGAGTTCTCCATCAACAGTCCTTCATTAAGGATTGGCAGAAGGAATAGGACCACGTCTTCTTGGTTTTGCTTCTGAGACTCTAGTCTGGCTGAGCGGGCCTGGTCAAGCATCGATGCTACGGCTTCAGTAGTAATTGACGCCCAAAACGATGTCAGGGCTGGATGGTGGTAACCCAAGCGCGCCGACTTGAAGACATACGCGCTGAATGCGGCAAGAAAAGGGCGACTGCTTGAAGCAGAATAGACAATCGTATGCCGTGGAGGGTTTGCGAGCGACTGGATGTATGGATGTAGAAACTTGAGCGTGGGCGGCAGCTTCTGAGGTAGGATTGAGAGCAAAGTTGCGAAGATGGGTTTTGTATGAAAGGGTAGGAAGGAGAGCACCAGACACAATGTGTTATGCTCGTGGATCCTGTAAGGATATACAGATTAGCACAATATTTTGTAAGCCCGGAGATGCCAAAGGCGTACTGACCTAAACCTCCTTACCAGCCACTCCACAGCTTTAAGCGCTGGCTTGAGAAGTAACCTGCTACAGACTAAACCCAGGAACTCCTCAATGGCCACGTCAAGCCGTTCGTTTTGGGCTGCTGTCATTTGAGTCCGGTCTTCCTGTTTGCTCTGTTCACCGAATACATTCCCAGCGAAACCACTGAAGGATGAATCTAGACGGCAGAGCTCCTCAAAACCCTCATRGCATATTTGATATATTGTATCAAAGTCTTGTGTTGCGGCCACAGATGGTTCGAAAAGAAGGGACTGTGAGTGCGCTTTCTTCTGGGCTTTGAGGTTGAGAGGATTCGTAGACTGATCACGAATCTGAGCCAACTGAGCAGCCAGCACAGTCGCCATAGCTGTACCGATGGTCTATGTCTAGAGGAAACTAAGTCGCTGGCACGTCTATCTAATTCTGGAGAAAATATTTACCTCTGGAAGGCGGGGAAGGTATACCGAGCCGCCGCCGTTGCCAAGGGAATCCCATCAGCAAGCGATAGATTGGAAGCTAACATAAGTCAGTGGATTTAATCAGGGTCCAGATATCCACGCKGTGCGTCAGTATGCCATCAGAATTCCAATCATGTTCCCCGGATGCCAATGGTGATAAGGTAAAGAGACCCGTCCCCAAATTCGCCAGTTTTCGACCCAAAAGCGCTCCCAAGAATCAAGCAACTTCCCATGAAGCCCCTCCAACAGTCCGTTTTGCCTCAGATCATCAGGATGTGTCGCTGATAGTCTCTGGTGTTCGCAATAACTCAGCAGACTCAGACAAACATGTCCATCGAGACCGCGAGGAACGTCGGGAGTGGAAGGAAAGGAACCATCATGTCAGCCCACACTTGCTCGTAGAGGATCCTGGTGCTGGGAAGGGTAACGCCGAATTATTCGCGGTCGATAAAGTGGGCGACCCGGATAATCTCACGTTCGGCGCGCTTCACCGCTATGCGACGCCGTCTTATCTGCGCTTGGGTGCTGGCAATGTGTTGGGCTCATCGCAAGGGCAGACGATTGATCGATCGGTCAGTAATGAGAAAGGGTTGATACTCTCCTACAGAGAGAATGGCCCATCCAAAAGAGGAGAACGGCCTTCTTTGTGGAAATCAAGCGGAGATCCCACAAGAGAGCTCAAGATCAGACCACAAGCCAATAATTTACCAGATGTTGATGCTACTCTGGACTTTGTTTCGTTAAGTGCAGCTCGAAGAACTAAGAGAAGGCGAGGTAATGACGGATCAAGCCTGGACTCGGATTCGTCTTCGCTTGAAGACTGTAAGCATTATAGATCGATCGAAGGCAAGGCTAAGTCGAACCACAAGCCTGCCGATCCTGATCTAATTTTCAACGATGATGCGTCATCTGCGGATGGCCAAGGTGAGAGACGTGTGTCTATAGATGAATTTGCCCAGGATAGGCGAGTCGAGTTATCCAGGCGAACAGAAGCAGACCCAGGCAACTATGGCGCTTGGGTTGACCTAATCAATAATCAAGACGATATACTCAAGGCATCTCGGACTTCGAAAAGAGGAGAGCTCACGAATGCCGAAAGACGAGCCAACGCTGATATTAAGTTATCTATATATCAAAAGGCTCTAGAAAAGGTCACTGATTCAGAGGGACGAGAAAACCTAGTACTTGGCATGATAGATCAGGCAGCTCAGGTATGGACGAGCGAGAAGCTATCGTCTGAATCGAAAAGTCTACTACAGAAAAATCCGGGTTTTCTGAGGCTATGGACCAAATATCTGGATGCCAAGCAAACCAACTTTACTGCGTTTAAGTATGAAGAGGTACAACCCGTGTATTCCGAATGCTTGGAGTTCCTCAGCCGTGCTCAGCAGGATGAAGCGAAGTCAGTTGCCGAAAAAGAGCAAATATACGAGATTCAATTATATATTCTGCTTCKTATGACCCTGTTCTTGCGAGAGTCTGGCTTCTCGGAATTGGGGGTGGCGACATGGCAGGCAATGCTGGAATATGTATTCTTCAAGCCTGCCCAATTTCATAGTAAAGAACATATAAGTGGTGGCTTGCTCCATCAGACTACGTTATCAATGTTTGAAGAATTCTGGGACAGCGAAGTACCTCGCATTGGAGAGAATAACTCTGAAGGGTGGGCGACTTACTTTCGCAAGCAGGGCGATGCCCCTCAGCCAAAAATAGGGGAATCCCATCCGACCGGAATTATGAAGAATGTGTGGCACTCATGGCTTCTCACGGAGCGTAGACAAGGTCTGCTGGCTCGAAAGCCTGCTCGAACCACTGATGATGTAGAAGAGAACGACCCCTACAGGGTGATCCTTTTTTCTGACGTCCAACCTTTTCTCATCGATTGCCCATCAAAGATAAGTCAAAAGAGCCTTTTGGACGCCTTCCTTGCCTTTTGCTATCTCCCAACGCTTGAAGCAGGAGGTTCAGCTATCAAGTCAAGGCTCTGGCGGGAAAATAGGTTTCTGCGCAATGAATCTCTCTACTCGACAGGCAGCGTGCTGCCAATCTGGAGAATTCATACACCAAAGCCGCAATTACACCCCCCAGACGATGTCGACGGCCTAGACAATTTCCTTGATAGCAATTCAAGGACTAACGCCCTGAACTTTCCCGTGTCAGTCTATCAACTCTCACCAGACTCCCTCTTTTCGTCGAAGGGATCTTGGTTTTCGCCATTCGATGCTTGGGAAACCGAGTATTCAGAAGATCAAGGTCCTTTAGAAAAGAGCTGGGTCTTTCAAACCGTCAAAAGCCTTGTTCTTGCTGGTGTAGGTGGGGACAATCTTGCGGAACTGCTTCTAGCTCTCGARTTGCGCTTCTCTCTGSACACCGTCAGAAAGACATCAAAGACTCTCCTCAAGAGACAACCATCTAATCTTCGACTTTACAACGCATATGCATTGGTGGAATACCGTCTGGGAAATCCGGAAAAAGCGGAGACCGTGATCGTAACCTCCATAAACATGGGCAAGAAATTCAACGACCTTCCACCACGACTAGACACCCTGTTGTTATGGCATACTTGGATTTGGGAACTGCTGAGTGCAGGAAGGCCACAAGACGCCCTGAAACGCTTGCTCGCTTACGGCAACGATGAAGTCCAATTAGTCCCATCAGCAATAGAAGACCAGGGAGCTAAGCCCGCACTTTTACTTCGCGCAGAAAAGGTACGCCACTCAAAGCGAGCCACACCCCTCTCAACGACAATCCCAATCATATCCCACTCCCCTCCTCCAGCACCATCACCCATACCAAGACTAAAACCCACCAGGCCCTCCTCGCCACCCGCGACCACCTCCTCTCCCACAACCACCCCACCCCCGCCACCCTCTCCATATCCCTCCTCATCCTCCTCACCTACCTAACCACCTCCCTCTCCCTCCCCGCCGCCCACACCACCTACAAAGCCTCCCTCCCCCTCCTCCCCCTCCCAGAAAGCCTCTCTAACTTCCCCTCCAACACCATCTTCCNCCCCCACCCCTCACTCGAACACCTCCACCAGCACTTCGCCCACCTCCTCCACCACCACACCACCCACCACCTTCCCTACCAACCCTCCCTCCTCCGCTCCACCCTCCCAGAAAGCCTCTCTAACTTCCCCTCCAACACCATCTTCCTCTCCCTCTCCAACCACTACGAAACCCTCAAATACCGCGTCCGCTCCATCATCGTTAATTCCACCACCCTCAATTTTCCCCACTCATCTTCCGAAAAGAAATCAATCACAAACCACTTCTTCACCATCTACACCGAGCTGCATCGCTCGCTTACTTTCGGCAGTAATATCAACACCATCCGCAGCGCGTTCGAGCGCGCAGTTCAAAGTGATAGCGAGGGCGCTAACTGTGCCGGATTGTGGAAATTGTATTTCTTGTTTGAGTATTATAGGGGAGGGGATGGAGCCGCTGGGAGGGCGAAAGCTGTGTATTGGCGGGCAGTGAGGGCGTGTCCGTGGGTTAAGGAGTTGTGGTTGTTGGCGTTTGAGTATTTGAGGGAGGATGGGGGGATGGGGGAGGAGGAGTTGAGGGGGGTTTATGATATGATGGAGGAGAAGGGGTTGAGGGTGCATCTAGGGATCGAGGAATTTTCGTTGGAGAGGGGGAGCGAGAGGTGAGAGTGGTGGGGGAGGGGGGKGATATGATGATTGTTTTTGAGCTGTTGTGGCGTATTTTCATATTATACCACTTGATCAATAGCAATTTTATGGTCATCCTGCTTCTTATGTGTCCTTTCTATGATATTTTCATCCGAAATGCAACAAATAGCTCTGGTCTATGATAGCAACAAGCCATCAATCTTTCCCTCATCCTTAGCGCCACCAATGCAGTGTAACACAGAGCCTTGCCACCTTCCTCGCTCTAACCCCAKCGAGAAAACCTCACCCCATTGTCTTGGCAAAAACAAAGGAAACCATATTCCCCTCGTCCTTCAGCACCCTCAATAACACCTCATCCCTCACCATAGCCTCCATATCCTCATCATCTTCCACCGCGAATTTCGAAGTATCAATATGCGAATACGCCATAAGACTCTCGATCTTGTTGCCCTCTCCCTTAGACGACCTACCACGCATCCGTTCTCTAATCTCCCGTTCCTGCTTTTCCATATCAAGCTTATTTGCGGGTATGAGTTTAGGGAGAGCCGGCAGCTCATCGTCACTGGCTTCGTCTCCGCTATCAACAGCTTCTTCCGGAGTTGGAACCTCGACAGCCGAGTCCGGCAATCCTCTCCCATCACACGCACATCCAAGGAGATCGTGCGTCTGGCAAGAGAGACCTTCATCCAGCCTAAAAAGATCTTTGAGCTCTTCCCTTGAGAAATTATTCTTCCCTTCTTTTTGCTGATCCATGATATTACTCGCCAGTCCCAACTTCGTAACTTGCCTCTGCCAGATTTTCTCATCTATACCTCCAGCCATGAGAAATCTGTAAATGATACATGGCCTCTTCTGCCCATCTCGATGAATACGCGCCATAGCTTGCAAGTCCGTAGCCGGATTCCAGTCCACATCGAAGAGCACCAGGCGGGAGGCGCCGATCAGATTGAGACCCACGCCGCCAGATTTGGCGGACAAGAGGAATGCGAAACAATTGGAAGCAGGAGAGCGGTTGAAAGAATCAACGAGTTCCTGGCGTTTGGCGGAGGGGGTGGAGCCATCTAGGCGGAGGTAAGGATAGGCGAGCGAGGCCAGTAGGGTTTGCAGGAGGTCGAGCGTAGCGGTATAATTCGATACAAGGACAACCTTTTCTGAAGTCGTTGTTCGGAGATAATGCAAGAGCTGATCGAGAGCCCGTAACTTGGTGCTTCCGGCGCTGGTTCGGAGGAGCTGGGGCGGTATGCTGGCCAAAAGAGATGCTGTTGTTGGATTTATTGGTGCTGAAGGGTCTGACAGCGTTTTGCCGTTGAGGAGTGAAGGGCTATTGCAGACCTTTTTCAGGATTGTGATGAGTTGGAGGGACGCTTCGGTGCTGCCGAAAGCCGCTTGAAACGCAGGGCACGCAAGAACATATTTATAAGTYGAT
This sequence comes from Cladonia macilenta KoLRI003786, assembly GCA_000444155.1. Taxonomy (NCBI): domain Eukaryota; kingdom Fungi; phylum Ascomycota; class Lecanoromycetes; order Lecanorales; family Cladoniaceae; genus Cladonia; species Cladonia macilenta. The sequence goes on from KE598561.1 coordinate 737,155, forward strand.
GCTTGAGCCGCGGTTGGCCGACAGAGAATCACATACTCTGTCTTTGAGGGCAGATACTTCGAAAGTATATCGGCGGTTCGACGAAGTATGAATTTGCTCGTAAGTGAAGCCAGCTCTTCGCTTCTTGCCTCCCCCTTTTCAATATCTTTCTCAAGAGCGCCAGGTTGTCGACTCTTCACGATTGGTACTTCGAATTCCTTCGTAAAAGTCTTGAAGGTGCCCAATAGATCAGGGTTCACGAAGTCCACCATCATAAAGAATTCACTCAAATCATTCTGAATGGGCGTGCCTGAGAGAATCACTCTCCTTGAAGTGTTCAGGGACTTGATGGCCTGTGCGCTCTTGTTTTTTGCAGTCTTGAGGCGGTGACCCTCATCAGCAATGACGATGTCAACGCCGTGTCCCTTCTTAAGATCTTCAGCGACGGATCGTAGCTTCTCATAACCAATGATCATCACATTGTAAGCTTTTCCTTTGGTGAAATCTGTAATACGTTTCTTGTTATCGTCGAAAACGTAGACGCCAATACGGTCACCACCCAGCCATTTGCGAAACTCCTTCCGCCAATTATTTATTAGAGTAACAGGACAGACAATCAGGGCTTTCTTTATAACAGGCGGCGGATCAACCGCACCCTCTGTGACAGGATTTTGCTTCAACAAAGTCCACAGGAGGGCAATGGTTTGCAATGTCTTGCCCAGACCCATCTCATCAGCTAGAATCGCACCTTGACCGTCAAAGTCACGCATGCCCATGACACACTCATACATGAATTTCACTCCTTCCCGCTGGTGTTCTCGTAGGTGTTTCGTGAGTATAGGATCGACCACAACGTCCACTATCCGTTTCCCCTTCGGCACAAATCTCGGCCGCGTCATGACGAGAGCATTTGGTGTAGAGGGATCATGTCTCGGTGTTGGCTCTTTGGTCTCAGTCTTGGGGAGGACGGTGCTCGCAAGCACCGGGTCTCTGAATGGGGTCTGGGAGGCAACACTCCTTGGGGCTTGTACATTGATCGTCTTCTTCGGCTCTGCTTTCTTCGGCAGGAGCTTCTCCTTTATTTCTAGTCTCGGCTGCTGCTTAGACACGGACACTGGTTTCAATTCCGGCGCAGGCTTCACGATGCTGGATTTGAGGAACGGTCGACCGGAGAGGAAGTCTTCTTTGGATATCACAGATTCAACCTCCACCTCTTTTCCACCTACAGACAAGGGAGAACCTGGCCGGAGAGGTTCATTGCAGACGATCCTCCCCATCTCACGCCCCGAAACATCTTGTAGATAGGCATACCCTCCACTGACGTGGAGCACTCCATCGCCATCCCATATCTTATGCTTCTTGTTCGTATATTTCCGCCTACATAAGTCAAATCGCCACGGAAGTCGTGAAGAGTCAAGAGCGTACGTACCAAAGAACATTATAATAGCCTTCCACTCCGCCATCCAGGGGTTGARTTGCCTGTGCTGCTACCGAGGGGTTTTTAACCGCTAAGAGAGGCTTCCTAGGAAGTGATGAGATCCCTGGCTTCTTGAACACCAATTGAGGTCCAGCAGGCTTGTCCTCATGCTCCTGATCACTGCTGATCCGCCTCCGCTTTGCCTGTGGCTCCTCGCCATATGTACCGCTTGAGGCCGTTGGGTTGTCAGCCTTCCTCAGCAGAGGCGGTCGAAAAGGTTTGTTCATATTCAGTGACCCTAGTCATGACTATGGCCGTCTTCAAGAGAGGTGTCGCGTCAATTGTGGTCATCATCAGGGCCAAGTAATGATTAGACGCCTTGGTTTGTGCTTTGACGCGTGAGCACGTGATGCAGCAGGTTCGATACACTCTCAAAACGCTACATTTGCGGTCTCAGGCCTGAGCATAAAGACGATGTGGGCTGGTCAGGAGGCTATGGCTTGGGTTAGGACATGAAATGTCGGGTGCAATTTTGTCTTACATCTACAAATTTTTCGCTGGGCAGATTCAGTGCAGTTATCAATTATCTGAACGATTACAACATTTCTCCGTCCACGCAGTAGGAAGGGACATTGCCGCCAATGATTATCAATATTCTGCCCGATGCTTAACCAGTATCGATACCCCCGCGCTTGATTCACATCTGTTTACTCCCCTCGATCTAGCCTACACATTCAGACTGCCGAGAGATCACAAACGCCAGTCAGATGCAAGAGCTGGCTCGTATGTACATGCAGAATGACAGAAACGGCAAAAGAATGGTCACGACGTAAAATGATGTTAGGCATAGCAGATGCCAAAACATTCGAAGAACATGATCCACTCAACGAACTTTGTCGGCAGTGTCTTGCGGATGGTGGGAGTCATCTTGGCCCGGATTGGCCTCCTCGTAGTTGTTGAACTTGACAAATTTGTAGTAGCCGCCTGAGATAAGGGCACCTAGAAAAGGTCCAACCCAGTATATCCAATGGTATCGCTGGAAATTCCGGTTCGCCACGCAAGGACCGAAAGAACGAGCGGGATTCAGAGAGCCTCCCGTGAAGTACACGCCTGAGAGAATCATCAGTAATCGGGGGTTAGATAATAGACGAATGGGCATATAGACACGTACCGGCAAGCTCTGAAACGAACAATGCTAAGCCAATTCCAACAGGAGCGATAAATGTTGCCTTGGTCTTCTCCGCGGCTAACATTAGCACGGTGAAGACGAGCTCTGCCGTCAGAAACATTTCGATGAAGAGGCCCTGCGCAATTGAGGTGCCGTTGGTCAAGGTTGTCTCAACGGCCAATACACCAGGGAACAAGCACGACACTACCGCAGCGGCACATATGCCACCAAGGATCTGGGCAGGAAATAGCAAGGCACCTCGGAGCGCTGGCAGGGTACCAGTGATGACCATACCCAAGGTAACCTGTTCCTATTGTCAGAAAGGTTTCATGAGTTCCAAACAGACACTATAGCATACGGCGGGATTGAACAGTCCGCCACTAATTCTGTAGAACACCCAAGCTGTTACTGCCAAGGAAAAGCCAAAAGCAAGACTAATGAACATGAGCTGGTTCAAATTTGGCTGAGTCGGAGGAGTGAGAGTATTGGCAATCTGGGTGGCAGCTGTGATTCCAATTAGAGACAGAAGAACCAAGGCCCGGGAGCAAGGTAGATAGGGCAATTTCTCGTACCGAATGCAAAGAAGAGAAACATGTAGGTTCCAACGAATTCGCCAGACATAGCAACCAAGTGGCCGCGGACGTCCTTGGCGAGATAACCATCATCGTTCCTGTCGTGTCTGTTGCGCTCTAGATCTCGGTTCCTGCGGGAAGTATGGTGGGAAGTATTGTGAGAAGCATGGTTGGAAGCATTGCCCGAAGGGCGACGAAGAGGATTCTGCATGATGGCTTTGAAAGAGTTATTGCAAAGAATAAATGAGCTGGGAGATGATAAAATGAGAGGCTGAAAGATTGTTGTAAGGGATGTTGTAAAATGATTAATGAATTGAGATTCAACTATGAAACGGTTTTTCCTTGGCTCGCCATACGTCAAAGCCTGGAACTTCCCATAGCTCCCCGATGGCTAAGGGAGCTAGGGGGGTGGATGGGGTGGATGGATTACTTCTAGGGTGCAGGGCGGGATGACATGAAGAGCCTCTTTTTGCAGCTAGGAAATGGAAGATCTCGATGTTGAGCAACATGGGAGTTGAAGTTATGATGACATGGTTGGCCTGATTCGCTCAACGGGCACGCCAACCAAAATGCTCCGCTGCCGATCTCGAACAGGGTGGCTGGTGGCTTAAGGCCTCTGACTCGAGTAAGTTAGTAAATAGATCGTGAACATTTAGTGTAGCTGTTGAAAAAGGTTGATTGGTTCATTGAGAGTAGGGGAGGGTGGTGAGTAATGACGTCTGAGATGCCTTTTCTCCTTTTCTCCTTTTCTCTTTCTGTGCTGGAGAAGTTCCCCGTACTCAGAAAAATGGAATTTCTGTCGCATTGTAGGGCTGAACTTTAGACCAGCTAAAAGTGTCTATCCCGCCTTCACCCTTCACTCGCCTGCTTGGTAAGGGATGACTCTTTCAGCCCTACCAAGCACCCCTGAGTAAGGCCAATAACATCCCAACGAGTCCCCAACTGCACCTTACCTTGCAATACTCGCTTGTGAACTTGTACAATAGAATCAGAATATTCAAAGTTGAGATACCAATTATGCCCGTAAGATTCGTGGTTGGTAGTGTATAAAAGAGGAAAGTAAAGCCCATTTCTGTTTCTGTGTACATTATCGTGTCCACCCACAGACTACATCATTCTATATATAGAAAGGTGTTCTCTAACAGAGTAGATCCTATACTACTTGATCACCAACCCAATGGATCAACCTCTCCCATAACAGCAGAAGCGCCATCATCTGCACCAAAACCAACCCTTCCCCCAAGACAGCGGGCCACCCTTGGACCGGCGAGCCATGGCAATTCTCTCGCTCTCACGCAGCTCCTTCAATTGCTCCTTCGCCCCCTTCTCCCACTCCCAGAATCGCTTATGATGTCGAATACACGGCAAGGACAACGCTCCAAAAATGGGTATCAGCTTGTAATCGAACAGCAGCCGGAATGCGCCTTCCCGGCCATCTTCGAGTTTCTGTTGGGCAAGCAGTTCCATTTTCCGTCGATAGGCTGGGTCTTTCTGTAGTCTTTGACTGCGTTGTGCAAGCTTTTGCGTCCACTCCAGTCGCTCTTGCTTTTCGATTTCTTTGAGCAATTGCTGCTCGAGATCATAGTAGTACCGAGATCTTCTTTGTATCGCGGCAGCCATAACCACTCGAGTCTTGAAGTTGGGTTGACTTTCAATTGTTGTGCTAGGGATAGAATATGGGCAAGAGAACGAGGGTGCAGAAGAAGAGTRGAAAGACACGATTTATAAGGATGATAATCGTAAGAATAGTAGTTCAATGTGCGTTCATGTGGAAAGTAAAAATWATGGTTTGTGGGAATTGGTGTACCTCAAGAATCCTGGAACTGAATTCCGCGATTCAGGAACATTTCTCGGCGTCGGCCAATTGGCACCTTGGCACTAAGCATGGAATACTATCATATATTGATTCTGCATTCTGCTAAAATGACAGCCAAATACCCTCCATCTTCTAACCCACTGCTGACGTTGAACAGGCGGCCGCTCCCTATACCCTATTGTTCCGCACCGATCCTGCTCTGCAAAACTACCACAACATACAATTTTCCAAGCCACCCGAAGGCCATCGAAATAATGCCTTCCGTTTCTCCTGGAAGTGGTACGCTTGCCAACTCATGGTCTTGCAGTCTGGTAATAGCACCTGCTCGCGGACTGAAGAATAAGAGAGCTTGCCAATTTATGGTCTTGCAGTCTGGTAAAAGCACCTGCTCGCGGACTGAAGAATAGGAGAGCTTGCCAATTCATAGTACTGCAGTCTGGTGATAGCACCTGCTCGTGAGCTGGAGAGTAGGAGAGCTTGCCAAATTGTAGTACTGCACAGAGAGCGTGCCTTCCCTGCCTGCACTTTACTGTAGCATAAAGGGCTCGCACTCCTCGTTTCCTTTCTCTTCTCTCCATACATACTATCGAACATACTAAGAGTATCGTTTATTATCATTCTTAGTAGTATACTTCAAACATCATTATAACAAGTATTTTTAAGACAGTATGTCTTTTATGTCGCGGCTGAATGCCGCAGTGGGCCGCTGGAGCCCCCTGGTCCTCCTGGGGATGGGGGGGGGCCCAGATCGGGGTGACCATCTTGTATGCTATTGTCTTACAGTACAATGTTGCAGCAAGCTAACCAAGCATAGCGTCTGGGCGTACCCTCGCCCAGCGGAGTTTGGTGCCGCCGTACGGCACCCCCCAGGCCCCAGGCCAGGGGAGCCGAAGCTCCTCAATGACCCATTCGACCCACAGCGCGATGTATCAATTTTTGATTGATCTAGACTTTTTTATCCCTTTTTTTTAAAAAAAAGGGGGGTTGGTGGACCCGGGTATAAATAAAAAAAAAAAAAAAAAAAAAAAAAACCCAAAAAACCAAAAAAATCGTACCACATCAAGGCTACCTGGGAGGAAGGGGGGATGGAGGGAGAGCGGGGGAGCGGGGAGGGGGGTGAATTGGGAAAAAGGAAGAATCAGGGCTTCCTGTTCTGTCGATACGAAAAGTCCGCCCATGGTCCCGACCAAACATCCGCATCCAGGATCGAGAAACGGAAGCGTCACCCCTGCCAGCCGTTGTTCGAGTTATAGCTGCGCAACGAAGGATGGAACAAGCAACAGGAATGTGGAAACAGTGGCAGAGAAGGACTGGGATGATTTCAACCAAAATTTCATGGGTAAGCCACGATTCAATCTGCTCAACACAACTAGCTAAATTGAACCAAGCGAGGCCGCACCCTGACTGGTACTGAGAAGGTCGCGAGGAGTATGCCCAAGACATCGTGTATATTGAGGGAGATTCTCGAATTATGTCTGCAGTAAGCGTGTCAGAAGGACTAGCATGAAGGAAGGGCAGAGAGAGGTACACAATGGTGAGAGAATTGGTCCAGATTTGCGCGCTCGTGGTCTTACAACTTATGCAGGAAGCATTCATACACGTTGAGGGCGATATGCGGGTTGTATCTACACCCCAGGTTCAGGAAGACGTCAGCATGAGAAAGGGGACCAGAGGTGATGGTGATGGAGCAGTACGGGTGCGAACCGGGCATTTTGAATGGGGTGGATGATAGATGGGAGCATGGATTCGGAGGTCCTATGCCGCCGTTTTGATTTGTATTTCCAGATGATGCAGCCTGACCTATCTCCTTTTTCATGAGGTCATCTTTGTTCGAGGGACTTCTTGAGAGCAGAGAAAAGAGTAGAAGGACCCTGTTGAATGAGTATGACGAACAACAAGAGACAAGGTTGTTTATCCTATTTTATCCAAGAAGAGAATTATATGTACAAATGTCACGAAAGCCATTGACCTGGCCTACAGCCTTGACCTGCCCCACACTGAACCACCATCGAGTGTGATACATGCACCATTGCAATGACTGCCAGCCCGGCTGGCCAAGTAAACCACTGCGCCAGCGATATCCTCTGGTCTACCCAGTCTCCCATTCGGGTTCTGCTTTGCCATTTGCTCTGCGCCACCCTGTAAGTCCATAAGACCCGAGGCCATCTTCGAGGGAAAGAAGCCCGGCGCAATGCTGTTGCAGAGGATATGACGGGGGCCAAGTTCGACTGCCAGGTTCCGGGTGAGGTGGATCACGGCAGCTGTGGCAGAGGAATTAACTATTAGCTGACATTGACAAGAGAGAACAGGGAACGCACCTTTGGAGGCAGAATAGCCGAATGTTGCGTTCTCTCCGAGAGAGCCTACGCCTAGTCCAGCGATAGAGGCGGTGACTATGACTCGAGAAGGATCATCTAATGTTGCGTTCTTCTGAAGAAGTGGGGCGAACCTATGAAGTGGTAAGCATGAGTATCTGGAACAGCAAAAGGCGCCAGAGCCTCGAACGAATCGTTACTCAGACGCAAGAACGCCCGGAATATAGTCATGACATACAATCGAATGGTATTGAAAACACTCTTAACGTTCAAATCCATGACCTTAGCAAATGCACTATCAGGATGTGTGTCAAATTTCTCCCCCCAGGTAGCCCCAGCATTGGCGAACAAAATGTCCACATGGTCCGTAGTCTCTTTCACTTTCTTTACCAACATCTCAATATCAGCTATCTTCGCGCTGTCGGCGGGCACCGAGATGGCCTTAGCGCCTGGACGCTTGTTGGGAAGCGCATTGAGGGCAGCGCAGGCCTGGTCGCAGGCAGCGGCTTTGCGAGAGGTTATGTATACTTTGGAGCAGCCGGCTTGAAGGAATCTAGAAGTCACAAAGAGTTTGTTAATACCGGTTATGATCCAGTTCTTCGCAGAGAAGAACATACCCAGACGCAGCATGGAGACCGAGTCCTCTTGAGCCGCCTGTTACGAGAACGACTTTACCCTCGAGAGAAAAGAGACCATTGAAGTCCCTGAGCTCAACTTGAGCTTTTGCTTCGGCAGCCATATTGGAGCTCTTTGGAGGATTTGTATATGAGAATTAATCTCTCAATTGAAGCCATAGAAGTCGAAGGAGAGGGGCCACTTATGTTTGGTATGGTACTTACCTCACGCATGCCGAGGTGACCGAGGTCCGACTCCGGGTTCCCAAAAGAGGATGGTGCCTTGGCATCTGAAGCTCGCCCAGACCCTGTGAATGCAGCCTTTTGGATTGCTACGTTTCACGTCTTTGCAAAACCGCTATCGCTCTGCCGTATCATGCTCCATAGACAGTGGGCGTAATAATGTCAGGTACTGAGTTTTTGCTATTTGAATGGCTCAAATAGCTATAGCATGGGGCAGCAGGACCTAGGCCAGATCAGGCTTAGCTAACATGGTTCTTGTAGGAAGTTCTGGGCGGCATCTGGGCCCGAATTGCACACCATGACATAGAAAGATGGCGTTGGTGCAGGTATACAACGAAGATCCAGAAGCCGAGCCAGTGTACTTATTGAGAATCTATGATGACGAGCCACCTCCACCAAAGTACCATTACAAACCTCTTAGTGACCCAAGGAACTTCAGGATATTACGTATTGAGCCTGGAGCACCCGGAAGTCGGATTCGTGCTTCCCTACAGGAGTCGCGCCCAGGGGATGGGGTGGACTATCTTGCTTTGTCTTACGTCTGGGGGCCTCCTCAAATTGTAGCGTATGTGATGGTTGAGGATCGTTTTTCTTTGGTAACAGGAAACCTACACGCAGCTCTACAACATTTACGACCAGAGCAAGAGCCTCTRAATATTTGGACCGATCAGATCTGCATCAACCAACAGGATCAAGAAGAGCGAAGTCAACAGGTAACGCTGATGCATGAGATCTTTAGCAAAAGCGATCAAGTCTTAATTTGGCTTGGAAAAGACACTCAACCTTACGAAGAGGGGCTACTATATATCCTCAAGCTTCTTGGACATGTAGATTTTATGAACACTCAAATGGATGATGATCTTGTGGAGAGAGTTGTTGAATTTACCAACTCCCAGGACGTAGAAAAGTTATTGCCATCCTTGTCTGCATTGTACGAGAATCGGTGGTTCTCCCGGTGTTGGACATTTCAGGAGGCTGTCTGCAATCCTGACACTGGAATAATCTTCAGCTTTGAAGGRATTAGGATCCCCAGCTTTGCAGGGATCACAATCGAGATTCTGATCTCCTTCACTCAACTTTTGATGTGGAATAACACTATAAAGCTACTATTACCGCTGTCAAATGAGTCGTTCCGTGCGACAAGGCAGATCATGGTTCTTAGTCAGTACAGAACTTCAAATCCTGGGCAAAGTTTGCTTCAACTTGCCCATTCAACACGAGATCGGAGTGCCACTGATCTCAGGGACCGGTTGTATAGCCTGATACCCGTAGCGGCCAGCAATGATCAGCAAGCGTTCACGCCTAACTATGGGCATTCCACAACAAGAGTCTACACAGAATATGCGTCGACTGTTATATTCGAATCTAAAAGACTGAACGTTTTGGAATATAATGGGTCCCCGGTAAGAGCTTTTTGCCATTTACTTTGAGCAAGTGAGCTGCGTCACCTTCCGAAGCTTAAGATTCTTTGCTGCATTGATTCCCTCTACCGTATGGCGGAATGATTTTTATTCTCTCATCACATATATATGAGATAAGCTGACTAGATCCATACAGGCAGGTGACCTCGAAGAATCCAATCTCGAAGACTTGCCATCGTGGATACCTGACTGGAGCCTCGGATGGTTTCCTTTGCTTTCGGCTACAGCACTGACCAAACCCTACGCCGCGTCAAAAGTGCCTGACCATATTGGAGAGATCCAGGAATCAGAACTTATCGCTTACGGCATGAAAGCTGACAAGATATCCACGATAGCTTCTGAGTCCTACTGGCGCGACCCTAATCAGTCCGAAATGGAGCGCCTAGTGCAAGCCTTTCTGTCAGTCAAAGAAATGATAGAGATGACCTCTCCGTCCAACTTGTCCAGAACCACGTCGGAACAGCAGCAGGACTGGCGTGAGGCGCTCATCGACAGCCAGCTTCGGAGCAACGACTCACACAAGGAGCGGTTGCTTGCTCAGATTGCTCTATACGTAGACGTCCTGAACCATCGCGTGGTTGGCCAAGGAGACTTAATTCCAGAGGACGATCTGTACGATCCATTAGTGCAAGATAGTTTCGCCACCATCCATCGGCAATTCGAGCGTATGACCCATGCCGGACGCAATTTCTGTACTACAGAGGCAGGCCGTCTGGGTTGGGCATCAAAACGCGCAAAAGAAGGCGACATCGTAGCCCTCCTGTATGGCTGCGTTGTTCCGATCTTGCTTCGCCCACGGCAAGATGGGAAATATGAATGTTTAGAGGCATGCTATATCCAAGGTATCATGGACGGGGAAGTTGTGGAAGAAGCAATGAAGGCAAATGGAATTCCGGAAGATGAGATGGAAGATGAAACGAAATGGAAGCAGTATGCACCTATGGAGAGATTTGTAATCGTTTAAACGATTGAGCGGTAAGCCTTTCGCTGCGACCCCTAAAACCTGTGATATGACCCAGCTTATGGGACCATGACCCTTTTGGGCCTGGTCCTCTTCGTATGAGTGAATGCCTGCAATTGAGAGCGTCTCCTAACGAATAGAAATTTTGTTGGCGTTTGACCCATTCCCCATTTCAGATAGAGGGTTCCCATATATGGAGAACTGATGAGAGCCTGGAGGGGTGCCATTTCCCTTTTAGACGAATGTGCTGTTGGCTACCGTAGACATAGTGGAATATAAGAGAAACCAATCTCCCAGACTGTCCAAAAAACACAGCGGATAATTTGGAAATGAGTAGACCGAAGGGGGTGATGACCACAACGRAGCTCATATCATTAGGGGCTGARGTGGCCATCCCACATCATCTCTAGGCACTAAAGCACGGCGTGAAAGTCTGGCAAGCTTTAGACTAATTGAAAATGCAAGCGTTGATAAAGCGTATATACAGCGAAGAGAATACAACCATAATATACAATCCTTTCCAGACACTATGTCCTAATGATAGAGAATTCACACTCGGGAAYTCCCTTGACCCCTGGGTTTATTGCCCACATCATAAACATGCAGCGATCACCCATACTTTTCTCTCCGACTCACTCAAACTATGTTTTGGCAAACGATACTACCTCTTTCATCATCCGGTAGCTTCCAGCGCCGCCGTCAACGGCAAAACCTTGCATTTCCCAATAACACTGTTTTCCCACTTCCTGAACGCCCGTCGCATGCCCTCTGGTATCTCGTCCGCGTCTTTCCCTATTACTGAGTTATTCCTGATACAGATTACTACGGAGGCAACAGGCACGAAAGGACGATCTTCAGCTGAAGCAGCAAGGATACCGTATTCTTGGGCAAAGACCAAAGCAGTACGGAAGGCTGCCAATTTGGAAGATTTGTGTTGGGGAGCTGGACAGAAAGAACGGATGGTGAAGATGCTGTGGACCATATCAGTAAGAAATGCCCCAGTAGGGAACAAGAAGACATACATGAAAACTTCAAAAAAGGTGTCCAGCACGAATATTCCACCATCCACCAGATCTGATTGCGCAAATGGCATGATTTCTTTGACCTGCATTGTGGAAGCCGCATTTGCATCATTCGAAGGAGCGCTTCCCCTCCTACCCCATGACATAAAGCCAGAACTAGATTTTGGCCTTGGCGCCTCACTGTCGGTAGCAAACAACCTGGTTGAATACTTCTCGCAGGAAGGTTTCAAATGCCAGTGTTGTGGACTGGTACCTGTCGAAATAGCTTTTTTACGGTTGCCCTCTGCGAAGATCTTCCAAAAGGCATCGGGTTCCCGACCCTCGTCTATCTCCTCAATATCACCGGTGAGACCGAGGTCCATACCAATGAGCCTAGCACAACCAAGCTCGTCCGCACCAGATCCAACGCCTTTCCAGAGATAGAGCTTTCCAGAAGGGGTAGACACGATATAGGGGAATCCTGTGCACAGACTTTGGGGAGAATAGTCAATTTCATCGAAGGCGATCTGACCGACATGTTGCCGCCCGCATAGCATGTAACCAGCCCCAGAGGACTTCGACGGCGCAGCCCGACGGCTTGAACCCCGCCGGGTGATAACAATACCTCCAAGTGCTTGAAAGAAATTGGTCGTTTCTTTACCCTGCTTAAGAACTATGAGTTGACCATTAGTGTCCTTTGCCACCTTCTTAGCAAAGAGTTGGGCATCTTCTACAGAGGCAGAGGAGACACCATCGCCACACCAAAGATAAACCTCAGTTGTGCGTTGCCCTGAAGGAGTACCGAAAATATGCGTACAAAGATAGAGGCTCTCTTCGAAGAGAATGTGCTCTTGTTGGGAGGGAACGGGAATGGATTTGCCATTGCTAGTAACTCCAGATATTTGCTTGCGTAGTGTTTTTATCTTCTGTAAATTATTATCCGACGCACGCGAATTAACAGCAGTCTGCGTATCAACATTTGTATTGCCGCTCGAGTTTGGATATCCGTCAAATATGCTAGCGAATAGTTCTGTTGCATCCGAGGACTTAGTTAGGATAGATCTGCTTGATTGGGCCATCTTCGTCGGCGTAAGATGGGTGGAAGCGGCTCGACCTGTAACTGATGCAGGTTTCTTGCCCGGTAAGGGAGGCGATTTAGGCGATTGTATGGCTGGCGACGTACCATTCCGGTTCTGCTGCGTATCGAGCTCACGTGTAGGGGCCTTGATACCTAGACGTACGGTTTGGTCCGGTTTCAGCCTTGCCTCCCCTAATGCAGCCTCTTCATCCTTGCTGGTGGGTAGCTTGACAGGAGACTTAGGCAGAGCTGACTCTGCAGACTTTTGCGATTGGCCCCACAAAGCTGCCGCATCCTTGACTGAGGGCAACGACATCTCAGGCTCCGGAGAATTGTTACCTCGCTTTGGCTGCTCCAATGGTTGTTGCACCGGAGAAAGGCATCGTTCTTGCACAGCCGGCCGCCTTGATAGGGTGTCCGAGAGTGGCTTGGGCGGAGAGGACACTACGTCAGAGTGTTTTTTGGCTTTCGAGCTTGTAGGTGGCTTCTGTTGTAAAACAGGAGAAGTATTGGTCTGTACTTCCCTGCTATGTCTTTGTGAGATAGGGGATGCAGGTTTGAGGTCTTCGGCGATTATTATGCTTGTTGACGGCTTTCGTGGTGAATTCGGCTGAGATACTTTGCGGTTACTATTATTGCTGTTGGTAATGTTGGATAACGGTCTGGACTCGGGTGTACTGGGATTGATAATGGACGGTCGAGGCTTCGTGACACTACTCACACCAAGAGGCTGATTCTCACTTGGAAGCTGGTTGGAAGTTGATGCTCCGACAGACGGTTCATTACCAACTGACCTGCTCTGCTTACTAGCGGTAGGCAGACGTCTCTTTGGCCCTTTGGCTCTTGCTTTAGTTGCATGTGTCAGTTGTGGCCCCGCGGAAGTCGGCTCCGTATTCGCCGCAGGCATAAAAGTCTTTTCGGAAATGTCGCCCGCATGGGGAGTCAGACTKGGCTGGCCTGTCATTGGCGATGGCCCTCTTTGAAGAACTCCCGAGAGAGAAGAGGCAAAGGTTCCACCCAAAGAGCCCTTTGGTCCAGAATCCTTGCTCGGAGGAGCTGAAGCACCGCTCTGGCCTTTTGGGGGTATGGGCTCTGGCTTATCTCGCAAATGCTGAAGCTTTGCGAGGGCTTCTGGCTTGGCTGCCTGGTTTCTCTCGTTCGCATTGTCATTGCTCGTCACACTATCAGACTTTGTCAGAGCGTTCCCTTTAGCGATAGCCTCCGGTGTGCTTTGATCCGAAGTCTTCGACGAAGCACTCGTTATCCGCGTAGAAGCCGAAGGGGCTACCATCTTTTGTTTCTTCTGCAAGATGCTTTCCTTAAATTCGTCTTTCCGCTCCGTCTTCTTGGGTCCACCCGTTTGAGCAAGCCCAGCCTTACCTTTCATAATATTGGCTCTGAATTCATCGGGAGCCACATAATTCTGGGTCTGGGTCCGCTTCAGCTTGCCGAATACGTTTTTGAATTCTGGCTCATCGCTGTCTTTGACTTCTGCACCAATATTTCGCGACTTGAGCGTAGACTTGAGATCCTTTTTTGGAGGTGTTTCTGGCTTCGTCTTCGCCGCCGTAGGTGAAGTCATACCTACTTTAGCGCCAGAAACAGTTTTCTGCACTGAAGGTGGATCTGTTAGCCTTTCCTGGCTTCTTGTATCCCTTGGAGACTCGACGGGACGTGTCTCGCTTTCCGCTTGGGCCGCGGATCGCACTTGGGCCGGMGGTGATGTTGGAGGACCCGCACTTTCGTTCGTCTGCTCCGGTGTAGAGGTCTCCCGGCTCATCTCGTCCAAGATACCTGCTTGAGGCTTCGATGCTAAACCTGCGTTGAAGCCACTGGAGAGCGCACCTATGCTTGGCGGCTTGTAACCAGCACCAGGTGGAGGGGAGCGCACCAACCCACCAATAGCCACTTCTTTAAAACTGGTCCCTTTTGATAGATCAACACTTCCTCGCTGCTGCTTCGCTCGGGTAATATCGGCCATCCACGCTGGCTGTTGGGGGGCGGGCAATTTTGCCCTTAGAGAATCTGGTTTATTGATGGCATTTTCTAGCCAGCTTGCTTTGGATGGACTCCATCTTTTGCTGGGGCTAGCTGGCGGATTGGTCATGTCATTTACTGGTGGAGACAGCTTCCCCTCTCGGTTGAGCGACGGATGGCTATCGTTGAGAACAGGCTCAGGCTTATTGTTGGGTAACGATGTCGAAGAGCCTGGTCTTTCATTCAAATCTGCACTCCGAGTCATGGTAGCATTACTCTGACTTGACCCAGGCCTTGAGTTAATTGCTGGCGAGTTCTCACGACTAATGCTGTTCGGCCTTGATTCTGCGAGGGGTGTAATACCTCCCCGGGGATATCTTGTAGTGCCATAGCTACTTGCATCACTCATAACTGAGTTTCCTCTACTCAAACCAGGMCCTGCTTGTGCGCTCCATCTCTTGTTGACACTATCTGAGCGCTTCATCATTGCGCTTTGTACGAATCCTCCCAATCCTTTCGTTGGCGATATTGGCCGATCCATTCGCTCAGGAGATATACGTCCTTGTGAAGGGGACATTGCTAATGGTCGGCATGTAGAAGAATCGCCACCAAGGGAGGATGCCGTGTCCGATAACGAGGGTTCCAGTATTTGGCTTTCCAGGGTTGGCAATGGCGATCGTACACCAAAAGTAGATGCAATAGAAGCGCTGGTGGAGTGATTCAAAGCTTGTCGAGATATGCCTCGTTCGGGATACTCATAAGGTGAATGAGAGCGAACACTTTCCATTGGTGGACTCATACGGTTCTCAGGCTCGATAGTGCTTTCCCGTGACATTCCCGGTAGATGCATGCTGCCAGTCATAGACGCTGTGTCCGAGATGTCCTCCTGGTTCTTTCTGTACGCTGCTGATCCTAGGCCTCGGTCTTGGGTCTGCATGAACCATGTAGGATTTTTAGCCCCTAGCGATTGCGCAATCTGACCCCTTGATTTGGTACTATCACCATCCACCGCCCCATCTGTGCTTTCCTGCCGTGGTTTTTGGGAGTCGCTATCTGAGGTTAATATAGAAACCGGTCGACTCCTCGGTCCCGTAGACCCACGTGACGAAGGACGTTGCTGCCACGATAGTGTACCAGCACGGGAAAGCGGCATTGCTGTACCAATAGATCCACCAGTGGCTGTCTGATAGTTTGACGGTGGGTGTGGAAGCCCTCGTAGTCTCGTATCAATCTCTTGATCAACGGTGTCAGGCGGGACACCGTTGGCCGCTGATGGCGGCTGGAGGGTAGATGTCTTTGAGAATTCTTGGATCGACAAATTCTTCGCTGAACGTATCGACCCTAGCGTATTAATACGTGAGAGGTTGTCTTTGGTGGGAGACAGTGATCTCGCGCGTTCTGTGCTCACATAACATTAAGTCAACACATCCTCATCACGCCACGATGACGGCACTAGACGCGCCCAATAGATCAGCACTGACCAGCTCTTCGGGCTTGCCTCTCCTTCCGCCCTTGTATAATTTCCTCCTCGAGTTTTCTGGTTCTCTCTTCATCTTCCTTGTCCCTCTGATCCCCAAGCTCTCTGATTCGCAAAAGGAAGTCATTCACGTCCTCAGAGCCATCGTCCCCTGATATTGCGGGCATCATGAACCGAAAACCTAGCCAGGCTAGATTTCAATGGCTTTCGTTGGTCGTGTGGTTCTATTCACGGCGGGTGCAACTGCACGTTTTCAGTTTAGGACTAGGGTACGGTTGTGGAAGAGGCAACGGCGAGAATGATTGGCAACAGCGAAGGCTAAGGATAGATCCTCCATGAGCTTAGATGGATATCAATATTGCCGAATAGGGATGTCCTACTATCAATAACTACCACGAGACGCGGTTTTTGTTGGTCTGTTTGTTGTGACCTGCAGTAGCTGCTTAGAGCTTCTTCTCTAGGTAGGCGAAGCCCCACCAAGCGCGACCTATCAGCTACCTTAGTTCTAAGCTAGAGTCATGCCTTCGAGAGCCCCTAAAGGCCGCCCCCCTGGAAAGAACCCTCACAGAGCGAAGTTTCAGTACAAGAACAACCGGTCTTTAGCATCTTGCACTACCCACCCTAAGCCTTCCTTCAAGTGTGATCCCGTTATAGCGCTGCAGCCCAGAATAACCCACTTGTGTGTCTTAATTTCGTCGAGTCGTAATGCCTAGCCGTGTTACTGAAGCGTGTTCGTTGGCTTTAAGGGATAGCCCTTATATGAGGGGCACCATACCTCTTGGATATCTTGATCGCTCATGCAGCCACCCACATCCTTCTTATTTGCGAAGACGAGCAGGCTCGCACCCATGAGCCGCTGCTCTCTGATCAGCACGTATGAGTTTACCATTAGAGGGACGGCCTAACTTCCTCTAACAGCAATGATGCAAGCTCCTGTCTGCAGTCGCTGATGCGGTCCCGATCTGTCGCATCAACAACCCAGATTAAGGCATCCGTTTTTTCGAAGTAGTTGCGCCAGTACGATCGTAATGTCTTCTGCCCACCTACGTCCCCTTCGCAGGATGTTGGGTCAGACTTTCAAGGTGTGCCAATAAGATGGTTGATGAACCCGTACAGATGTTAAGCCGATAGCTTTTCAAGAAGTAGTGTCAGCTCCTTCCTTCTGCCATACTGCAGTTGCTTACCCTTCATAATCAATCGTCTTGATAATAAAACCAAGAGTCGGACTAACGGTATTTACATCTTCGTTCATCAATTTTTTAACGATTGTGGTCTTGCCAGCATTGTCGAGTCCTCTAACGCATAATCAATAATCAATCAACGAACGCACCATACCGGCTGCTCACAGCATCAGGATTCTCATCTCTTTATCCTTCAACCGCGCTTTGCGTAGTATCGACAGCATTTCGTAATGGAGTATGATGATGATGCTTTGATCTAGTGATAAGGAGAAGTGAAAGAGTGATGTGGGCTTGGGAAATTAAGCACTTCTAGCCTCGCCTATTCATTAAAGACTATGCAGCGATTTCAAAACATGGGCAAGTGCTTCATGATATTGATATACGCACATAGGCACAGCAGCAAGAAGGCTACGGCACCAGCGAGCACTCAACGGCGATAGTATTAAAAGTGCATTAATACAACTATACATGCAGCAATAGATGGACACAATTGCTCAAAGACTTAGGTGGAAAACTGTAAATTCAAGGGTTTAGTCACTTCATGATACTCCCAGACGCATTATGGCCAATGGTAGTGCCTGGCAACTGATAAGGCCCCACCAGATGTTCGTCACAGTGAATGGCACCCGCAGGTAGTCAGTGGCGCCGGCCAATGGCGATTAGTGTGGAAGCTCAACACTTAATTCCGTTAGTATTCTGTTTTTGATCTCATTTCTCCAACATCAGCGTTGGCTGTTAACAGTCCGTTGTTGAAGGGAAAATCGTTGCTTCTCAACACGCAACCGGACGGTATGGACACCCCCAGAACGCCTGAAAACCAGCCACCGAAGCTGGGAACTAGCCAGTGTAGAGCCAAAAGCTCGCGGAGAAAAGGAGGAAGACGTAAGAAGTCTGACACTAATCGGAAAAGGACTGTGCAGKAGACAAAAGGAGCAGAAGCGATCAACACAGCAACAATCAATGCTCTTACTGCTCCCAGTGCAGATATCGAGACTGCAGGACCATCCGAGAATGGTGAAGACAGGTATTCGAAGCCAGCCGGGCTTTCTCACCCAAAGCGTAAAGAGGTTATGCGATACGATGTTAGAGAAAAACTGCAGATGAAAGGACGGGTTCTTCAKGCATCGAACGGGGCTACAGAACAGCTTGCTCCCACAATCCCTCTACCAAGACTCACAGACGAGCAAAGAAGGATACCGCTTCCAAGACCAAMAGATCRGAGGGTCGTTCCCGGAAATATGAGAGACTCAGAGACTCAAGCCCTACCGAGCGRGCGCGCCACTGACCATCCTCAAGCTGGAAAAGGGGGCCCTCTTACATGGAARGGTGAGGCAGTAAGCAAGTCGAASTTGAGGCGAATGAAGGCAAAGTCGAGAATCATAGAATTAGAGCAAGGTGAACGTGAAGGCAATGATATTATCACCGATTCGGCTAATCCATCGGCACAATATTCATCTCAAATTATCACCCGTTTTCATCGCAACAACCACAACAATTCCAACCCACGACAGACATATCCTATCCACTTTCTGGAAAATCTTCTTGAGACTGATAGAGAAGGTTCCGAAAAGATGAGCAATCTCCGAGGTGGGACTCCCACTGGTCGAGGTATAGTTCGCCTGAGATGTTGTGGATGACCTGAAAAATGACCTCTGCATAGGTAGAAACTCCGGGAGGATATCAAGAACTCAGCATTCTTTAGATGATATTGAACCGCCGTTTCACAATTCTCCTAATACAAGCACCGGTGGCACTCGACGTCCTCGTGGCTTTCAGCCAAGTGAGGTCAACATAAACAAGGCTCCTGAGGCCCCTGCTGCTCTACGTGAGCCAGTACCAACGATCAAAGCAATCCGCACTGAGGCTGTCCCATCAAAATCCAGTCCAGTCAACAATGGACCACCTGCGAAGGCAGAGAACTCATCAATCCAGGTAACCAGCACTGAGGCTGTCCCACCCAAACCTCATCTAGTCAACGATGAACTACTTACAAAGTTGGCTGAGAATGGGCACTCATCGATACAAGCGACCGCCACCCCGGCTATTCAACCAAAAACTAATCCAGTCAACGTTGAACAAATCACGAAGCCGGGTGAGAACAGGAACTCATCACTTCAGCTCACAAACCCGGAGGAAAAGCGCGAATTCAAACCATCTTTTTGGTCAAAAGTACCAAGCCATGCTGGAGGAGCTACTCCAGGATGGGATAGCAGCGAACAAGACCTCAACCAGCCGTCGTGGAAGAACATAGATGCTATTGTACCGACTTACTCTCAAGTTCCAAAGAGGGCCAATATGGCAAACCTTCCACCTTATAAGTTCCCACGTAAGAAGCCGGAGAACCCAGCTGCGGCATCTTTCAACAGACAAATGGCAGGCATTGAAAAGGGGCCAGTCCAGCATTTGCGGGAGAGTTCGAGTTCAGTGAATGCTGGGGCCATGTCTGCAACAAGGTATAATTCACGCAAAGACGAAACTAATCCCGCAAAAGACAACTCACCAGAGACAAAGAATCTAGCTTCTGAACAAGCTATTACAGTCAAAGTACCACCACCCATCGAAGTAATGAGTACACGCGTGCCTCCTCACCTTAGGGGTCCTAGCCACCTTTCTCAATCTAAAGACGTCCCAACTGAGGGCTTGAAACCCTCAAAAGCTGCAGGTGAACAGCCCGAATCTCACTTTACAACATCTGTCGACAGTCTGAAGATCAAGGATCCCCACGCGGATGTTAGTGGAGAGGATCTAACGGGTAAGAGAACTATCGCTGCCGCATTGAACTATGAGGTGCCGCCTCGTCTTCAAGTTACCCGAGTTCATAAAAGCCGCACCACTAAGAAAGCACAATCAATGACACTGTCTTCAGGTAACCACGAAGATAACGACGCTCATCAGAATGTGAATATCGACGAAGAGGTTGCTGCGGGCTTAAATGCAATCGATAAGGACGAAGAGCTTGCCGTGGCTCTACAGGACGAATGGTCTGCTGGCCAGGATTTTACTCAGCAAGATCAATCCCATGGCTTCGAAACTTCCAGACCTCAAGCTCATACTCTACAAACGAAGAAGTCTGCTGGAACCAAGAAAACGGATCGGACTCCGGGCCATACATCTGGAGCAACTAAGCAGCAAGAAAGCCAAGAAGAGGCTCTAGCCCCCCACTTGAGAATCTTGGTCACAACTACAACCACAACGACTTCTGAGCCTATCAAAGAGCCAGCAAATGTTCTGGCGGAACCCAGGAGCGCACAAAAWTCCAATTCAAAACCCACAACACTAGTTGGGACTCGCTCTGAAGGCCTCAAGAATATCACTAACACCGGAGAAGTTAAGCAAGTTCATTCTGGTGGCGCCATCGCAAGAACCGCTAAGTCTGCCGTGAAAGCAGGCAAGCAACCTGCAAGAAAGGACAACTTGCTTCATGGTAACGCTGACTTAGTCAACTGGGATGGAACGCTTGCTCCCCCACTTCAAGGTGAGGATTGGGCCAATCGAGAGGCATTTGGTGGCAGCAACCGTGATCGTAAATCTCTCATTGAAGCCTGGAGAGAGGAACACGCAACTGAAGCTGAGGTTACTGGTGGTGTCAGAATTGACACCAAGAGTCTAGAATTCCAGACTGGTAAAGGACTCATTAGCGGCAATGGAGACGTGTTGAGTTTCATTGATGATTCCGATCATAAAGCTATTCCTAATGACGATGGCTTCACCCAGCTTCATCGCGAGCAAAGTGCGGCTGCGGCTATCGAGCAATTCAAGGCTGAGACAGCTTCTCAGCAAAACCCTACTAAGAGTGGGGAGAGCGGGGAGAGCCACGGTACAGGACAACCTGAGAGGCGCCACATCAAGCGTATAATTCGAGAAGAGGAGGAAGATCTCAATACAGACTATCGTCAAGCCCCCAAGGCCAATATCTACCTGCGYCCTGCTGAATCCGGTGACATGCGCCAGTGCACGGATATCTACAACCAATGGGCTCTCGATACAGCTTTTACAACAATGTTGAAGCCTGTGAATACGGCATATTGGATCGAATGTTACAATACTTCGCGAGATGATAAACTTCCATTCCTTGTCGCTGTTCACACGGGCCAGAGGCGTTGGAAGCCTCTTGAGGATGTGAGAAGAATGAAGCGAGAGACCATAATAGGCTTTTCTGTAGCAACGTCCTACGGATCCACCAGTACCATCTATAGGTATTCTGTRGAGCTTGAGCTCTACGTGCACCGTGAACATCTTCGACAGGGAGTGGGGCGTACCATCCTTGATAGGATGCTCGGTGCGACTTGCCAAGATTACCACATGATTGAATGCGCACCTCTCCTGTTAACGAAACCGCATCGTTTGGTCGAATGGATTGGGGGCGGTGTTCCAGTTGTCCATACTTTGGCCATAAACCTCATTCACTGGGCGGGAGAGGACCATGACAACGTCGAATGGAAAATGAAATGGCTTTCCGGCGGCCGCAATCTCTTCGAGCATGTTGGGACTCTTCCTAAGATCGGATTCAAATTTGTTAAGCCGTATGCATTGTCTYGTCAAGTGTTTGAAAATAGATTCACTAACAGAGACTCTAGTGTGAATAACTGCCTGATGTTGCGGGACGCAGGATCGGTACTTGAACCTCGTTAATACTGCGGCTTGAAGAGGGTATGGCGTGGTGTATGAATAAGGGACAGATTGACAACATAGGAACGAAGGGAATCTCTGGATATTGGCTTGGCTATCGAAGGCTATGTCTGGCGCCATTGGTTCGGCAATATCCGTGGCGGTGATTCCCTTGGAAGATTTGGCAAAGGATTGAAGGCGGCAGACTTTCGTGAATGATCGTTACTTTATTACTATCTTGAGCGCCAGCCTCACTGGGTGTCCCTAAGAGGGAAACGATGTACTTTCTACGTGTCATCAAAACCGGCACACTCTCTAAACCCTGTATGCAAGCATGAATTAGATCAAGTAGTTTGTAACAAACATTCGTGTCAACAAAAATCGCTAGATCCTCGCATCTCATTGATGGTTAACTTGCTTCGAAGTAATTGTACGGAGCCCGGCACTTGAAGGTTGATTTGCGCTAACGGTCTTGACATGCCAAGCTTTCAGCCCTACAAGCCCACCCCCAAACAAGGCTGGTAAAGGCTGGAGTTGCCGGCTGAATCTCGGCCAGTTCGAAGWCCTAAACTTTCTCCACGATTGAGTCCAAGAAACTTTTCTATATCTGGTGACGACCCTCATAATGAAATTTTCAGGAGAAGACGATGATGACTTCATCCGTACCATYTCAGATGACGACGAAATTATTCAGTCAAGTACCGACAGTGAAGGTCTCGAACTCGGAGGCCTAATCCAAAAACCACAGAACAGCCGAAAGCGCAAACGTAGCAAAGATCATGGGGAGATATTTCCTGATGCTGCTGATGGAACGTATGAGAAGAACAAGATAATTAAGAGGCGGAAGAATCGTCTCGGAGCCGCTGCAAAGGATAATGGACTTATGGAAGAAGAGGAAGGCGAGACATGGACTGCCCATGGAGAGGATGATGGGGCTCTAGACTCGGACTTCGAGTTTCAAATTGGAGATATAGACAATTGGGTCACTGAAGATTTGGGTGGRTGGGATCTTAAAGGGAATGCTGCAGCAATACAAATTATGGCGCTTGGGGATAAAAAGGGCGTGGACATCGATGCAATAATTGCACGGCGGGGAAAGCATGATCCTGTAGCGGAAAATGGAGATAGTAATCATACTAAGTCAGAAGACGAGTTGCATCGAGAAAACGRACTGGATGAGGTCACAGACTCTGAAGCTGATGGTCGCGGTATCGAGGAGAGTGAGGACGAAACCGAGGACCAGACGCTAGACGAGGATGCATTTGGTATGGGAGTGGCAGATACAGAAGAGGAAGAAAGAGATGATTCGTTAGCGGAAGATCAAATCCCAGAGAGTAGTTCGGACGAAGAGTCCGTAGCTGAGCCAGTACCACATCCAGACGATCTTGACTCCCATGCCTCCTCAGCTGATGAAATGGACGCCCCGGMAGAGCAGGCAARGCGCAAAGCATTTTTTGCTCCAGAGGAGATAGAGATCACGTCCAAAGGTAGGAACAAGAACACAACCGCAGGCTCTTTCCAAAGCATGTCTCTCTCAAGATCGATTCTGAGAGGTCTAGCTGCAATGGGCTTCTCAGAGCCCACGCCAATACAGACCAAAACTATACCTGTGGCTCTTCTGGGCAAAGATGTCGTTGGTGGTGCTGTCACTGGCTCTGGCAAAACGGCCGCTTTCATTATACCCATTCTTGAGCGACTGCTCTACCGTCCAAAGAAAATCCCAACGAGCCGAGTGGCCATCCTTATGCCAACCAGAGAGCTAGCGGTGCAATGTTTCAATGTGGCTAAGAATTTAGCGAGCTTCACGGACGTCACATTCTGCCAACTTGTTGGAGGCTTCAGCTTGAGAGAACAGGAGAGTGTGCTTCGGCAAAGGCCTGATGTAATCATTGCTACGCCTGGAAGGTTCATCGACCACATGAGGAACTCGGCTAGTTTCACCGTTGACACTCTCGAAATCTTAGTCCTTGACGAGGCAGATCGCATGTTAGAAGATGGATTCGYAGACGAATTGAACGAGATATTAACTACCATTCCTAAGTCACGCCAGACAATGCTCTTCTCAGCTACCATGACAGACAGAGTGGACAAACTCATCCGTGTAGGTCTGAACCGGCCAGTACGACTGATGGTAGACGCAAGAAAACAAACCGTCGGCACGCTCATCCAAGAATTCGTCCGCCTACGCCCGGGTAGAGAAGATAGACGGCTAGGTTACCTCATGTACCTCTGCCAAAATATCTACACAGACCACACCATAATCTTTTTCCGCCAGAAAAAAGTGGCCCACCGTGTCCGCATTATCTTCGGTCTCTTCGGCATCAAAGCAGCCGAACTTCATGGCAGCATGTCGCAAGAACAGGTAATTCTAGTCCTCCCCGTCCTGCACAACGACAGTGCTAACGCTCTCCGTCAATCTAGAGGATATCTGCCCTAGCTTCCTTCCGTACCTCGCAAACTACCCACCTACTCGCCACTGACCTTGCCTCCCGTGGCCTCGACATTCCCACCGTCACCACAGTCATAAACTATGAAGCCCCCCAGACCCACGAAATCTACCTCCACCGAGTAGGCCGTACCGCTCGAGCCGGCCGCGCCGGCCGCGCTTGCACAATTGCTGCAGAACCGGACCGGAAAATAGTCAAGCAGGCTGTCAAAGCCGGAAGAGCACAAGGCGCAAAGATCGTCTCTAGAGTCATCGAGCCAAGTTTAGCAGACGAATGGGCCGCCAAATGCGCTGCTTTGGATGCCGAAGTTGACGCGATACTTGAAGAAGAAAAAGAAGAAAAAGCACTAGCAGGCGCTGAAATGCAAGTCCGTAAAGGCGAAAACATAATGACTCTTGAAGACGAGATTAAATCCCGCCCGAAACGCACATGGTTTGAGTCCGAAAAAGAGAAAATGGTTGCGAAGAAGAAGGGAATGGTGGAGCTGAATGGTGCCGTGGGGTTGGGAAAGAAGATTGTTGGGGGCAAATTGAGTCATAAGGATAAGAAGAGGTTGGATGATGGGCGGGAGAGGAAAGAGGGGAGGGTGTGGAAGAAGGGGAGGGGGGATGGGGTGGAGGTTGGGCGGGTGGGGAAGGGGAAAGGGAAGGATAGGGGTGGGAGTGGAAGTGGGAGGAAGGGGAAAGGGGGGAAGGAAGGGGGCGGGAAGGCGAAGAAGGTTAAAGGTGGTGGGGGGAGGAGGTAGGAAATAGTCCTGAATGTGCATATGAATACAGTGATGATTCCACCCCCAAAACAAAACAAAAATCATCAATGAAACTCAGTGAAAAACCGAAAGCGAATTGAATGCAGCAGAGGCTTTTCGACCCATCGTATTTCTATATCTACAGTAAAAGGCAAATGCTGTTCTGTACCTCGTATCATTTTGTGCAAAGCGTCAAAAAATATCATATATCATCGTTACACATGCGCCGAACCCCGGTTGTCGTCTCCGATACAACACCATACACCAAGACAACTAATACCTCCGAAACCAATCCAACGCCCATCCTCGCGTCCATGTCAAGCTCTTTTCAGTATTTAGAAAACTTCTTCTCAACCATGACTTCATCATAAAGCATGCCCATATCCCGCCCCCTCATACTCCCCACCCGAACTATGTCCCCTACTCCCATCCCTCGCCAAACCCAAATACCCACTCGCCTCTCTCCTCCATTCCTCGTCCATAGTATAATGATCGCTACTGCCACTACTCGGGGTATGACTCATGCCGCCTCTCGAGCTAGTCCTAGGCGCGTAATCATCCCTATTCAATTCCCCGGATCTGATGGGAATTACCGAGCTTCTGTTATTGTTATTCCCGAACTCATCATCGTCTGGGCTACTATTATTGGTGGTGCCGTTTGATGTTGTTATGGTGGTTGTGGTGGTGGTGGATGGGGGGAGGGAGAGGGTAGGTTTGGAGTCGTAGCGGGCGGGTGGAGGTGGTGGGTCTGGGTCGAAAGCGAAAGAGTGGATGGGGTCGGAGGGGGAGGCGGTGGCCTGCATGGGGTAGGCTTGGTAATCCGGGTAGTCGTCTGGCGAGGCGGCAGCGGTGGGGTCGCGCGGCGGGAGGGGGAGATCTTTATTGGGGGCGTAGGTGATGTAGGATGGTTCTTGGGAATTAGGGTCGTAGCTATCCGTGGCGGTGAGGGTGTGTTCGAAGTGGTTGTTGTGGTCATGTCGTGGTTCGGTTGGGGTCTCCAGGTCGCGGTCTTGTTCCTCTGCTGGGGGGAAGCGTGGTGATTCGACTATTGAGGATTCATAGACGGGCATTTCGGAGATGCCAGTTGGAAGGCTGGTGTAATCTTGGACTTGGCGTTCAAGGGCTGGAGGGGAGGTGATGGTTTCGACGTTTTTGAGGGAGCTACCGATATTAACAGTGCTGCCTAAACCGCTTCGCGGCTCGGCAACCTCAGTGATCTGGCTGTCTGCGCTGTCTGCATCTCTAATGCCGAATTGGGCGATTGTGGACAATTTGCGAGTAACCCAGCTTGCAAGGATCTTGCCACGCTGCTTTTCTCCTAGCCTAGATCGAGGAAAGTCACCTTTGGCGACGAAGGCGACGATATCAACGACGACTTGGTGTTCGTTGAGGACTGCGTTGACTATAACGGGGACGATCGAGGCGAGGTAGGCTTTTCGTACCACCTCGACTAAAACAACGACGAGGCCACCTGCTTGGAAAACGGCACTTCAATAATGTTAGCATTTGTTGGTGAAAATGATAGCTGATGACGCTTTAGGCTTACCATCCATTGTTCACAATGTTGCGGTGGCATTTTTCTATAGACTGTTCAATGTCCACAGGGAAATGGCTCAATCCGTTCACCTCGAACGTTTCACCAATACCACCAAGGACAAAGAGCACTTGCATTTCAACYGGTTGACCTCCGGGTCCAATAGGCCGCACGACATTGTGCAAGAATCCGAGATCTCCTGTTCGTACATACGTAACGTGAGGGTCGCCATCCACAGTCCGCCCATTGAATCTTTCGGCATCGAACGCATCTTTCGAGCCATAAAAGGCTTTGACGCATGCTTCGGATTGCACCCAGATCTCACCATATTCGCCAATATGACAAAGTCTGCAGGTTTCGGGATTGACTATGGCAATCTGAGTACTCACTGGCACCATACCAGAGTCTTGGATAAGGAGAGCTGAAGGGTCAGCGTCAGGGTCTACAGGATAGATTAAGCCTCGTCGAAGTGCTCGAGTATCAAGCCATAATTCGATGGGCTCGATGCACATGTATGAGCGGGATGCAATCATGGGGTTCAGAACGTGCGAATAGATCGTGTTGATGGCCGTCCGGTCAAGACCCGTTGCTGCAAAATGCAGTCGCACTTTTTGAACTATTCCGCGTCAGTAACGACAAGTATGAGGGCCTCACAGTACTTGATGACTTACAGACGTCGACCCTGGGCCTTCCCTCTGTCGAAATCATCATGTTCTTGAGCTCATGAAGTGCGAAACCTTTGCCTGGCATTGTATTCATGGCATGATCCAGCATCTGGCCTGTGGCATATGTATCTTTGATTTTGTACCTCGACAGTGTTAGGAAGAGAGATTGTGGATTGGAAGCAAAGTCGACCGGCGAGACGAGATAGGTAGGAGCCCCTATGGCATTTGTCAGCATTTCCGAMTTGGTGCATCAGAATGGAAATACATGCCAACGAAGACACCCATTAGACAGGTGTGAATGAAGCCTAAACCTGATGTGCTTCTTACGCAGCCGAGTACCGGTCGTGAACTGGTCATTTGGCAGGTCTCTTTCTGAACCTTACATGTACCCATTATGGTGTCATGACCAAGCTGGACTGCTATACGCCGTTGATCAGGCGTCCAGTACGTCCATATCAAAACTGGGTAGTTGGGCTGAACCCAGGCAGGCTTCATCGTAAATCCCAAGTCTCGACATCCACTGGACTGCTTTGGTGGTTTTGAGGTATTGTAAGTTGGGGGCGTGGCAACTTTGAGCACTTGCGCGGATTGCTTGATATGTTGCGACACGATCTTCTGGCCCAAGAGATGATTGACCTCAGCGTTAACCAGGACAGCCTTGACCCGAAAGTCAGCGACCATATGTAGGAAAGCAGGGGCATCTTCATTTAGGCGATTTTGGTCAAGGGGCGCCATTGGGATGGCCACAGCACCCAAACAGAAGCAAGCATGCACAGCGTACACGAACTCTTCCGAATGTGTATACATCAGTATTAGATGGTCACCGGCTCGGACCTTTGCCTTGTTCTGCAGGTACTGAGCAACAGCGGCAACTTTAGTATCGAACTTTTTCCAATTCACGCCTTTGCCTTCTTTGCCACGTCCATCAATGGTGCAATAAGACAACTCTTCCGCTTGCCTTACCACACGCCATTGCAGCAAATCGACTATGCTGGTGAAGTTGTTCAGGGGAGTCGAAGTTCGGTCATCAATGACAACCTCTCGATAATCAACACCCGAATACTGCTTATCCTGGTGCTGGAGGATCTCCATCCGCGCGGTGGTCGAAATTGGAGACCAAATGCCCCCAACCGGGTCAACACCAACAGGCAAGTTCAAGACAGCGCGCTCTACCCCGAATTTGACATGCACGCAGGGTAAGGAGCCGTTGTCAAACTCCTTTCGGCATAGCATATTACCTATTTCTCGTCGTCCATTCTTAACCACTCTTGGYAATGTATTCGGCGCTGTAATCATAACGCAATACACTCTAACGTGGTGTTCTTGGTATAATATCTCCATACATCGCTCTGATAATGAATCTAGTAAAGCAGTGTCAAGCTGGCGAGGCGGACCTCCAGAAGTGGTCGGTGCAGTCGAAGCGGCAGTTGATTCCAGTAATACGATGGGCAGGTGCTCATCGTTGCAATATACATCAAATGCCGTGCAGTCGTATATTTTTGGCACATTTTTCATGATGCTGATGATAAGATGTTGAACAAAGAAATAGCGGAACTCGGCCACCTCTATGCCATGCTCGACCCATTCAACCTTCTGCCGTAGACGATCCTCGTAAAGCCCCAAGATGAAGATCTTACCCTCGATAACACACCCAAGAAGGCCTGTTCTCAAGAATTCTGGCTCGACTGCCATAGGTGTTGGATTCCCTTCTTGGAAGCGATAGGGCCTTGCATGGAAGATAGTCTCAGTATGCTTAGGAAGCGCCCAGAAGCCACCAGATAGGGAGGGCGAGTCGACCCATATCTCACCAATAACATAGGGAGTGCACAGCAGGCTTGTCTCGGGGTCAACAACGGCCAAAGTTGCATCCGGGATTGGGTATCCAAAAGCTCCGACTCGGACTGTTCCTGGCTCGTTTGCTCGTCTCCTCGCTTCATCACCCATAGCTACTATAACCACCTCATTGGTCTTCAGTGACTCCTTGTCCAGAAGCACCTCGCTGAGCTCTGTTCGGCCCTTTTTACTAGTAGATTGTTTGGGACCTCCACCTAGCAAGCTGCCATAGCTGGTTCCAGGCAAGGCAATCTTTGGATCCTTTTGCTCCGCAATTCCTTCCTCATCTTCTACGTCACTAATTTTCAAAGGACATCCCATCCGGTCCTCTCCACCCAACCAATCACGAACACTGATTACCATGCCACCGTGTTCTGGCAAACAAAGCATGGGAGCGACCAGTTCCCCTGCTCGCGGATTTCGCAGGGGGCGCAGCCATCTATCTGCTAGGATTTCATGAAATTCGCTATCCACGGTCAAGGTATCAATCAGACATAACTTCACGGTGGAAAAATTAGGCTCGAATTTCTTCATAAAATTTCTGGTCGCCATAGGATCTGCTTGGTAGTTATACGCTGCGCGCTTGAGGCCTGGATAATCTGCAACCATTAGAGTCGTCTTGTATTTGGTGATCATGTTAGCGTATAGACCTGGGGTTTCTATTGCCCGGGCCTCCATCCAGACGGTAGTGTGGCCACCATAGATAGTCAGAAGCAGGCCCAGGATTAAACCAATGCTTTGACGAGGATCAAGGTAACTAAGCAGAACTTCGCCTGCGCTCGCTCTTGTCACGAGCTGTCCTTGTTTGTCACGCAGCGCTGAATTGAATGTATCATTCTCGCCCGTGGGTATCGTTTGTATGATCGCACTAAGGCACGCCATTTGGTGCATTATTGTCCTATGACTCATTACAACACCACGTAGATCTCCTGTAGGCGCTCGGGAAAACTCGATGTATGCAAGGTCTGGCACAATTAAAGGAGGGATTTCATCTTTCTTCTTAGGATGGAAGCTTCCAAACTCGTTCGTTTTCCACCATTCTACTCCGCGCGGCCAATTTAGCTTACTGGCCGTTATGTCACGTTGAAAAGTCTTCAGGTTCACATCGGTGGTCAGGGCTAGATGCGCTTGAGTCGTCGTAAGGATCACGTTCAGTCTGTGATAATCTGCCAGATTTCCCCCTGACACATTGAATTCGTTAATCGGAACAGCAACAACGCCAGCGATGAAGCAGCCCATGAAGGCAACCGCGAAATCGATGATCTCTGTGTCACGGTATATTAGAGCGACCCTGTCTCCCCGGTATAGATTGCTCTTGTCCCGAATCACTTGTGCCACTTTCTCTGCTCTACTTGCCAGCTTCTCCCAAGTTATAGACGATATTTCTTTTCCCTTCTGGTCCAGGACCCAGTAAGCAGGCTGCTTGGGGTTGGTGCGTGCTCTGTGACGCAATACAGTCGCTATATTATCAAACTTGGACATTGGTATGTTGCCATTGTGAGGATCGTAGACAGCAAACGGCACCTCTCTTGGTTCTAAAGGCATCTGGTGGCCCAAAGCGCCGTGTGGAGGCAGATCACTGTTTCTCAGCATGGGAGGTGCGGTAGCTGCTGTAGGCGAAAGGGTATCTTGGGTAGAATATCTCTGCGGTCCACCACCATAACTATCGCGCTGAGCCTCGTGCTGATCTCCTGCAAAGTCTGAGAAGTAGGCTTGATCTAGGAGTGTAGAATGCCGAGTCTGCCCACCATTCGCATAGTCTGCAGTCTGTTTATCGCTGGGGTTGCCATCTTGTCCTGGGTTGAAGGCATATTGGCTATTCCCCGCTGTAGAGAGCCGTCCATCCTGGCTGGGTCGGCCACYGTATGTTTCCTGCTCAAATGCTGTAGGCTCCGGGCTTGGATTTCTGATACCTAGCTGTCTTCTCCCCTCGCCTGGATTTTGGCCGAACATATCAGGCCGTGGGGATGCCGAGCGCTGAGTGAGAGCAGCAAAAGATGCAGCCCGTGACCCATCATTGGATGGATGAGCTGTGTCATCTGGTGAATGGACTCGCAGGCCTCTGGCGGACTCGCCCGGAGGTGCCAGGTATTGAGAAAGGATGAGGGTGCGTCTCTTTTGATAGCCTTTCTGTGTGATTTCCCCCTCTTCTAGCTCGGTATCCAACTGCCTCAGCTTTTGCTGGAGCTCTGGATTATCTTCTGCCATCGTATTCACGCCTACTCGACAGGGAATGCGGTATAGGACAATTGGCACCTACTTAAGTCACGGGATGGACCAGCATCAAAGATGAAAGTTACTGAAAACGAGCGACTAGTGCTTGCATTTCATGCAAGAACGCAAGCAAAGAGCGGGGCTGAAGCTGTACAGCAAGCCAATTGTTGTAATAGTGCAGTGAGCCACATCATGCACCAAGAGGCGTGAAACTTGAGGCTTGAGATTTGCTGACTCAGCCGGAACAAGCCTCGTGGGGCTCGGAGATAAGCTTTAGGTTTAACAGCTAGCGTCTTGGTATCATCATGGGCTTTGTTTGGTGCTTGTTGAGAAATCTCTGGACTTTGTTACAATCTCACACCGCCGCTCGCTCATTTGCGGCGAGCGAGTCGTCCAAAGTGAAGAACGATATGGCCCCTGCTGGAGGCGATGATCATCACCTGCATAAGGTACTGGACAGCAACAATGTCCGGCATCGGGTAGAGAATCCTACTAAGGTAAAAATTCACCAAAACTTTGAGCCTCGATAGTGTGGCGAACAACGATCTAAGCGCCGTTTTCAAACTTTTCGTCATTGATAATTCGAGAGGTCCCTTATCAAACTATGTACCTCAGCACTGAGTGGTACTGCGGGCCGGCACCGCTTTCCGCTTCTTCGTCATTCAGAGTTCCTCGTCCTCGTCGCCTTCATCTTCATTAACATCGGCTCTGCTTCATATCATTGTCCCCTGCGGTACCTACCTTAACACTCAGAGGCATCTAGAAACACAAGGATTGATCTCTACAGGCTGCATTGCCTCTCACAGCTCATGGACCCGACACCGCGGACCTCTGCGGCTCTGTTCCAATCACATTCTTCCAGCAAATCAAGCAAGCGTGATGCCGACGAGGCGAGCCAACCCTCAACACCACGCGAGCTTTCAGATCTAGAAAAAGCAGAGACAGTCGAAGATGAACGCAATKCTACAACTACCGGCGCAACGAGAACCATCAGCACTGGTCGAGTTTCGCGGATTCAGAGCCTGCGGCAAAGGCAGACCTTTGCTCATCCGCTGTCACATGTCAAAACCTCCACGGACGTCGTCGTCGACTTTGACGGCCCCGATGACCCATACAGACCTATCAATTGGCCTTACAGGAAGAAGGTAATTACTACAGTATTGTATGGGTTTACAACGATGGGTAGCACCTGGGCAAGCAGTGTGTAAGCTCACTCTTTTCTACCTAAGTCGTGATCAGTCACTAAGATTGATTCAGCTACTCTCCCGCCATCGATCAAATCTCAGAGCAATTCCATGTGGGGACAGAAGTGTCGCTTCTTGGATTGAGCGTTTTACTTTGTGGTTTCGGACTCGGTCCCTTGATATGGGCCCCTCTGAGTGAGATTTTTGGCCGGAAGCCCGCCGTCTTAATACCCTACTTCCTCGCCGCGGTCTTCTCCTTCGGCACAGCGACCGCGAAAGACATACAAACGATCATAATTACCCGATTCTTTGCTGGCTTCTTTGGCTCTGCTCCAGTCACAAATACTGGTGGTGTCCTTGGCGACATTTGGTCACCCACGGAACGAGGCACAGCTATTGTTGGATACGCTTTTGCCGTCGTTGGTGGTCCCGTCTTGGGGCCGATTGTAGGTGGGGCTGTAGTGCAAAGCTATCTTAGATGGCGATGGACGGAGTACCTAACRGGCATCTTTATGCTCTTCATCCTCTTTCTGGACGTGCTCATCCTTGATGAAAGTTATCCAGCCCGACTGCTAGTCTACAAAGCTCGCAGACTACGGTTCGAAACCGGCAATTGGGCTCTTCATGCAAAGTTCGAAGAGTGGGACGTCTCASTGAAAGAGATGGCAATCAAATTTGGAATTAGGCCATTCCAGATGCTTCTGACACCAATTTGCTTCTTCGTGGCATTGTATGCTTCATTCGTCTATGGTATTTTGTATGCCAACCTAGCTGCCTTTCCAATTKAATTCCAGGAAGAACGCGGCTGGAATTTGGTAGTCGGCGCCCTGCCTTTTCTAGCTCTCTTGGTCGGTATAATTCTCGGGGGAGCTGCGAATGTCTTCAATCAGAGCTATTACAATCGGCGCTTCATCGCCAACGGCAGCAAGCCAATTCCTGAGGCCCGACTTCCGCCAATGATGGTTGGAAGCATAGTCTTTGCTGGTGGTCTGTTCATGTTTGGGTGGACTTCTGATAGAAGCATACCAGTAAGTTATTCTACTGTTCGGACTAGTCTCTCATCACTGACGGATCTAAGTGGATCTTACCGTGCATTGCAGCTGCGTTGATGGGTTTTGGTTTCTTCACCATCTTCCAAAGTGCGCTAAACTATCTCATCGACACCTTTCAACGATACGCAGCTAGTGCTGTGGCTGCTAACACCTTCCTTCGGTCTGTTTTCGCCGCGGCTTTTCCTCTATTCATCGATCCCATGTATCACAAACTTGGAATACCTTGGGCTAGTAGCGTATTTGCATTCTTTGGAGTGGCTTTGATCCCGATACCTTATCTATTCTTCGTCTATGGACCATGGCTCAGAAGTCGGGGCAAATACTCTGCCAACATGGGATAAGTGTATTATGGTCTCAACTCGAAGAAACCTGGTTTACCGATACGCTCCTTCGAGGCATGGGCAATTCGCTGATTTTGGAATATTGAAAGCTTCACCCGTTTAGACAAGTGGAAAAGTTTTGGTGAGACGACCGAGCATTGATCGATTCACGTGAGAAAGATGACAATGATGGAACGCCATTGCGATCACAGAAGAGAGCCTAGAACGCTGGTCAACAGTGATTATCTGGTAAGTCTTTCATTATTGAATAATCTAAATTCCCCACTACCATGATCACATGATGAAAACCACAAAATATCACAGACCTGATCCGAAATATCATGTGGATAACTCTTTCTTGGAGACCTTCTGATGTCCACCTGGACCTATATCTTGACCCCTGGTTACACTCATAATCCTGCTGAGAACTTTACTGATTAAAATGGCTGTACTAGGTCACTATCCATGCGACACGAGTTTGCGATGGTAGAGGAGGCCACTCAAACGTGCATTACGGTTTCATCAGCAGATATCGCAGACACGAAGTAGATACTATAAGATACTGCTAAATGAAGCCTTCCGATGGGTGTATAAAGGTCTGCGAATTACAGTCAACGTGCTTCGTCCTTTGTTAGATAACGTTTTTTTTGTTGCGCCCTCATTCCTACAAAGAATGCTGTTGCTGTCTTTGTTGCATTATCGCACCCCCCTTATTGTACATGACAATCCTATTGTTTCTAGACATTGAATTACATTGTCCCGTCCCCTTTGTCAGACCAGAGGTTGCATAACACAATCCYTAACCCTTAGTATATTATCTGAGCACAGCCTTATCGTTCCGTCTTCCCTTTTTCCACAAGTCATTCTGTCAGGAAGCCCATCATCCACAACCATCTAACAGCGCAGAAGCCATACTGTCTCGACATCTCCTATATACATCATGGAGCGTCAGAGCGAGCTCGATGCTCCTGTGCTATCTGGGTTCATGGATATCTCGGATGTCGACCTCGAAAACTTCCTGAATCTCGACCATCCGGACTTCGATTTCGACGCTTACCTGAACCTCGAACTTGCGGAGGAGGACACCGACATGAGCGACTGTGATGGTAAGCTAGCGTTCCCAGGTCCCTCTCCAGTGCCTTCAGGAGAGCCGCATGAGGAAATGAGCGTGCTTGATCCGCTCCCAGCCTCCTATGCATGGACAGAGTGGAATGTTGTCGAGCCGCAATATCCAGCGAACGAGCAGCTGACCGCACCTCAGGCATACATGAGTGACTATCAACCCATGCACCCATGTACGCAAGGCCACGCTCTTATTCCTCAGCCGATACCAGGAGTCATATATGATAGCCAAGGTCGTGTAATACCGCCTTCTGCTTCGAGGTGGGTTCCCTGTTCACCRCCTCCACAGCTGCCAAATACACAGGTTGCTTCGCAGTTCACGCCTGTAAATGCAGGAGRCTATATTCCAGTGGCCCCAGGTAAGCAAACCCCGCCTTTTGCTGAAGGTCTACTGGGCTCGCACTTACCGTCGTTGATGCCACAGACGGGGAATGCTAGCCTGATACAGAGTGTTCTAGGAGCTGATCTTGATCCTGCTAAAATATTGCAGGGACAAGTCAATAAGTTACCCATAGCCTCTTCTCCCGAAGCTGTCAAGGAATACCCAGTCCCCAAACCTCCCCTCCGCAAGCCCCTCCTCCTAACAAAGCCCAACCCCCGCTACGCCCCCCACCCTAAGTACGCACCCCTCCCCACCCCCCCAGCCCCCTGGTCCATCTACACCTACACCACCGACGGCGAACTAACCCCCTCCCGCCTCTACACCCCTACCGAACTAACCACCTACCTCTTCACCCACCCCCGCCCCCACACACTAACCCTCCGCATCCACCGCAACGCGCCCGACTCCCGGCACCGCTACCCAACCACCCACTCCCACCGCTGCCGCTTCACTACCTGTCCCATGTATCCCAACAACACCATCAATCAAGGCCACATTGCCGTTTCTATCGCCGAAGATGATGCGCAGCAGCCGCAGCGCGATCCGTTCCTCGTAGCGGCGTGGGTGCATTTATATTGTTTAGAAAAGTTCACGGATTTTGTGAGGGTATGTCGGGACTTGAATATCGACGCTGATACGAGGGATTTACCCCTTGAAGCGAAGGGAAGGAATCCGTTCAAGCTATCTACAGCCGCGGAGGAGAAGTGTGTGAGAGGGTTTATCAGGACGTGTCAGGCGGGAAACGTACCGCATGATTATCCGCTGTTCGGTATGCCGGGGAGACCACATGAAGGAACATTAACGCATCGATTAGCGTGTGTGAAATTAAAAAGGGAACCGAGTGGGGTGGGGAAGCAGAGGGTTTTGCGGGAGCAGCAGGCGGGATATAAGGGCTGTACGTTGGATGTGCATGTAGGGGATTTGGAGGTGGAGAAGAGGGTGAGGGGGTGGACGAGGAGGCATGGGAATCAGAATCAGTTGGTGGTGAGGCCGAGGGTGCCGAGGAGGTATCGGGGGATGGGAGTTGTGAGGGGAGCTGAAGGGGAGGAGGAGGAGAGGGAGGAGGATGCGGATGCGGAAGAGGAGGCTGAGGATGGTCAGGAGGAGGGGGGAGAGCCGGCTTGGGTTGCGGCGGCGAAGGAGCCGGTGTTTGAGTGCCAGCCTCAGAAATGGAGGAGGGGGGAGAAACGAAGGAGTGAGGGAGCGCTCGATGAGGGGACTGCTGCTGAGAAGGGGGAGTCATCTGATGATGATGATGATGTTGATTCTGCAGATGACGAGGAAGAAGAAGGAGGAGATACTGATGCATTGGAGCAGCAGAAGCTGGAGTTGGAACTTAAGCTCACCGAGCTGAAGAAGAAACAGACCAATAAAGCTGGGAAGAGGGCTACGACGGAGAGAAAGTGTGAGGATGACGACGATGATGTGGTTGTGCCTAGCAGGAAGAGGTGCAAGAAGTGAGTGGCTAGTACCTGATTGGGGAGAACGATGTTGACTTGTAAGGTAGTTTGTTCGTGTCTCTGAGAGTCTTTATTGCTCAAATCCATATCCCTTTATCTCGCTGTTTGCGGTAGAAAATCTGAATTTCCTGTTGAATTGCCAATCATAACCTCTGTTTAAGTTTGAGATTGATGCAGTTCGAGCCCTGCTACAGCTCTAGACAGCCCAGTGTTGCGAGCGAGTCTGTTATAATCACGATAATTCTGCTTGAAGCTTGTTCCGGATCTGGACTAAAATGTTTCGCATAATGCACAATTCATGAATATGCTCTATTCACGAACCGCGGATAATCATGCGGTACGTGCCCAGCCTGATATATCCTAATAAACCCTCTTACACACTTCTCCTCCGCCGCTGTAGAGAGCTGAAACGGATCCCTGTTATTTCGAGGTCAGTATATAACTTGTAGCCATATATGATCTGTTGTATGTATGTGAGGGTAACCTAGCGCTTGTAGTAAGTGTAATGACATGGTCATTAGCGTTTGCTTCCTGCTGGTGACAGTGAAATTGACAGAAGACTAAGGGCATTTCTCAACCATGCATATGGAATCAATGGGGTTGTTGAATCGAGATCTCGCAGAAAGGAGCTCATGAATGTCTCTCTTGACGTGCAATGTGCGGTGATATCTGTGATGAGCATAAGCTCATCCCTACATGGTAATGATTTCATAACGTACAACGCTTCTAACTCTGACTAGAACAGGCAGCGCCTTTTAATACGCGAACGCATAGATGTCGATGCACTGTATCTATCTACATAATCTTCCGAAACCGATTATAAATTCCCAGAGTCGAGATCATGTAATTCGATACGGCGACCCCTAAAGCTACAGTAAACACGGTGGCAATCTACAACATCATCAGTTGACATGTTCCCTGAACAGATCTAATCGGGTCTTACTGACTTTGGTCTCATCGGTCTCCCATCTATACTCTTGCGACTTAGACGCATTCCATAGCAAGACCGCCAGGCCGGCAATGAAGAGATAAACACTACTATTCAGCAACAGCAACGGAGCCTGCCAGATGTACAATTGCGAATAACGGGGTCGAAAGCGACCGCTCGCGTCCGGGTCATCTTCCGAGAGCATCTCACGGATCTTTGCGAGCCCATCTGGCAGGATGGTCAGGCGATAGAGTGCTAGAGATTGCTGGGTAGCTGCGGCAATCGATGTCAGGGAAAAAACGAGGCCGCTATACCAGATGGCTTGGATGGCCCAGGTGTTAGCTTGTAGGGATGGCCAGGTGAAGGCGCTGGCAATCACGCTGCTGACTAGGGCTGCCTAGGAGGAAGGTGTATCTGTTCAGCGCTAGGCAAGCTAGGGAAGTCTCCAATGTGTTCTACCGTGATTGCTACAACTGTGAGCTGAGACTGCGTGGAGTCTCGCCATAGAATTGTTGACGACTTTTGCGTGTCCGCAATGTTTTCGTTCAACAGGGAGTCAATTGATTTGGCGGAAGCGTGCCATGCTGCTGCGTGAAAGGGAAATATGTGGAGGACTACCTCGACAGACCCGTAGATAATGGACTGGAATATTATCCAGAGTCGATCCATTGAAACCAATTCAGCTTCTTGTAACAGGCCGTTTACTTGCAAAAGAGTTTTTTGACAGGTGGGAGGACTAGAGTAGTCAAAAGCCACAGGCTGGGGTCTAGACCCTTGGCGTGTAAGGCACGTAAGGTGTTGGCAAGCTCTAGCCCACGAGATCAACATCGATTGATAGATTGCGAGAGCTGAGCTTATAGCGCACATGATTCGAGTAATCTATGACCTCGCCATATCCTGCGTCTGTGCCAACGGGTGATCCCCAAATTGACTTCTTTGACCCATGTTCACCCCACTTCTCTGCATGTACCGAGCGTATTCCATTGTTTCCTCTTCCCACTGCCTCAAAGAATTTCGTCCACTCATCATCTCGTACAGCTTCTGTGCATCGAAAGCAGCCTGGCTGGTACTAGCCGCTGTGTGGGGCCGAAAACCTGCTAAAGCGTCTCCGATCAAGAGTAATTTGCCACCAAGAAATGAATTCTTCGGAGAAATAACGTCTGTAATTGCTTGAATGAAGGGCTGCTTTGTGCCGCATACAATGTCTGCAAATTGCGGTGGTAAGACCTTTTTGGCATATTCGCGTTGGCCTTGTAGAATCTCCTTCCTCATCTTCCCAATTGGGAGCGTGATGTGGTGCTGTTTCCCCTCGGAATCAGTCATCAGTTCCTTGAAATCTGAAGAATCCTCGGGGTAATTGCAGTACCAGACCCAATTGATGAGTCTTTGTCCGGGTTCGAGGGTCCCATTTTMGCCCGGAATCACATATGATAATATTTGGGTGCCTGGTGCATGGTAGAATGTGAAAGTCTCCACGAAAGCTTTCTGGGCTGCAAGTGATGCCTCCTGTTCAGGCACTGTCCCTCTCCAGGCGACATAACCTGCGTACTTCCTCTGCACATCTGGCAAGAGTATCTTGCGCAGAGTTGAACTTGGCCCATCGGCACCTATGACTAGATCTGCAGCTGTCTTCTCGATTTTGCCTTCTCTGCCCTCATATTCCACTTCAACTTTGTCGCCAGCTTCTCGAACGTCCTTCACCAGATGGCCATACTCATATATCCCTGAGCCTTCACCCTCGACTGGTTCAGGAACTTTACAATAACCACTTTCTACTCCGTCAAAGTTCGCTCTGAGAAGGTAATAAAGCAAATCCCAACTGGTCATTTTCTGGGCTAAGCCCTCTTCATGGATCTGTCGACCTTCTCTATCAAGATATTGGCGTAGCTTGCYTGTTACAGCGATAGGGCGTTTCGTTGCATCAAATTTATTGAAGAAGGCTTGCGTGTCACCGCCTGCCACTACTCCCGCACCTTGATTGTGTAGCAATGGTGTGGGGTTACGTTCGAATATGCGGACGGTGTGGCCGAGACGTTTCATGACGATGGCGGCGAAGAGACCGCCTAATGAGCCTCCGACCTGCGCATTGATTTAGTGGACGACAAGTGTTCTGAAGCTTTTCAGACATGTCTTTTGGAAGGAGACCTGAACTCCCACTGTTCACGAAGAGGCTATGTAGGCTTCACGGAACGAAAAAGTGGGACTCAATGACCCCGCAGACAAGGAGTAGATGTATACGCTACCAACTTGGTCATCAGGCTCGCAGGAAAATCATATGCTAGAAATCAGACAAGGGAGCTGGGTGGTGATGAGAAATGAAGTGGGTTCGATTTACGGACAGCCAGTAGCGTAGACGTACCACGATAACCTGTATTGGTTTTGGCATAGCAGCTATCTATTTCTCCCCTTATATATTTGATGTGGTTGAGATCCTTGGGCCTCAAAAACGACCGGCTCTTAAAGATGTTCAGGAAAAAGATAGGCAATTGATTACAGCACAGGAGACGAGACTTCTACCATAATGATAGAAAGGTATCATTCAGATTGCTGTCTGTTTTAGAGAGAATGTGTGTAATCATCCCGCAGCAAAGGAAGATCTACGGATGACGTCGGACGGGCGGGCAGGGACGAGAGTTGAAGCCATGATTACACTACCTCGAAACGTTGGACGCTTGAAGATAGGGAGCCTCGTTAAAATGCTAGCTCGTCAAGTGGCAATAATACCCCTTCATTTCTGGAAGAAAACCCCCGGATGCGCCATGCCGGCGATTGTTCGTGATGGTGATGGATAGAAGGTCGCCATTTCGCAAGGGCAATTATAGGTTCATAGTTCTAGTACCCAGACAGCCCTAAGGCTAAACCTCTCAGATCGGATCTTTAGGGTTTCCATATGTGCCCCTAGGTCGAGAGACGTACCCTGTTACGAAACAAATCATTGACCCTACGCGACTTTGACTTTGTGAACTATCGAATTTCCTTGTAGTAGTCCTGAGGCGCCAATTACTGAAAGAATAGGTGACTCAGGCCTGGGTCACA
Source organism: Cladonia macilenta KoLRI003786 (assembly GCA_000444155.1). Lineage (NCBI taxonomy): Eukaryota > Fungi > Ascomycota > Lecanoromycetes > Lecanorales > Cladoniaceae > Cladonia > Cladonia macilenta. Next base: position 777,905 of record KE598561.1, read on the forward strand.
TTTAAGGCGTGCTACCACCGCACCACCATATATAACATTACTGGACTATGAGACAGGAGGAATACTCGTCCCAATAAACACTACCAACACAGCCGCATACGCAGCGACTGCTCCTAAAACCTCCTGGCCTTGTAGATTACGCGCTCCTAGTGCCAAGACTAGAGTGAACAGCACCGTTGCAACGGATGAAGTGACCAGGCTAGTGGTTAAGGTGCGATGCAATGACATGAGCAGCATGGGGCCGATAACTGCAACTCCGCCCAATGCTCCCATCCAAATGCGCTCGGAAAAGGCTTGCTTCCGCATCTTAGCCTCACGGATGTCTTTATTCAATTCGCGAAGATTGAGGCCTAAGTTCCGGTCTTTCAAAAGTTCCTCGCTCAGGAAGTCGTGTTGCCGTTTCGGCAATGCGAATATCTGGCGGATGTTGMKACGGGCTTTGCTGGTGTTGCTGACACGCTTCAGTGAATCTAGTTCAACGGCCTCTTGAGATAATGTTTCGTAATTGCGTATTGCCTCAGCTGCGGTTCATCAATCATTGTCAATCTAGCTGGTAAGGCGCCCAACCAACCATAATTGTGGAGTAACCTGTCGAGGTCCGAATTCACTGGTCTAAGCTCTTCATCCTCAACAGGCTCGGGGGAGTTAAGTCTTTGAACCTTGTATAGGGAGACTTGATACAGCTCTTGTTGCAATTCCTTGATCCTTTGCGCTTGTAGTGATCTGAAACTTAGGATAATGACGCTGTCTTGGTTGGCCTCATTCTCTAGAGCTCTCCATGAAGCCAATAATTTCGTGGCTAGTTCAGTTGCAGCTATAAAATCACTAACGCCGAACCCGAATGCCTCCATTGTTGGAATGAGATAGAGTCCGAAGCTTGTGATGAACGATAGCCAAATTGAGTGGAATAACAAAGTCTGCTAATCAGCATGAGAGATTGCAGCTAAGCCCTGGCATTTCCCCGCGAATACTTGCTAATGCACGCCACATCCATCGTGGCCCACACTCAGCCTTTGAGACTCTCGCAATGGACGTCCCCCAAAGCAGAATGTCTTCAAGCTTTTGGTTCATTATCTTTCCTTGATAGGGTTCTATAGTATGGCCCCGAATTCTGGACATATATGGATGACCGTGGTTAGGAAGGGTCAAAGCGGCTCCTAATTCGTAAACGAAACGATCGACAGCATAACAAAGTCACGGTAATTCTCCAGTTGCGGACTGGTTCCCTGTGAAGCAAAGACTAAGGAGGTTGAGAGTCGAAGGCTTGCACAGTTGTCGAGTCTCATGCAGATTCGAAGGATGGTCATACACGAATTTGTCCTATATGCCCTCCGAACTTTAGGAAAGATCTGTATGAAAGTATTTGAATGAGGCGGCAGCGTTAGAGTTAAGGTGCGGAGCAACAGGAGGGCGGCCAAAAGTTATAGCCGCCTGGTCTCCCATGAGGGAGAATATCCTGAAGTACGGTACCTGAGGAATTGACGCTAGGTAGGCTTGGAGGCAAGCATAGTTGAATTTACTAAACAGCAAGTGAGAACGCGGAGGAGTCGTCACAGGCGCCATAAATTAGATTTACCTCGGCCGAAGCTACCCCCGCGCAAGGGGAAACGCCAAGCTCTCTCGTGTACGCAGCTCCAACGCCATGCTGCAAGCACCCTTGATTCCTGCAGCACCGCTACACAAGACCTTCGAGGTCAATCGCTGATCTTTGAGCATGTCTGAGAAGGGGGCAGACGGGTGAGTCTCCCTGCACCATTGTCCCTCCATCTTCATCAATCATCAATTCCCTTTCCAATTCCCCATACCGGAGCATCATGCTAACGATGCATCCACTTGCAGCCATAAGCGCTCCAAGTCAGCGCTGGCCAAATCATTGTTACACCGGGGCAAGTCCTCAAGCAATTTGACCGTAGAAACCGACGGCAATGAATCCACCAGCGTTGCGGGCAGCGACGGTGGATCCGAACCCCCTTCTCCCAATATCTCGGCGTCCCACCACTCTTTTGGTGGCCTACGATCTTCCCGCCATAGAACGAAACCTTCCAATGCTAGTCTTGGGCAAGACTTGACAAACCCCAGTACCGCAGCCCTGAATCGAGATGCTGCTGCTCCGTCGAAACCGTCGGATACTGGCCCTACAATAAAACAGTCAGTACGGATGTTCAAGCTCTTCGAGGTCCTTCGAAGTGGAGACCGTGCAGCGATTGCAAAGGCTGTCACTGAAACATCTACCATTCCCACGATAAGCGAAGATGGAGAAAAAGCGGCTGGGACATCTTCGGGTACACTAGAAGGGACAACGATCTTGCACTTGGCTATACAATGCGCAGACCCTCCAGTAGTCGAGGAGATACTGTCTGTTGCACAGTCTACACCAGGAGCAAGCATTGACGTCAATGCCCGCGATCGAGATGGCAATACCCCACTCCACCTTGCTTCTATGCTAGGCAGGCCTACCACGGTCCGATTGCTATTAGAACAACCAGAAATAAATGACTCATTACTTAACTACCAAGGGCGTTCAGCTCTGGATTTGGCTCGAACGCCCGATATCTTCCAGCAACTGCAGCTGGCGCGGTCACTATTTGTGGATGATAAAGTTAGAGAAATACAAAACCTCGTGAGTAGACAAAGATATGAGCAGCTTGAGAGCGTACTTGAGGATCCACGCGTCGAATTAGTGCTTGATGTAAATGGTATGGAGCTGGCAACGGAGCCAAGTACAGTCCAGAGTGGCGGAACATTGCTTCACGAGGCTGCTCGTAAAAAGGATGCAAAGTTGATACAGCTTTTGCTCACGCACGGTGCAGATCCATTTCGCCGGGATCGCAAAGGCAAGCTTCCTCAAGATGTCACCAAAGATGAGAAGACTAGGAGCATCCTCAAAAGATCGCCTGCTGCAGCGGAGGCGCAAAGAGGCATCCAAGAGAAGGCTGTGCTAGGTAGTGGGGGGCCTTTGCAGGCAGCAGACAATGCTCCTGGTGGTAAAGATAGCAGGGAGATGAAAGGATACCTCAAGAAGTGGACTAACTATACCAGTGGTTATAAACTGAGATGGTTTGTCCTTGAAGACGGAGTGATGAGCTACTACAAGCATCAAGGTATGACTACGTTTTGCACAGGCATTTTCTAGCTGTAATTGACTTATTGCAGATGATACTGGATCCGCCTGCCGCGGTGCTATTAATATGCGGATTGCGACTTTACACATGGATGCCCAGGACAAAACGAGGTTCGAAATACACGGGAAATCATCAGTCAAGTACCATCTCAAAGCAAACCATGAAGTGGAAGCAAAGAGGTGGTTCTGGGCTCTTAACAACGCCATTCAGTGGACAAAAGACGAAGCCAAAGAAGCCGAGAAGCAAAAGAAACGTAAGGAGGAAATCCTCCGTCTTGCCAAATCAGGACAACTGCCGCAAGTTCAAGAGCCTGGACCTCCATCTACAACGACACTCAACGGAAGAAACTTAGTTCCCGCGAGCGCAATAGGTGTCCCTCTTACGAGTTCTTCATCACGGGTATCGTTTCAGGACTCTAACTTTGGTGGGACTACTGCTGGCGAGGAAGATGCTTCGGGAGTGGATTCCCGAGAGCCTAGTATCGCTGATAATGATATTTCTCGTTCAGTCAGAGGTGCCCAAACAACGGCAATTACGGGCGATATGGACGAGGACGAGGAATACGGTGATGATGCTAGCGATCACGACCTGCAACCTGCGAACAAAGATGCTTTTAATATCACTGCTCACTCTGCAAGCTTGCAGCTGAATCTATTAGCACAAGTTTCAGCAGCATTACGGGCGGAGAGCTCTAGAGAAAATGCTGTGCCAATTTCCGATCCCACAATATTACAAGCATTGTCAACCTACGAGTCTGCCGTTGCAAGTCTTCAGGGCTTGGTTGGGGACCTCCTGAAAATTTCCCGTGACCGAGATGCATATTGGCAATATAGGCTTGATCGAGAGGCTGACGTCCGCCGGCTTTGGGAGGACAGCATGGCTAAGGTTGCAAGGGAGCAAGAGGAGCTGGAAGGTCGCATTGGAGAGTCTGAAATGAAACGTAAACGTACCAAGCGAGCCCTCAGAGAGGCTCTTGAGAGTGCGCCCGATGCTGCTGCTCCTGGCCTTAGTACGTCTCCTGAACAACAGACTTCTGCAACATTTGGCAAAACGCAGCCGGGTAAGCAAGGCACTGTTTCGGCTCGAAGGAAGTCTATTGGCGTTCGGGACCCAACAAGACGGAAGTCCACTATCGCTGAATTGACCAATCTGTCTGATTCTGACTCGGATGAAGATGAAGAATTTTTTGACGCTGTAGACGCCGGAGAAGTAGAAGTCGTGGAGGAGATGCCTACAACTGTTACAAGTCCTGCCGTGGAAAGCGAAGGTCAAACGCCTTCTGCCGATCTGCGGGAGAAGAAGAAGTTAGAGATCCAGCCTTCTTTCAAGGGCTATGAAGACGGTCTTCGTACACGCTTTAAGATGGAAGCCGATAACAGACCGAAGATCTCTCTTTGGGTAGGTTCATTCAAGCACCTTCATGCAGGGCTCGCTAATCAGCTATAGGGCATCCTCAAATCCATGATTGGCAAGGACATGACAAAGATGACGTTACCTGTGTCTTTCAATGAGCCTACATCACTGCTTCAACGAGTGACCGAAGATATGGAATACACTGATTTGCTAGATACTGCGGCTGATAGAGCCGACTCTACCGAACGATTGGTGTATGTGGCAGCTTTCGCTGCTAGTGAATATGCCTCGACTATTGGCCGTGTAGCTAAGCCATTCAATCCGCTCCTAGGCGAAACGTACGAATACGTGAGACCAGACAAGGGCTATCGATTCTTCATCGAGCAAGTCAGTCATCATCCACCCATCGGGGCTGCATGGGCTGAAGGGCCGAAATGGGATTACTATGTAAGCGTCCTTGCGCCTCAAAGCAATGACACTTATACTGAACTATGACTAGGGGGAATCAGCAGTAAAATCCAAATTCTACGGCAAGTCCTTCGACATCAACCCCCTCGGCACCTGGTTCCTTAAACTCCGCCCTTCCACCGGTGGCGAAGAACTCTACACCTGGAAGAAAGTCACCTCCTCCGTCATCGGCATCATCACCGGCTCCCCCACCGTTGACAACTATGGCCCCATGGAAATCAAAAACCACACCACCGGCGAGATCTGCACCCTCGACTTCAAACCCCGCGGCTGGAAAGCCTCTTCCGCCTACCAAGTTTCCGGAAAAGTCATGACCAAAGACGGCAAAACCCGCTGGTCCATCGGCGGCCGCTGGAACGACAAAATCTACGCCCGCCTCACCCCAGGCTTCGAAGACTCCATCCTCGCAGACCCCACCGACCCCAAATCCAAACCCAAATCCCAACAAAAACAACAGCCTGAGCCCGACTCCTCCCAAGCCTTCCTCGTCTGGGAAGCCCACCCCCGCCCCCCCAACATCCCCTTCAACCTCACCCCCTTCGTCGTCACCTTCCAACACCTCCCCGACCGCCTGCGCCCCTACCTGCCCCCCACAGACACACGTTTCCGGCCCGATCAGCGCGCTATGGAAGATGGAGAGTATGATTTAGCAGCTACGGAGAAGAATCGGGTGGAGGAGCGGCAGCGGGCGAAGAGGAGGGAGAGGGAGGCACAGGGGGTGGAGTTTGTGCCGAGGTGGTTTGGGAAGAGGAGGGATGAGGTTACGGGGGAGGAGTTTTGGGAAAGTAAGGGGACGTATTGGCGGGTTAGGGATGAGGTGGAGAAGGGGGGGGAGAGGTGGAGGGAGGTTGGGGTGGATGATATTTTTGGGAGGGATGAGGAGGGGGAGGAGGGGGGTGGGTCTGGTGGTAAGTAGAAGCTGTAATTCATTGCGTGTGGAGATGTTGTAAAGGCTTGGGTGCCGGTATTGGCAATATCAGAAACCCTAATAGATACCTCACTCCAAAAAAACCGAGAAACCTGTTATTCAATACATACTAAACTACTCACTTTCTCGTTTGTATACTGCTACCAATCTGCTGAAGCCACACAAACCACCACACCCTCTTCCCCCTTTTCCACTCCTTCCCATTTCCTCCTCACTCCATCACCGTCCCCGGTTGCGGTGCACTAATATCCCTCCTCAGATTCAGACCCTCCACTTTCCTCGGCGTCCCACTCCCATGTCCCGTAGCAATACTCCTTGCCCTCCCTCTTCTTTGTCTGATCTGCTCTAATGCCGCTTCCCTACTAATACCACCTGGTGTTGCGGGCGCGGGGCTGAAGAAGTCGTCGGATTTCAGGGGGATGGTTATGGTTGTTGTGGTCGTTGTTTCTGTGTTTTGGTGGACAGCGTTGATTGTGGTAGGTGGAGGGTGGCTTATGGTACGGGGTGGGGGATTTGGGAGGGGACGAGGTGTTACGGGGAAGGTGAACGAGGGGTTTTGGTCTGGAATTGTTGGTTGGATGAGGGTGGTGGGTGGTGGGGTTGTTGGACGAGGCTGAGGGAGGAGTTGGGATGAAGGCGAGGCGGATGAGGAGGGTTCTAGTGATGAAGGAGGTTTGTGAAACGTTCCTGTTGCTGGAGAGAAGGTGAGAGGTTCGGAAGGCTCACGTTGCTGGGAAGGCTGCCGCGGAGGTGTACTCGGTCGATCTAGTGTTGGGTCTGCAATGGTCTCTCTTTCTGTCGGTGTTGTTTCGTAATCCACGGCGATCTTGGACGCCATGTCGGACATTTGTTTTGCGAGAGTTTCGTCATGGACATATTCGACGCCTTGTCGTTCGGCTATTCTGCATGAACAGCATTGGAACTGACATTCCATCTTCATGAAATGGACTTGGTCGTCCGCTCTCAGCCTCAGTCGCTTCTCCATCTGCAGCGCTTCCTTCAGTATGAGCAATTCGTCTTCGACTTCTGTTGCTTCTGGGTCGATGTTCTCTTTGAGACTCTCCCTGTGTTGGTGGCGACTTCGTTTCGTGGGTAAAGCAAACTCTTCCCCTTCTCTTGACGGAGGCAGTGCTATCGCTCCTTCGGCTGCAATTCTTGCAACCTCTTCTTCTTTGAGGGACGTCTTCAACGCGTCCCTCTCGGCTTCGATAATTTTATTTTGTTGTCTCAATTTGTCCAGCTCTTCTCGCAAATCCATCATTGAACATTCTGCAGCAAATCTTTCTTGTTCTTTCGCGCCCAGCTTCCTTCTTTGCACATCAACCTCCTCCCTCATCAGTGTATATTTATTCCTTGCTGATTTCAGCTCTTCTTGCAGCTTCACCAATGCACTTGAGGATTTGAATGCTTCTTTCCTAGCTCTCCGAACCTCTTTCTCGTATATAGATTGAGCATGTGTGTGTTTCTCTTTTTCTCTTTGGAGCTCCTCCTGTACCTTGGTCAGCGCCGTCCTTTTGTCAAAACTATACGACCATACCATAACACCCTCCAACCTCTCCCCCACTCTCCTCTCCCTTGCTCTACCCTCCTCCACATCTTGTCTCAAAAGTCTATTGTCTTCCCTTAGTCTCCTGCTCTCACCTTCGGCTTCTTCTCTCCCGAGCACTGCCCTTTTGAGCGCAGCTTCATTGTCCTTGCGTCTCTGGGCAGCTTCTTTAGTGAGATTGTTGAATTGAGCAACTTTACCCTGCACATCCGAGTTACCACGAGAGTGTGTGAGGAAGGGATCATTTTGTGCACGATTGAGATGTGGTAGGGATGGTGATTGGGCTAGCTGTGGGAGTTGTTGTCTGTTTGCGCGTTCTGGGGATACCGGGAAGAGTGGCGTGCCTGGAGAGGCGTTTAACATGTAGATTGGGTCCATGCGACTCGGTTTGACTATGTGTACAGCAGGATGGACGGTATTAGCGAGCAGTCAAATCTCATGCCGTGGTAAATTGCTGGCTAGCTCTATCAATCGCTAATGAACACAGAAACGCGGMTATATCACGCTAGTGGTTGTCTTGGGCAACAGCCGCATCTGATATCGCGCTAATGCGACTCGCCGAATTGGGACAATATGTGATTTAGGAAAGACTTCTTTCAAACCACCCTCAACGTAAGGTATCGATGGCAGAATCTGATACACTCACATTAGCCACTCACTTGTTCGATGTCCGTTAGCCATTATGGGAAATCTACCCATTAGGGAAAATCTGGTCTGATTATTGACAAAGACCATGCACCATTTCTTAGACCTCACTTCCGAAGACAAGCCTCCCTCTACGAACAAATTACCAAGCCAAACGGGAACTGCCCCGAATACCAGCGAAATTATCCACTGCAACCCCCTACTCACACCTCCCCAACAAACCTAAACGTCAACCCCATCACCATCACTCCCCCCTCAACCACAATCCCACACCTCACAGCTTCATACACTCCAGTCTCATACACCCTCAGCAGCTCCTCCATCTCCCTATTCTCCACCACATATGACCGCCCCTCCACCACATCCCCCTCCCCCCCATCAACAAGCGCTTTGTACTTCCCACACCACGTTTTCAGCATCCCCCTTTTAACGTGCGCCGGCTTCACGACCACATCTTTCCCCTCTGGAAGTGCGAGCAATTGCCTCAGGAAATCTGGGTCGGCGAGCGTGCCATAGAAAAAGTATGTAAGTGGGTACTTGTCCTGTGCTGGCGACGGCGATAGCGACAGCGTGTCGAGGCGGTGTTGGGGCAGCGTGTAGTCGATACCGAGGGTTGGGTAGAGGGATGTGGAATCGAGGTCTTTGCGTGCTTGCGAGACGCGGACGAAAGTTGGAGTAAAGGAGGGGTGTTGTGTTTTGAACCAATTATGGAGAATTTCTTTGGTAGAGGCGTCGATGTGACAGAAGAGATGAGAAGAGCCTGTATCCTCGGACGAGGCGGAACAAGTAGAGTGGGGCGATGTGAGGGAAGCGATGCTTGCAATTTGTTGGGCGTTCGAAAGTGGGCCTGTGAGAAGAATTAGGTATGTGGGTTCCTCTCGTGAGGCAGAGTCGTTGTTTACGAGGGGTCGAGGTTGTTGTGGTATCGCCTTATTGCTTCTCGATCTGATCTCGTGCTCGAAAGCCTCTCGGGAGTATCCTTGTGCCTCTTTTTCTGAGTGGAGTAGGGCCCATAATTCGTCTGACACTCTGCATCGCGAAAAGTCGTTTCGTTGATTCGTGATATGTTCGATGGCCTCATTGTAGGAGTACGAAAATAGATTTTGCCATTTTGCAATTTCATGTTCGGCAGATTTGTCATTTGGATCATTTGGATCACACTCGTCCTCGATATTTGTGACCATATTCTCCAGTTCTTGGAGCAGATCCATATCGACTGGGAAGGAAAAGGCTGTGATTTGACACTTCGATGTAACGTGAGCCCTGACGAATCTGAGCAACGAGGGACTGATCAGGGCTCAATCAGTTAAAATAGCGTATATAGAGAAAAGAAATTTCTGAAAGACACACTTATACTAATGTCCGGTAAATCGACTTTACTTTCCATGACTCATTTGATGAAAGTTTATCGATCAATAAGTAAATAGTGAGACACTTTCCCGCTTCCTTCTTTGTCGAAACCCACAAAACGTCCAATATCCCACTCCTGCAACACCAAAGCCGTGTTTGGKACAGGGTTTCGAGAATCACGCCGTTGAGTGACCTGGTAATACAAAGGCTAGTCTCGATTGCAAATGCAAGCTGGATGCATGCACTAGGTCAAAAAGTTTACTTTAGAAATTGACGATGACTTGGTTGGTATCTTATGGAGGTGCTCTGCTTATGCGGCCGCGCTAGGTAAAAAGGGTTCACCCTCTTACTGTACAGCCTTGTGGGGCTGGACCTAGAGCTTGCGAAAACGGCTCTAAAAGACTCCCTGAAGTAATCACCTCTGGGGCTTAGTTCTGTTGCTTAGGCGTCCAGTTTTAGGGCGTTTTCGCCAATTTTAGGTCAAACCCTACAGGCTGTACAGTAAGAGGGTGTGTACAGTAAGGGGTGGAACCCTTCTATAGGGCTGACAGGTGACATTTTCTAATGGTCTCTCAGCACCCTGTAACTGGCATCGACCCCTGGTAGATGACCATGTCTAGGACGGAGGATCAACTCAAACTCGGCACCGAAGCAAAAGAAGAGATGGCTCTGAGCTACCGGCACGCGAGCCGGCGCGTATGTGAGGTTCAAGGGCATCTCCAAATTGTCAGAGTCAGCTCTAACTCTCAAAGTCACACGAAGGGTGGCACGTTGGGCTGCTGAGATTGTGAACGTGGAGCAGAAGACATTGTGGTTTCAGGATGTGATGAAGTGGGCATGTGTGATTGTCTGTCTTGGATGCGAGAAAGCTGGGGTTGTAGCAACTTTTGAAGAGTTGAAAAGAGAGAAAAAGCAGAAGACTCTGTTCACTTCTCAAAGTCTGGTACGATTCGTAGCATGGTCCGAATGACAAGGCAGTCGCGACCACCCATTGAAGTAGCGAGTGACGAGAGGAGACCGAGCTAGGATTTCTAGATATATATGCAGGAGCATGGTCGAATGACCCTTATAATCAATGCAATATGCAGCGAAGAAAGTAATGTCAAAGCACGCAAAAGTCTGTATTGATTTCTTGAAAGTGAGTCAGATCCTGGTCTTGAGCTGTGATMCTCAAACCGAGAGATTAAGACACCATGGCCTCCGAGACATATAGTGGTAAATGTGTTGTAATAAGATTATTATAATGACTTATCTCATAGAAAGGACTAGATCATCCACAAATAGGATACTGTAATTGGTCTAAAACGATGCTGACCTTGCGCCAGGCACAACTAGGATGGGACGTTGCCTTGCATAGATAGTCAGAGTGTTCATGGTCCCCCCTCCAACGAGTCAGGAAACATACAAGATTCACTAATCCGCCTTCTTCGTCCCCGGTAATATGCAGTATACAGGCCCCGGGAGAGGCAGAACGGTGCCACGAGGCTTCAACCCCACTCTTGAGCGGTTGTCGAACTTGCTTGCGTAACACAGTGACTTCATGTCGCAAGAGCAGCCTCCAAACGTGCACGACGACGGATTTCTCGCCTCCGTCTCTTGACCCTTTCACAGTGCAATGAGTTAGTAGAATGACTCTCGAGGGCCTTGCGTATGTGTAGATTATCACTTGGATGTTGGAATAGTGAATATTCGAATGCAGGGCAACAATTGCATTTGACCTTCGGACACCATGCAAATCGGGTGTCAGATGTCGCTTCAGTTCGTATGATTCCATCCCGCCAGTGTTCGGTGTCAATCGGAATGGCTGTCCAGCGCAGCACTACCTCGTATAGTGGTGGATCGCCTGTGATTTCGGACAGCTTTACGAATCTAGAAAGGTGCGAAAGCAGCGTCGGATTCTGAGGTGGGGGTTCAGATGCTACAGCCTCCAGCTCTATCCCATCAAGCGACGCAACAATTTGATTAGCGTGGGATATTAGACCAGCCCCAATGCAACAATTTCTATGGTCAATTGTGAATTGGTCGTCCGTAACCGTGATGTCTGACATACGAGTCAACGTCTTGATTGATAACAGGATGTTACGTGCACTCTTGGAATCGAGGTCAGGGGCATCGAGGGGGCTGCTTGAAAGGTCTAGGAATTGGACGCTCAGGCTTCCTAGATTCATTAAGTCACAATTGCGGTGCTCGCGTTCAGACTTCCAATGTAGCCCACAATGTCCGTCTCTGGATCGCAGCTTAACTGACTGCTGCCAGCAAAGCTCAAGAAGCTGCGAAATTACCTCAGTCCTTTTTTCAGGAATCCTGTCTAGAGAGCTTTAGTAATTGATTCTATTGTAAAGTTCTTACCTCTTACCAAGAATGGATTGTGGCACACCCTCACGAAAGCGGCTACCGTGGTCCAAAAGTAGTTCACCTTCGCTGGACAAGGTCGCATCGAGAATGAGGTCCCGAGTGATGCTTACAAACCAGTCCGCAAGCCTGAAGACCGTGGCCACGAAGAGTTCTCTTGTGAGACCGGAGCAGCTGTTATAAAGGTGGGCTTTCGACCACGTTTCTGCCCAGGGCCCAAGACAGCGGATATCATATTTGTCGCATACAATGGCGAGTTCTTCGAATTCTGCGATTGTAAGAGTCATCGGAACTCTATGATTCTGGAGGTGAATAACATTCAGAAGGATCTCCATCGATACCGCATCATCGTCCTCAAAGCGTATCACCTGGAGGCCATTCTTGTTTGTAGTCTTTTCCCTTGATTCATGGAATGGGGAGTCGTCTGCCAGCATTGTTCGGAATACTGGGGAGCTCAAACGGAGGGTGTGTTTGCTGACTAGGAGTCCGCGAAGCTGGCCATCACTGTCTTCCGTACGATCCACGAGATCCACCTGAACGTCTCCTTCTGGGTCTATTTCTGTCACAAGCGATGCGACTTGTATGCTTCCACCTTCACTCTCGCCTCTCTTTGATAGCTGTTTGCTAGCTTTCCTCTTCATTGTTCAAGGCACGCATAGGCTGTTTAGTCGAGCCGTTGAGTCGGAGGTAGAGAGGGCAGGCGCGTCAAAGCATTGACAGGTCGTGATGATGTGTACACACCTGTGTAGATTATCTTTATACGGCATGGGCGGCATGGGTTAAAGAACCCAACCGAACCGCTACGCCCCTGTAACACTGCCATTAATTGTCTAGTCTGATACGATCAGGTGCCGAGCTAGCCACTGGCGAACAAGAGCAGTGAACCGAAATAATCCGGTCGGATATCGACTACCAAAGGTTCACAACTTTTGGACCGCTCTACCATGGAGCCTTAATACTTTCGGATTCTTTGAACCTACAACGCACGCCGCGCCTGCAAAAGACCTTTCAGCATGTAGTTGCCACCACCCAAAAAGCTCGGTTCAATCATCCTTACGATACTCGTGTTAATCAATCTATAATTCTATCCAAAGCAGCGGACGAACTAAGAGGCTTATTCGGGCAGAGAATGGATAAGATCGTTGAATGAGCTCTGTAGGTGGCATTAACAATTACCCAAGGCAGTGAATACAGGCAATACAAGCGAATATTCTAGGTAGCAACCACATGCGTTATCTTTAGAGTTGTGGTAATACCAAATGTTTATGGTCCAGCGGACTCTTGTCGGGACCGGCCCGACGGGTGACTACCTTAAGGTAGGTACATTAGTAGCTACTCAAGTCACCTTAAAAGCCAACAGCAAACAGCACGCGCTGGAGAATTGAGAAGCAAGAATTATCTTGGGTTTATTCTTTGCATTCGTGACATAGACAGGAATTAAATGCTATGGGTGAAAAGATTCAAAGGATGTGGTATGACAGAATGCCTTGGCGAACAAGCTTGATACATGGGTTCCCTATAGTTGCCTCTTACTGTTTAAGACCCTTCCGGCGGTAGCTCGAAACGCATCATTGGCTTGGCTGGCCGGGATTCCAAAGGAACATGCTAAGAGATGTATAAGGAGTCCTCAAGAGGAATTAAGGTACTCTCTTCGCTGCAGCTCTAAGTTCTGTCTGCTCAAGACTGTATGCGGAAAATGGCAACAGTTTGTTCTGTGAGGCCTTTGAATCTACCGTCTGTCCTTTGGAGGGTAGGAGATGCATCTCGCCTGAAACGCTTTCTACTTCCTGCGATCCACATTAATCCCGACTAAGACCCGTATCACGTCTACAGCCTACTTCTACCCTCGATGGTCCGATGGAGTTGCGTATCACAGCTCCATCCTTGACCAATGGATAGTCTGTTATCCGCCCTAATCTAGCAATATCGGCTTGCTGCATAACCCGGTAAGATATGTCTCTTTTACCCCCAAATATGATTGCCCCACCACAGTCTGCCCTGTCGACCAGTCTTGCCGTCCAATTCTTCATCAAATCAACGTTCTCAACGTCTGCTCTCGAATCGTACAACTACAGTCAGACTATTATATACCACCAGAATCTATCGCTTAAGCTATGGGAACGCTGTCTCGGGCTTTGCTAACAAAATTCGTAAATATACCATTTGTCAGACGGCCCTTTCATTACTTTCTCTCCGACAAATACCGGCTGGCCTGGCTAAACCGTCGAATTCAATTCGGCCAGATCTTTCAAGACGACCCAGATGGTCCCATGTATCCAATCCTTAATAGAGATCGCGCATTCATCTTCGTCTCGAGATCTTCGTATGCAAAGCATAACATCTGGCCGAGTGCCGGAGAAGAGGTTTTACGCATAGAGCGAAACAAGACTGATAAAGCTCGGGGTCATAAGCCAACCGAGTACTCGTACCTCGCTGACCGCACTCCGGGACTTGCAGGATATCAAAGCTATATGGTCATTGGATCTCGATCATGGTTTCAAGCCGACTCCGACTCGCGCTGGTTTGGGCCAATGCCTTTGACGTTTTCTTCAGGAGAAGTCGTGTGGCAATTGGAGCCTGATATATTCAGCTTTGATAATTTTGACCCTGATAATAAGGCCAAATCACCTTCGCATTCGACGATAACCGCGACAGGACTGACGGTGCGGCTAAAGGGAGCTCTACAGTCACCAGGGCCCCCGGCAAATACAGGTGCAAAAGCTCGTCTGAGGTACAGTGCTTCAAGTACTAAAAGGCAAGAGTCCATTGGTCGGAGTTCGTCAAAGAAAACTTAGACAAGCAGTCCAGCGAACCACGCGTAGTTGTTCGAGGAGCTGCATCGTGAGCATTTCGCCTATCCAACATCTTTCTAAAATCTTATAAGCATAAGCTAATCTTCCTTAGCAGCTGTGCCTGGCGACTCGGACAATTATAGAAAATTTGTTATGCTGTGATCTCTTGGAAACGACAGCGTGGGAAGGGATTTCAGCATCAGCCGCTGCTGATACTTGCGCAATAAGCAATCATTATGCCAAGCTCCGCTGCAACGGGACCAGGGAGCTGTAATAAGGCTTTAAGGAAGATATTTCACGTGAAGAAACGTGGGATATGCAGCCGAAGGCAGGTAGTGCATCAGGGGACCATCATTGATCAATGTTACTGGGAGCAATACACTTCATGGTTGGATGTAACTATTAGGTACCGCAAATGAATTATCAAGGAGATAGGATTTCAAACAGATTTCTGGCAACATCGAATACACTGTCATGTACTTTGTGCCTCCAGACCCATCTTGCCCACTACATCGACATCTCGACCAAAAAGCGCACAAATCATGGCCGGGGTAACTCATAACCTTAAGTTATTGTAGCCAGCACGCAGATCTAGACTGCGCTACCGGTAAGCTCTGAGCCTGTTGTCGACCTCTGATTTGAAAGAAGCACGGCAGGCTAGAACATAGATCCCGTGACTAAATTCGAGCCGAAGCATGCATGCTTTAAATCCCCAAAAGGCTAGCCCAAATTTTCGTCTTAGTGCTATGGCGGGACGACTCCAGCTCATGATATATCCACTCATCTAAGTGCTATACGCAGGAGATCGCGTTACAGATTGAACCATCCAAGCAACACCCCCAATGCAAACCCAATCCTCCTCCCACATGCCCACTACCCCTCCACCCCCTTCCCAGTCCCACTAACTACCATCACCACACTCCCAAACTGCCTCCTCATATCCTCCCTCTCCACATCATGCGTATCCTCCACCTCTCCCCACCGTCCCGTCTGCCACCTAACCTCCAAACTACACGCCTCCGCCGCCTCCTCAATCCCAAACCTCCCACCTCCCTGCTCTCCCACACCATCCGCCCTCAAAAACTCGCTCCACTCACACACCAGCCTAGTAGCAACACACAAGCTCTTTCCCGCTAGTGCCGCACGCTCGAGTCCTACTAATTCCCAAGGAGGCAGACCAGCCATCCACCCTTTTATCACCGCGCGTGTGGCTGCTGGTTGCGATTTAGGGAGTATGCTACCGTCGTCTAGCGTGGGGTTTAGCTCCACACCCGGCCAGACCCGTTGCGTTAGGTACGAGAGTATAGGTTTCGCAGTTCTAATCTGCAGTTCTCTTAGCGTCTCCGCCTTTGTCCCTTCTTCCGCCTGCGAAGAGGTAAGATTTGAAGCTGGAGCTGGCGCCCAGCACAGCAGCGTGTCGGTGTCCAAGTAGCGTAGGAGGGTGTTTATGATGTCGTAGCGGATGCCCTGGCCGGAGGAGGCGGACTCTGGGGAATTGGCTTCCTCGAGGAAGAGGGTGTGGGCGCGGGAGGTGATGGAGGTGAGGGGGATGAGGTGGGATTTTGTGGCTTGGGCGTTGGAGATTAGGAGATCCCATTCTAGGGCGAGGGCAGTTGCGAGGTGTGGTTTTGAGGGGGGGATCAGGAGGGGGGTTTTGGTTGTGGGGTTGCGGACTGCGCGGGCGTCGAGGTGGATTAGGTGGTTGAATTCTGGTTGGCGGGTGGATTGTCAGMTTCTGTAACGTCTAAGTTTATGGGCAAAGTTGTAGTGAAATTCATTGGAGTCATGTATGTAGAGAGACGTACCATTGTCCGTCTGCACAGTGACGTCTTTCCAGAAGCGCTTTTTCATTGCTGTACCGGGCTTCATGTGGCTTGCTCGTAGATCTTGTCCCCGCTTGAGCAGCTCGGCTTGCCGCCGCCGGCGGTCGACTCTTTCACCATACTGGGAAGCTGCTGGGATAGGCGCTGGGGGAGGGGGCCCGGGGGCAGTTGTTGGGAGAGGAGTGGCAGCAGCAGGTGCAGTAGTATGTAGGCATTGGAAGAGCACGCGTGGGGAGATCGATGGCACTGTTCTTTGAGATGTGCAGAACAGAGAAGAAGTCGTTAAGGAGCTGATGCGCTTCATTACTAATTACTTACCAGGTGATGCTACATTAATTGTTTGATTCGATATTAGTTTGTGTATGATGTATCTACTTTAAGATTTTCAATTGATTGATACGAACACGACAATATTCACTTTATTCATTCACAACCCGTATGATATCACTTTAGACCATGCAATACCTCGTTCTCGAAGATTTTCAAGAGATAGTCAAGTCTCTTTCGACGTCTCATACCACACCTGCTGTTAGATATTGTACAATTTCCATATTATTTGCCAGAAAAACGCCCAGTTTGTAGATAATAACATGTCTAAACGAAGATGTCCGAGTGTGTCAAGCCAGAGCGAGGGTGATATGAGCGACCGACATGAGGACACCAGATTCGCAGCAGCCACCATCATGATTGACGCCGACGGCGATCTTACCATGAGGCTAAAAGGCGGCAAGTTGAAGGTGTCACGAAAGGTCTTATCAATAAGCTCCCCTGTTTTCCGGGCAATGTTAGGAGCAGGAAGCCCATTCAAAGAGTCAACAGACAAGGAATTCGAGCGGGACGGTACTCAGGCAGTGAACTTGGAAGAAGACGACTTCCAAACCATGGCAATGATTGCAAGGATCATGCATCTTCAAAGCGACCAGGTTCCGGAAAAACTGTCCTTCAAGCAGCTTTATCAGGTTGCAGTTCTGTGCGATAAGTACGATCTCAGACGATGCCTTGGTTACTGGCCCAAGATATGGGCGACTCCGTACCTGGACTCGTACGGAATCGAAGGGTATGAGGGATGGCTCTTCATGTCCACCGTCTTTGGTTATGAAGGACTATTCAAAGAAGTCACTAGACACTTGATACTCAACAGCAAGGTTTCCCAGGACAACTCACTCGTCACGACCAAAGGGATCGATTTTGGCGAGCGCGTATCCTCAACAATCACTGGTAAGATGCTCATACCCAATTTTGTGTAGGACTCGCGTCTAACAGACAACAGACCGAATGAAGGCGTCCAGAGCCGAGGCGATGTTCCTAGTCCTAGACTTGTATTGGCAGGAGCTCGTTAAGCTACGCGATAGCAAAAAGGTGCGCGTCTGCAAAGTTGGTGGACCCAATGTCGAAAAGTGCGACGCGGTCAATCCTGGCTGCCTTTTATACCAATTTTCGAAGCTTGACGATCCCCGTCGTACTCCCCCAAGCGGTGACGAAACAGTCAACAGTATCGTAAGCGGGTCGGAGGAGATTCTAGACATTTGTGGAGCGCTTCATTTCAAATTTGGCGACCATCGACTTTGTGCTGTGGGTTCCCGCATGGTAGCGGGAGCAAAGAGAGTGCTAGAATCTGTGCATGGGCTAGAGCTTAAGTCATCATAAAGTACGAAGCTATGGGCGATGTTCGAATGTTGGCGTCTTGGCTCGGAAAGGTTGTAACCAGGTTAGTACACTGCTTTGGTTGAGTGGCCAGGCTGCTCAGTTGTCTTCGGAAAACATTTTGACTGATGACATCCTAGTGGAAAAAGATTTTGTTAGGGAATACCTACAATCGTGCTTCAGGTTGCGAAAGTTGGTAAGTCTACGAAGTATCGAAACAAATCCCTGGTCTACCATAACACAAACATTATTCGCGCGTTTTCTGGCCACTTCGATACAGTACCGTCTTTACTGATAGCAGTAACAGGGGTTATCTGATCTCTGGAAAGCGTTTAGAGCGATGAAAGGGTTTTTGCTTCGTCCTCGGAGGATGCAAGGACCTGAACAATGAAGTTGAGGCGTCGACGGCCTAAGAGCTGCTAGAGTTAAAGCGTCTTAGCGCGCAATAATTAGACATGGAAGTGTTAATATCAACCAGGACTTTCAACATCTCTTCCCGTGGGATCGTACGTCTATCACACCTCTATCATGTCTGGAAACATTATACTCAGCGAAGCTCATCAGAGCCTACGATACTGAAAGATAAAGGCAGTTGTACTGAGGTGGTTGGAGAACTAATGTTCACGTGATTGAGAGAAACTCCATGGAATGTAATCAGGTTAGTCTCACAGCATTTGATTTCAATGTCACCATGTACGTTCTTGGCTTTGATGAAAAGATCATACTCAGGCAAGGTTGCGCTGAGAGCTGAAAACCATTACGCCAATTCCCTTACCAGTCAATGAACTCGCCTCTTTCGCTATACACGCTCTAGTAAGTGGAAGCGATGAACAGTTGCACGTCTACCATGTTCAACCCATCTTTCTCAGAGAAGCTTGCCTAAGTCCTGATATTGATCACTTTCCAAGACCTTTGGCAATTATGATGTAACACATCTCCCTAGTCAAGATTATTGCACAATGGGTCAAACTGGATTTGCCCCTCCGTGGAAACCTTCAAACATGCGGCGAGACTAGCGAGCCATAATGCGCTCTTCGCATCTTTGAACCGATGTATCGGGCCGCTAAGAAGGTCGCATACTTTAGTCTTTCATACACCCGCTTACACGACCCTTCCAAGCCTTGGAGTGGACAATTCGAATCATCCCCCACACTGCAGACGAATTGTTGGGTGCCATTTTTGCTGCGGAGACGAGTCCATAATGCTTTCTAGTTACAAAGGAACAGTGATTAAGTACAGTGTAAGCTGACTGCTTGAGGAAGAATCAGGCGCATATTGGTATCACTCGACATCGCACGCGTGCCTCACAATATCCAGGTTCGACCAGACCAAATCTCCAAATCTCCATGAGATCCACCGCAGCTAAGGGTAAAACAACCTTCATTCTCCTGAACTGTTTCAACCAAGACTAGGACTCAGCAATCACTTCGTCCGCTTGCATGCCCTTCTGACCCTGGACAGCCACGAACGTCACTTTCTGGCCCTCCTTCAAGCTCTTGAAACCGCTGCCTTGTATCGCTCGGAAGTGGACGAACAGGTCGGGTCCCGATTCTGGTGTAATGAAGCCGAAGCCTTTCTCATCGTTGAACCACTTGACGGTTCCAGCCTGGCGCGTTCCCATAGCTTTTGCACGACCTCACAAAAATGTTAGCTGACCTGCGAGAAGCAATGGAGGGGCTTGAGATGGATTATTTACCGGCGTGGACTTGCGCTCGAAGGAGGTTCCTCCTTGCTGGTGATCTTAAAAGTTAGTTTGGGCGATTGGTGTTGTCGCTAGACGAGTTGGTGGTGGTGATGGTGGTGGTGGTGGTGGTGAAGACAATTGAGAGATGGAGATGCTTCACTCTTAAAGCTTCTAAAACTCGTGGTCAGACCCTTCTTCCCCCACTCATTGCATCATCAACAAGGACGTGCACGAATACCCAAGGAACTCTACATATGCGGCAAATCTCGGCTTCCTACGAATTGTTGCATGTGTCCGATGTACATTCATTAACCGCACCGCATGATGCGGTGCATTGCCAGACATGTCACGAGATCTCCTTGCTATTTGCACTCGGCGATGGTCGCTACTCTGCGGCCCGATGCGCTCAAGCCTCGAGCTGACGGATGGATATGTGGCTACCATCAGGTCGATGGGGGACCCGGTTTTGGTGGTATGATCGAAGCTTTACGACTACCCCATGCTCAGGCTGTGGAGATCGTGTGAAGATTGCCCTATAATGGATGATGTGGGGTACTGCGGGGAGTTGAGGTCCTCTCGTGCGTACCCATGCGCGCCGCTGCTACATATTAATTCGCGCAAAGGAAGCAACATGCATTCACATAGCCCAGCTTATCAGCTTCTTCGACCCAAGGTAGCGTCCCAGTTAGTCCGTCTTATACTTTTCAACGTTCGAGCGAGTCATGGTATGGGTAGGATCGCAAAAACCTTGACCAAAGACATTAATCCAGCAATATCCAATACTCGGACACGGAGCCAGCCCCTAATCTCAAATACCGGTACTTCGACTGCCATTCTGAGGGCCTTGCAGATGCCAATGAAACCTCACCAGCCAATAGGGTAGCGCAGTCACAATCTTGTAATATGCTCTTCTTTCCTAACACAGACACCCAGAATTCGACTAAGCGGACAGCGTTAAGCGCGATCAGGATGTAAAACCTTACTACCAATATCACTGACATCTGGAGCAGTGCTTTATGCACGGCAATATGGCCTTGGGCTCCGGCATCCTTGCCGCCTTCTTACCTGGCATTACCCTCTCGAGGGAATTGCGAAAATATCTTCTGAAATTGGAGTATACCTACATCTAGTGGAGAGGCAACCTAAATGGTGGGAGGMGGCTTCAATACGCCGCGCTCAGAATTTTTAAGATCACAGCTGATCGTTAATACTATTGTGAAAGAATTCTCCATTAAAGCGAAAGCATCAATGAGCCTCTAGGTTGCTCTACCGTAGGTCACGCTTCTCACGGCTATTGCTTGATTATTTTTGTAGACTTTATGCAAAGTACGGCGAGGATCGACAATTTCCCTGCATGAGAACCTTTTATATTGAAAGTCCGTTTACGGAATACTATGGTTATCGACACCAACATTTTCAGATCGCCAACCGAGGACAGTCAAACCTTGCTCGACTTGCGACAGATCCAACAGCCACCCTGCGATCCCTCAGGAATTCGACATTGCTTTGTTGAGTTTCTATTCCACCCCTAACACGAAACGTCCCTCGCCCTATTCATCGTCTTCAGGCTCGTCGTTGCTATCATTTTCTCGTTCTTTGTAATCAACATCCATCGCCGAACCAGGCCTTGTTTCCTCCGTTTCCTCGCAGTTCTGTTCGTCAGACCATCCGGCTGGTCGACCGTCCCAAAGCCTTAGGCGAAGTCTTGGGTCCTGTCGACCTATTGTTTGCGTTGGACTCCCTCTTGAGGTATGTATGACTCGCGGACCACGTCGCTGACGGGGAGTGACCTGCTCTTCTCCTTCGCTATCTAGGTCGCCAGAACCTTCGTCACTCCCCGAGATCCATGTCCGTCGACTTGCATCCCAGATGCGACCTAGCTCTACCAGTTCTCTAAAAATGCGATAGTCCGACACAATCCCCTGGCTCCGAAATTCGCGGTCTATGGCGCGAGTGAAAAAGGCACCATCCCGCAACAACTCTTCGAAGATATTGGGACTATATTCGCTCTCCTGTGGATAGAGAACCTCCCCGACCCGCGTAACCCAACGGCCTGCCGCTGGCGACATATCATCCACCCTCCAGTATATGCCTCGATCTCGAACCCTTGACCATATGGCGTAGTCATCGAGGCGGTCACCTTTCATGGGCCCCTCAAGCTCTTCTCGAAAATCTGCGTTAAGACATATACCACGAAAGGCCCCATGGCGCTGAAGATACTAGAATAAGGCTTGATCTTGATCGTAGTCGAGTAATTTCTCGGGATCCAGGTCGCCTGCAAGATCCACACCCATCTTTTCGAGCCCGAAGTATACATCAGCCTCGTGCAAAGATGCCGCTCGTCGATGTGCTGCGATCCTACGAAGCTCTAAGGGGCGTTCGTCTTTATCCTCGATGTGGCCGAGGTAGGGTTCGAGAGGATAACCATGTTCGCGAGCTATAGAAATACTGAGGCGTGCAATGTGGTTTGACGTCGGTCTTTCATTCTGCTCGACGTTTACGCTTTCAGTCTCATCATCTCCGCTTGTCTCGGACTCTGGTGGTGCTGGCCAAGGGTCGAAGAGCTTAAGTCTACAAAGCGGGCAAGTGTTGGCGTTTYCGTCCGGTGTTGGCTTCAGCCACCTTGTTAAGCAGTGTCTTCCAATTATATGGTTACATGGAAGAATTGTCGGATGCTCGGTGTAGCCACTATCTGTATCTTCCTCCAGATATTTAATTTGGCATATTGGGCACTTGCGACTCTCTGATGGTACATCTCCAAGGGTGACTCTTGGGAGCTCACGCAAGAACTATGTTATCTCAAAACCATCCATCTGCTTCGACAAGAGTAAATTAAGCGGTGATCGGATAATCTTAATATGAAGGAACTGAGATCACTACATATGGTAGACACTATAAGGTGTTGGGGAAAGGATGGTGGAGGGTGGAAAGCTAAGGAATACTCTGGACCCAGATAAACAATAACACCGGAGAATGGTTGCCATAGGCACTACACACGCGGCTCGGCTATATCAGCAAAGTGATACGAGTTTGATCAATTGACGCTTACAATGAGACTTGTTTGTTGTCTGTTGGACACTAGACACCAAAGAGAGGGCGATACATTTTCAGATCCGTTCCTAATTTCGGGTCTCCTGGTTTGAGTCGCTACAAAATGTCGAAGTGTGGACAGATCCAAGCATAAGTCCTGCATTATCCTTATCGAGCAGCCCTTCATTGAGCAAAAATCCCTTGATTTGAACATTGTCATTCAAAGCTGAAATGCACCGTGTGAACCATAACAATGTTGTAGACGAATCAACACTCATCAAACCGATTCCGCCCTAACATGGCAGAGTATTTGGATCAAGTGATTGTGATTTTTACCAGAAGACCTGGCTGACTCTGAACAAGCATCTTGTATTTGTACCGACAACTAACAATCTGGTCCTTCAGAAAACAAACAATGAGCTCTCTGTGAATGCGATGTGTTAACACCTAGCTAGAGAAGAAAAAAGTGCTCGCTATGCAGGAAAATCCTTTTTCCGTAGCCAAATCAGCTTGGCGATAACGAGACTGATTCCAAAGAGGATTCAGAGATATATAGAGCTTGTTCTGCTGGATCCCTGGAATCCGCGTAACCTACCTATAACAACATTTGTCATTGGCGGCGTTTTGCTACACCCGATTTGCCTGCATCGCCATCGCTCCCATCGAGTTATCTCTAACACCGCTTCCCCTTCCGCATGAACCTGAGTACCTCTCGACTCATCGCGTTGCGAT
Source organism: Cladonia macilenta KoLRI003786 (assembly GCA_000444155.1). NCBI lineage: Eukaryota > Fungi > Ascomycota > Lecanoromycetes > Lecanorales > Cladoniaceae > Cladonia > Cladonia macilenta. The sequence goes on from KE598561.1 coordinate 801,374, forward strand.
GTCCATGCGGCCAATCTCTTTAAACTTTCCTATCTCCTCGTCAGTACTAATCTTCAGGTGGCGAATATTTTGAAGCCCGTCTTGTAGTTTCACATAGGAGGTCATTATTTGCAATGAGAGTTGCCGTGATGAGATTCTTGATTCGCTCAGCAGGACACACAACACCGCCCCACTTCGCAATCGCCCTGACCCACCCCAACGTAGAGAAAAGGCATAGAAGAAGAGCCTCTTGCCGATCTAGAGGCCGCGGTCCCGCAATTGATCTTTGCCACAGCCCGGCCGTAGAGGTAGTGGTCCTCCAAAGTACTAAGCCGTCAGTCATCCCACTCGACAATTCTTCACCGATGTCGCAGATACCCGTCATCTTTTCCCAAAGCAATCGCAGAGGAGCGACAGGAAACCGCGCTCGCCCCGCCGCCGCACAGTCAGTAAACAATACTGAACCGGTCTGTTACGCTTAAGCCGCTTTTACCCGGAGAACCGCAAGAATTGAAACAGAGGAGCCAGATTCTCCGGGCCATGGCCAGGCTAGGGACAGTAATATAGGTGGCGTCGCCCGTGCCTCCACTGGTCTGGGAGGTCGCTTTTCCTATGGTTGTAGAAGTAGAGTCCGTGGATATCGGGTCATTGGGAAGCTTTCGCACCATCACTGGGTCACTCGCAAGTCTGATCTGGGCCTAGTACCCGGAATTGTGGGCTCTGTAAGGTCATGTAACAACAATTTGCATATAGCGTATACTTTGACTACGAGTCTTGGTCAATCAGAGCTGAATGAAGCGCGATTGAACAGTGTACAAAACCAGAGTCCCTGTGCATGAGTATTGCCCCATCCAAGGTCTTAGAAATCAAACTTCTGCCCAACTAACTTCTCGCTTAGACCCCACAGCTTCTCAGCCTTCTGCTTGTCCGTCACATGCGCTTCTGGCTTTGAAGGATTGCAATCTTCCAGATAATCTCCCGAATTGATTAATGGATCGAGGGCCGCGACAAGGGTGGTAGAGCATCCTTGTTGTGTGGATTTGAGTTTTGGCCGCTCAAATGGACCTGTAGCGATCGGTGTGCATGTAAGTACTCAGTCCAACGATGAGAGAATCGGATTGCACTCACGGCCCGTCTTTTCTTTGATCAACTGCATCGTTTCTTCTGCCAGTTCGGGTGTCATGTAGGTCTGGAGATTGGTTGCGACCGCTATCCGTCGGTGTTAGATATTAGACGAGTTCATTGCTGCGATGGACACGTACAGCCAGGATGCAGAGAGATTGCTTTAACTTGTTCATTTTCCATCCTTTTCGCCAACGCCAGCGTGAACAAAATGTTGGCTGACTTGGCAGCACCATAGGCTACAGAAGGGTGATACTCAGCTCCATGCTGAGCAAAGTCAGTGCAGTCCAGTCAGGAGTAGCCATAGGGGTGTTACTTCAAAGTTGTAGTCATCCAAGTTTACATCAGCCATTCGATGCGAAACACTTGACACGTTCACAATTCTAGCGCCTGGACCAGCTGCAAGAATCTTTGGCATGATCAAATTCGTTAAAAGAAAATGGCCTATGTGGTTTGTGCCGAATTGGGACTCAATCCCATCCACAGTCTTTGAGAAGGGACATGCCATAACTGCCGCATTATTGATCAATACATCAATCTTCTCGACACTGGCATTGATGCTTGCAGCAGCTTCGCGGACCGAGGCTTGATTACTGAGATCGAGATTGATGAACTTGGTCCTGACTGTAGGGTTGGTTGCATTGATGCGATCAATGACTGGCTGGATTGCGCCCAATGAACGACCAGCAAGGATGATCAGTGCCGGAGACTCAGCGGCCAGGCAAGTTGCGGTCTCTGCTCCTATACCTCCGTCACTGGGACCAGTAATGAGGACTGAGTTCTTATTAGCTCAATTGTCTGCGCATGGGATGCTTTTCGCTTGCATGTTTTGCCCTTTACCACATCTTTGAAGACCTCCACAACTTGTGAGCCACTCATATCGTAACCAAATCGAGTCATTTCTGATTTTATTGCTGGAATCGGGTACTAATGTTGAACAATTTCGCAAGAAGAAGTGAAAAGGCGTCGCAATGGCATATCATATACTCGACTGTCAATGGACATAAGATGACGGAGAATAGACTATTTCCGAGAGCGTGCATGAAGTTGAATAAGCAAGATACTTAATGGATACTTCAACTTTGCAATTGGGGAGACAAACGCCATTTCGATTTCTCTATGACAAAGTGTCTTTGTCAGCATATCTCGGGAAGCCACGCTGCTCGCAAAGCCGAGTTCATGGTAATCTTCTCAGGTCCATCCAGCCCAACCTTAATCATCAAGCAGCGCATATGTCCCGAAGCTCAAAACTGTGACGTATAGACAGGTCAGCGTGGTACATAAAGGTGAGTAGGTAGCGGGTGAGTAGCCTTAGGGCTTAGAAGCGGCCACTAATCATAACAGGCTAGCCTTAGATTAGCTTGCTGCTGTACCTACCTAGAAGTACCTGTCTATATAGTATTGGACGACTTTAAGCGATTGGCTATGAGGTGTCGCCAAGCATATTCCATCACATAACTCAACCATAAAAAATTCTTAGGCGATCAACAGCTCTATAACAGCGCTGGAACAGCTCTATTGGCCATGGAACAGATCCATTGGCCCTAGAACAGCTCCATTAGCCAGCGCTGGAACAGCTCTAATGGGGGCACTGGAACAGCTCTATTAAGGGTACTGGGGCAGCTCTAATGGGGGCACTGGGGTAGCTCTAA
>KE598561.1:804196-847858 GCA_000444155.1 Cladonia macilenta KoLRI003786
GGGGGCACTGGAACAGCTCTATTAAGGGTACTGGGGCAGCTCTAATGGGGGCACTGGGGTAGCTCTAAGGGGGGCACTGGGGCAGCTCTAATAGGGACACTGGGGCAGCTCTAATAGGGGCACTGGGGCAGCTCTAATAGGTGGTAGAATAACAGAATAGGGCTAGCTAGGGCTTGGAAAAATGGGGTAGAAGCCCTACAAATCTAACCTAATTTCGCTGCCGAAATGGCGACCCTCTAGTGCCTAGAAGTACCTTATTGGGTCATCTTTCACAACCAGTTGTACACAGCAGATGTTCTGGCAATGGCACTCATTATTTAGCACGTCAACTCACAACGATGGATTTGATGCATCAGCAGAAGACCTGATATACTGGCAATAAGGTTCCCAATGCTCGTACCTCTTAGCAGAGCTTTTCTAAACGCCTCCACCCTCCAAGAAGACCCCGCGTATTTACCACCAAGAGCTGGCTTGAGGCCTGGCAGTCATCACTATGTCAGCACCACCAGCTAAGCAATGGGGCACCACGCCTGCGATATCTCAAAGCTTTCCTACTGAGAGTGAGCTCGCGTCAAACGATGCTCTCATCACTGAGTTGAAGAGGCAGAACAATTTTGAGGGCGTAGAAGAGACTGAGAAGAGGTCAGTGATCTACGGACTTGACTACGAAGGTGGACTAACCGACTATGTCCAGGAAGCAAACGTTACAGCTGATCCAGAAGGTCGTTGTGGAATTCGTCAAGCATGTCAGCAGAAGTAAAAATCTCCCTCAATCTTCCGTCGATTCCGCGGGCGGCAAGATCTTTACCTTTGGGAGCTATCGACTTGGTGTCTATGGGCCGGGTTAGTGCATAACCTCACCTGTCTTTTCTCTCTTCATATACTGAACTCAAGCAGGATCGGACATTGACACACTTGTGGTCGTACCCAAACATGTCACACGTGAACACTTCTTCGAGCATGTCCCTTCTATACTTGAACGTATGGCACCTCCAGGCGCTATCCAAGAACTCACGCCTGTACCCGATGCCTATGTACCTATCATCAAGCTCGAGCTGTCCGGCATCAGCATCGATCTCATTTTCGCACGGCTGGAGATCGCGTCGGTGCCAATGTCCCTCACACTCAAAGATACCAGCATCTTAAGAGGCCTTGAAGATAGGGATCTGCGATCACTGAATGGTACACGTGTGACGGATGAGATTCTTGAATTGGTGCCACAGCAGAAGACTTTCCGAACAGCATTGAGAGGCATCAAGCTCTGGGCTCAACGTCGAGCCATCTACGCCAATGTTATCGGTTTCCCCGGTGGCGTGGCATGGGCGATGCTCGTAGCTCGGGTCTGTCAACTATACCCTCAGGCCACTGGTTCTGTCATCATATCTAAATTCTTCTTTCTTATCGGCAACTGGAAATGGCCTCAGCCCGTTATGCTCAAAAAGATCGAAGAAGGTCCATTGCACGTACGCGTTTGGAACCCGCAGGTCTACCCTTCAGACAAATTTCACCTAATGCCAATCATCACTCCAGCTTATCCTTCAATGTGCGCAACACACAATATTACGATGTCAACGAAAGCCATTATTACGAGGGAATTGCACAGAGGGAGAGAGATCACTGACAAGATTTTTGCGGGTCAGATGCAATGGAAGGATCTGTTTAGCAAGCATACCTTTTTCACAGATGACTATAAGTATTACCTCAGCATCATAGCTTCGAGCAGGACCAAAGATGCTCAGCACGTATGGTCTGGACTTGTAGAGTCCAAAGTCCGACTTCTGGTGGCAAGTCTTGAGACGCAGGAGTCGATATCAGTGGCCCGGCCGTTCAACAAAGGATTTGATCGGGAGCATCACTGCAAGGATGAGAATGAGATAGACGCGGTCTTGAATGGTGATCTGCGCTACCAAGCTACCAACATTAAGACTGAAACAACGGATGCCGTGAAAGATCCAAAGCACGCTGCTGCTGCCCAAGGAGATGCTGATGGCATGGTGATGCCTAATGGTGATAGTGAAATCCATACGAACGGGGAAACGGTGCAGACAATATATACGACAACCTACTACGTTGGCCTCGAAATAGCTCAAGGTGGGAACCATGAATCAAAGGATGGCACTTACTGACTGCTATCAGATGCGAAGAGACTCGACATTTCATACCAAACGAAAGAATTTTCGGAATTGTGCCGCAGTTGGCAGAATTATAAACGAGATCTGAATTCGTTGTTCATTGTCCATACCAGAAAGTGAGCGCTGTTGCCCATAGTTACTGTACCTTCTTATCTTTCACACTAACCTGATCGTGTCCAGTTACGATTTGCCTGACGATGTTTTCGGACCTGGGGAGATCAAACCGACAAGGCCGAAGAAGAAGACTGCCAACAAGAAGAGGAATGCGGATGCCAATGGAACGGAGGTAAGTTCATTACTGGGCCCTGTAGAAGCAACTCACAAGAAATGGACAAGAGCGCCACTCTGCTCTACTAACAACGCTCGTGGTGATGCTGGGGATGGCTGACCAAGGCCATCGATGATATGCAGGACGTCCTCAATTCGAACGGAATCAAAAGACGGCGATCAGACGAGAAAGTACCGTCTTCCTGACAAGTAGACAGAAGTCAGCTACGTGCGATACACCCTGATTCTTAGGCTATGCGACATAAGGAGGATGCTGAATTGTGAGTTTAGATCACATTGCGCCCTGCTCACGGAGTCAACGAACCAGCATATCCCTGCAAGCCTACCCACTTAACACCTCTAAGAGACACTAAATGTTTCTATACTAACACCCAAGCCGACTTCAAGGCTTGGTATAGCGATCCGACATAGTCTGATGTCGGCTTATGTATAATACTCATGGCAGATGCCTTCACACCTAAAACAAACGGGCATTTCTCAGTAAATGCATGCGGGTACGAACCATAGGACGGCTCCGTTCCAAAGAAGAAATAATAATCTAGCACGAACGTTCCCTCATGTTGCATAAATTGCTGACATATCTAGGCTATACAAGTCAAAGCCGACGATGATGATTTCAGGCGGAGGAGATGTGCTTGCTTTCTCTCTTACTCTATGCAATGGTGTCACGATAGCTTAGCAGATAGCTCACCATCTGTACATAGACCAATCGAGTACTATTTCCGAGGTCTACGGACTTCAGCAAAGATAATCGCCCGTCCGAGGAGTTCGCAGTGATTGAAACCCCCGCAAATAACCCGCTATATGAGAGCTCGAATCACACACTATCTGAGAAGTTTGCAGTGATTAGATCCCCCGCAACCAGCCCGTCATTTGAGAGCTCGAAGTGCTCAAATTATGCAGCGATCGTGAACTTCGCTAAAATTTAAAGGGTTGAGATCTTACTATGTGGACATTATCCCATCATAAAGGAGGACTCTAGGTGGTGAGGCTCGGAATGTCCTTTACTATCTGTTACCACCTGCTATGCGTTCATCTTGTCTCTCTACTTCCCAAATTCCCCCCAAAAAACCTCTTCAAATGCCCATCCAACCACTCAACATCCTCCTTACTATCCCCCGGCCCGCCAGCCCAATGGCCCCAGATAGATGGGAAAACCTCCAGCTGCCCAACACCCGGTTTCATATTCGCAACTTCGTATTCGGAATCTTCGGGGCTAGGGTGTCTGTTAGCATCCTAATTACGTATTACATGTATGTGGTGGGTTGTGTTTGATGGGATCATTGGGAGGAGGATGGCTGCTTACGGGAAATATAAATCTGTTTTTGAGGGGAGGACTAGGGTTTTTGCTTTTATGCTTGCCATCGCGTTTTCGAAGTGTCCGTTGTAGGGTGATTGGAGGGAACAGTCGCCGCTTTGCCAGRTTTGTAGCATGACGAGGAGGTTTTCGGGATCTGTGTGGAGATGAATGGGGGAGATTAGTAGAGAACGACTTGACTGGGTAGTTGTGATGGGAAGGGGAGATGCAAGTGTACCTTTCGAACAGGCCCATGTCTCCCAGAAGCCTTGTAAGAAGGATTCCAGATCCTTGTAGCCAAAGTGCTTCTCGTGCATCTTCTCCCGATAAAATGTCTGGCTGAAACCCCTGTTTGCTCTATCTGTCAGTCGTCATCATGGCTGTAGGCCACAAAAATTATCGACTCACCAGCCCGCATAACCCCTCGCAAAAGCCTTCAATCCCACATCCTTCTCTTCCTGCGACCAAATCCGCTTCTCCCCCATTCCCTCCCCTTTGACCCCTCCCTCTTTAGGTCCCCCACTTGGAATCCCCTTCGCAGCCAGCAACGCACTCTTTACACCTTCCAAGAAAACCTGGTTATGCAGACTTGTGCGCGCAGAACCGCAGAACGGGACAGCCAGGTCCACCATATCGGGATATTGGGTGATCCATTGGTAGGTCTGGCCCGCACCCATGGACCAGCCTATGACGCAGTAGAGGTGGTTTATCTTGAAGTGCTGTGTGACTAGCTCGTGCTGAGCGCGGACGTTGTCGGAGAAGGATATTTTGGGGAAGGGATGCGGGTAGGATGTGTTGGAGGGGGAGGTGGATTGGCCGTTACCGAAGAGGGCGGGGATGATTATGAAGAACTAGGAAGGATATTCAACGGCAGTACTCCATGGTAGTCCAATATGATTTACCTGCTTCGGATTCAGCGCCTTGTCTTCGCCTATGAGCCAGACATTATCTGATATTGCTGTAGACTTTCATTAGCAATGCGTAAGGCATGACATGCTTGGCACAGACCGCCTGAATACCAGGTTGGGTACACGATTGCGGGAGACTTGTGATCTCCGAAGGTTTTGTAGGCAATGTGGGCATCAGGAAGGGTGGCACCGCATTGGAGCTTCCAATCTCCTAGCTTGAATGTCTCGTAATCGGCCGTTGTCAAGGATTTAATTTTGGTCTGGAGAGACTCCATTGCTTGGTTTTAAATACAGATGTGGAAGTGCCCCAGAGAGCAGAACAAGAAAGACTCTGAATGGTACAAGATTCCTAATCTCGGGACGTTATCCAGTGCTTTTGTAAATCAGATTGACTGATCTAGAGGCATGGGAGTGAATGAGGAATTGAACGTAGTTGCGGCTACCAGACGTGGAGTACCTCTTTCTCCTTGACTCCAGATATTTAAGGACCAAAATTGAAGTAGGGAATATATTGTCGCTCTCCATGATCGCTGGATGTGTTCTCTCCCTTCGTCCCTCGGGCAAAGTAAACACAACCCCACTCCCGCCTTATCGATAAGCCCGAAAAGGAAACTGACTCCGACCCAAGAATTTCCTGGTATTCCATAAAATCAACAGCAGAGAACAAGTCTGATGGTAAGGCCTAATGAGATGTCTGCAGTCCTGCTACATCTTTGAACGGTATCTCAGAACGGCAGCCTCAAAGGCCGATAGGTCCCAAGCCATGAAATCTACCGATGACGTGATGGCGAATGGGTGACCGGCTTACTCCTCGGCTCTTTCAGACGATTTGTATATTCACCATCGACCCCCATCAATGATAAAGCCTCGCCAATTGACCTTCCTCTACTGTCGCAATCCCTTCAAGCCTTTTCCACGAACCCCACTTCGCAAAATGTCCACCAAAAACTTCGGCGACGACGAGCAAATGAAGCACGACCCCCCAGCGCACGAACAGCGCTTCGATCAAGAAAAGGCCGTCAAACGCAACCCCCACCCAGACTTCAAAAAGGTCGAAGCCTCCCGTCCCGATTGGTCAGAACAAAATGAATGGCACTTCACCAAGACGCGCAAACCCGGCTGGAAACTCGGTGACGGCGCCAACGACGGTGGTGAGAGCCTCAAAAAGAACCATGTGGAAATCGATCCCTACGAAGACGGCCGGCCGGCCGTATTCAACTACAAGCTCCTCATCTCGGGCGTCATTCCCAGGCCCATTGGCTTCGTGTCGACGCGTTCAGCAGACGGTACTCGCCACCAACACCCGTGCCACATAGCGCAAACACACTAATGACATCCCACCCTTTTTTAGGCAAATCCACCAACCTCGCCCCTTTCTCCTACACTTCCCTTATAAACCACGACCCCCCACTCCTAACCATCGGGTTCGCTGGCGGTCTCTCCAACGCCAAAGACACCCTCGCCAACCTCCTCGCCACCAACGAATGCACCGTCAATATAATCTCGGAGCACTTCATTGAAGCTGCCAACGCCTCTTCCATTAACGCTCCCTATGGCGTCTCCGAATGGCCACTCTCCGGGCTGACACCCGCACCATCCTCTCTCGTCAAACCCTCGCGGGTGAAAGAAGCAGTCTTTTCCATAGAGGGGAAGGTGTTGAACCATCAGGAATTTGAGAGTCGGGTCACGAAGGGGAAGAAGACCGGGGTGCTGGTTGTAATAGAGGGGGTGAAGTTCTGGGTCAGGGAAGATGCGATCAATGAGGAGAGGAATATAATCGATCCGGGGGTGCTGAGGCCGATTAGTAGGTTGGGGGGGATCATGTATGGGCGGACAACGGAGGGAGTGGAGATTCCGCGGCCAGATTTCGGAGAGAAAGAGAAGACGGGAGAGACGGAGGGGCTGGTGAAACCGAAGGTGGAGGGACAGTAGATGGGTTTTTGGTATAGATTCAGGCCTGCCACTAGCCTTTAAGTACCCGAATAGCTAATTGATCTCACCAAACTCAAGACAGACGGCGTACGTGCGATAGCTCTTGCCTCTGAAAGGCCCCTATACATCATTGTGGTGAGTGCCATTAACGCAAGGACATCAGGCGAAATGTTCTGAAACGCAGTAGATTCTGTGCAAGCACTTTCTTCAACTCTCTTCAAATTCTTATAAATCTTGTTGAGAGAATTCATCATTTGTCGCGCAAAACAATCCCAGCTTGGATGGTGTATAAGGTTGGTACGCTTCTCATAGAATTTCATCGAGTTTGCGTTGATTCATTATGGATTTCGAGGCTCTGTGGCAGTGTAAAAAGTATTGCATAGCTGCCTGGACTACTTTTTTGGTCTCAAAAACTGACATGATATGTTGCAAGAGTAAGTATGGAGCGTGTATTTGTAAAGTGTAGTACTTGATGATCTTCATACGAAAAGACGAAGCCGCCGGGTCCATATCGGTAGGAGCGAACATCAAACTGTGCCGGAGACGTGAAACACCTGGGAACAGCTGTCCAGTACGAAAGCGGACTTCAGCTCCGTATGCGAGGCTCTCACGCCCCTTGAGACGCATTTTTGCGTGCATTACGAACCGGAGTGAGGTATGCAGAGAAAAGGATCCAAAAATAGGTTGCTCAGCAGCGGAGGCCGCGGGGAAAGAGAAACATACTGCACTGCGCCCGCTGACTACAGGTGTTTCAAATCATGCTCAAGTCGTGTAACAAAGTATTAGCAATGTAAGTCATCAAGATCAACATCATCAATATCTTCTCTCCTCCCCATATCAACTCATGTTCGTTGTTCGTTATTCGTCATTCCTCTGACGCTAGGGGTTGGCATTGAACCGCTCGGGCTTAGTAACGGGCTTAGTAACGCGCTAGTCTCAATATAGGAGCCAAGATGCGAAACAAAATTGTGGCCCAGCAAGGCTAGAAGGATTGCGGCTGTACGGAGTAATTGAAATCCCGTCCAAAGTCCCCTGGCCGACACCATCAAAGAAAAAGAAACCTTCAGGCCACTTCCTTCTCGTCAGCTTTCAACCTTTAGTAGGCTCTTCAAATGCTTCACAGAAACCCATCGCAATGTCTGCATATCTCAAAGAAACACTGGCAAGCGTGCCACAACATTTACACTCCTTCCAGCCCCCGCAAGTCGGTCCTTACCTGCGCAATGTTCGCCTCCCACAGTTCCAGCTCCCACAGGTCAAGCTCCCACAGACCGATTTCCAAGGCAGGGCCACCAAAATACATTCCAAAAATCCAAAAGCTCTTGTAATATTTCTTGTCCTACTATTCCTCTTCTTCTGGAAAGATATAATATACAGTGTGGGCACACATGTCTCACTCCCACACAAGGCCGTTTCAGCGCTCGATGACAGCCCAATCAGAAACAGCACCTTAGGGGTGAGTTCTATACCATCTGTTCTCCTAGTACTTGGAACTAATCAAGGCATCAGTTCCAAGATATTTTCGTGCTTTCGCTGCCCGAACGAGGGGACAGGAGGAAGCCCCTCCTAGCCGCCGCCAATGCAACGAATCTCACTTTGACGGTGCTGGACGCCATAAGAGACAGACAAATACCAGTATCTGATTATCCCGAGGTGCGTTCATAGAATTCTTGCCGGGTAGGAACACATACGCTAATCGATCGCAGTGGTGGGGAACCAACGGCTGGGTGCCAAAGGAGGGAGAGCTAGGCTGCCTCATGTCCCATTTGAGAACATGGAGGAAGTGGGTTTTCCTTACTCCCAAACTACTCTGAACCGTCCAGTCTGATCTATAAACTAGAATCATCCACGAAAACATCACCTCAGCCCTGATAATGGAAAGCGACGTCGACTGGGACATGCGCCTCAAAGACACCATGGTCGGCGTCGGCGACGGCGTCAAAGCCATAGCCGACTGGCCCTTCGATCCCCCCAACCACCCCCGCGACTTCTCCAAAGAAATCTCCCCCTACGGCGACCGCTGGGACCTCATGTGGATCGGCCACTGCGGCACCGCCAACGACGGCAACGGCCGCATCTACTCCTTCCCCGACGCCTCCGCCCCCGACTCCGAACACGAATGGTCCTTCGGCGGCGGCCCCTCCGAAGGCCACCGCCCCCCCGGCACGCGCATCGTCTTCCAAATGCGCAAAACCGTCTGCACAACCTCCTACGCGATCAGCAACCGGGGCGCACACAAGCTCGAAAAACATTTCCGCCAAGCAAACTCCCCCATCGATCTCAAGATCTGGGCGGACTGTGAGAACGATCCGGATCTCGCGTGTCTGAGCGTGTGGCCGCAGGTTATTAGTATGGCGGAGTCGAAAACGAATATTAAACATACGGAGGGGGGGTTGAGTTTTGGGCATGAGATTACGGAGGAGAGGATTGTGGCGGGGAATGCGATTCAGGTGTCGGCGAGGGTGAATGCAAATAAGGGGACGGCGGGGGATCCGAAGAAGTGGATTTGGGAGTGGATTAATGGGGAGAAGAAGGAGGAGGAGACGAAGGAGGGGGAATGAGAAGGGTTGCGAAAGGATATCGTCATATTAAGGAGTACGGTTGGGGGCTTTCATCGGGAGTTCTAAAGGTGATCATGGATACCCGGGCATTGGGGGTTGAGGGGTTCTCGGTCGACATCGGTATCATGTGTACGCATTACTCTGGGGTGGCATTTCTACGGGGCCAAAGTACTGGCGCAATATCAACGCATCGCTGTGGCTTTCTCTCTTCTGGGTGGGCATTTTCATGGGTACTAAGGTAGCTACGATCGGGATTCGCATTCGGAGTCTATCTGTCTTCCGCTGCCTTGGGAGGAATTTGACATACCTACCTACCTTCCTGTAGTTTACTTATGTAAMCAAATATCAAATTAATACTCTCCAAGACTATCAAAAACATAGCATACCATATCAATCACACAACTTTTCGAAGTCAAGACACATGTATTAATGGATTGACAAAGGGTGGGAATCTATATACGTCCGCTTATGCCTTCTTCCAACAACAAAAGTGGTATCTCTGCTAACTAACTAGGTGGGTAAGGTAAGGTAGGACGCTCACATGCACAAAACATAAACATATAAAAATGCTAGCTCTCATCCGCTAAAAGCACGTCATGATCAAAAAGATATGCGAATGATGGTATCCGCACGCACTGAGAATCCAAGTTTTCATCTTCCAACAAATGATGATATCTCTTCTCACTAGGTAGGTACGGTAGGACGCTCGTGGTACCTGAATGCATCACACAACACAATATGAGCTTTGTCCATCCAATCACATGAACATATAAAATGCTGGCTCCAATCAGCTTAAACCCCGCTATGGAAAATATTTCTGCGGATGACGAGTTGGCACTTGGGGAAGAGCAACAAAAATTATCCAACCCCGTCCGGACGGTCCCTTCCAATCTGATTTGATTTAATCTTCATCTACCATTCCTTCTACCACATTGCCTACTGTTTCTATCCATGAAGAACCTTCCTCCGATTTTGTGCTCTGCTCTTTTTCATTGGTATTTTCATGCTCTTGCTCTTGCTCTGTTGCCACTGATGATGGTAACGGTGTGGGGACACTTGATGTAGCGATGCTCGCAACTATGGGAGAAACGAGACTCTCGGGTAGAGAAGAGGATGTGCTGTTGCCCACTTCCTGCATAGCCGGTATTGTTGGCGTCGAGGTTGGGAAGACGTCTTGATTCGCGGTTTGAAGTGCAAGCCGTGGAGGGGTTGGAGAGCGTAGAGAGAGGAACAAGACGATAACGCTAAGGATGAAAATAGCAATATTGCGGCGGTCTTCGAGAGCGTGGTGGATATACTCGACAAGCAGGTCCGAGAGCGGTGTTTCCTCGGTCCTCTTCCTATGTCGCCGCCTCGATGGTTTCTTGGGCGTAGGTAAAGGCGTGGTTTCGCCAAAGCCGTCCACAAAGGCTTGGGGATCACCGCCACGGGGTATAGCAGCATCACCGTAGATCTCCCTCAAGCGCTCATCATCTAATCCCGCAACACCCTCTTCCCTCTCCATAGGCACCTGTTCTTGCTCGCTCCGTATCTTCTCCTCTTCTTCCTCTCTCCGCAACTCAAGTTCTCGCTTCATGTCCTCCTCCATCCACGGTAAGATCTCCACATCCACCCTTTCCATTTCCCGCCACGCGGCACTCCACGCCCCGGCGCGCATTAGCCCGTTCGCTGCGAAGAGTTTGATGTTCCATCTCTTATTCCCCTCGCCCGCCGTTCCGAATCTGCCATCTCGGATACGGCGGCCGCAGTCAATACAGATATCCGCATCATTGGTGTCATCGTTGTCAGAGTCTGATTCCCCTCCAGCGGCTAGGATATCGGCTTCTTCTTCGGCCGAGAGGTGGAAATGTCCGCATTTGAGGATGCGAGGGGTTTTGAGCTCAAGGGATTCGAGGAGACGCTCTTCGAGGAGGTCGTAGTCTTCTCTGGGGTGGGGGATTAGTATGCCTCGCTCTAGGACTGTGGGGGTGGCTTTTTCGAGCAGAAGTTTCCAGTTTTCGAGGATGGAGGGCGGGAGGACGGATTCCATTGTTTGTTGGGAGTATATAAGAGGTATGGGGAGAAGGGTGAGGTGCAGGAGGACGAGGGGATATTCTTTCTTGAGCTTTTTCACGGGGCCAAGTTTTGAAGGTGAGCTCATGCTTATTGCATTCCGGTGGGAGCGGACAGAGCGCGGAGTCCCTTGTCGCGAAGGGGTATAGGTTTTGTGTCGTTGTTCAGAGGAGGGGGAGATGAGGTGAGGAGGAGTGGTATCGAGTTGAATTGCGCGGACGGAGGACGGGTTGCGGAATGGCGACCGGGTCTTAAAAGGCGTGAAAGGTGAAGAGGAGTGGTTTGGCAGCTCATAATGGGAATCAAGGATGGATATTTCGTCTTCAGAACCGTTTGATGTGCGTGGAGAGCTAGTGCGAGTGGGCTGGTCGAAGACAGCTTCGTCGGGACCACTCGAGTGGTGTTGTGAACCTGATAAAGATGCTTCGTCGTCATCAATTTCCCGGCCAAGGTTGTCTACCGAGTGATCCAGAGCTTGTGGAGACGAAGATAAGTTGACATCGATGTCGTGTAATGACTGGCGATTGTGGTAATCCTGGAAATCCTCAGTCGAGGTCTCCATTGGGACACGCTCTGAGACGGATCAGCAGTTACACCAAAAGCGTGCAAAGCCGAATTTATTGATAAGTAATGGACGGTGACGTGAGTGCGTATGACGGTTCGGATGTCTCGAATACCAAGCTCTCGGTCAAGTTGGATTGTGTACAAACGCCGACACTATGGTTGCCATGGTGATGGGACCCTGACCCCCAAATCTTGGCACCGCACGTTTCTTGCTCATTCGCTAGCAAAATTTTCTCATAGCGGGAAAGGAAGTCTATTCCGTCTATCAAAATTATATCAGCCATAGTAGTATTACACAAAAGCCAGGTGTCCGGGCCGGACACTGTGACATGAATGTCCCATATCTCCGATGATAACCCCCCCTGATCTCGCTGACATGCAAACAATTAATGGGACGCCATGGAATGAGTGCAACATCCATCCCTTCGATGGCTGACCGTCGTCCACCAGCGGCAGAACTCCGCGACGTTACCTCTGAAAGCTGGACCCCAACTATCGGAGGGATAAGAGGTAGCTCTAGTGCTTTACTTCGCAATCTCTACACCACCGGTTGCGCCTAAACGTGTCAGCAAGGCTACTGAGATCACTGGCTTGAAATGTACTTACCAAGGAGCTTCTTGATATCGCCGTAGATAGCGAATTGTCCGGCAGTCAACGTGCCAACCTAGCCGCCAAATTTAGTATTATTCCATAGAATTAGGGTTAGGGTCCTTTCATATACCATGAACAGACGGGCACCAAGCCCTGTATAGCTTCCACGAAGTCCGAGCTCTTTTGCGATCTTGATAAGGCGGCTTGTAGTGCCTTCCCCAGGAAGTCCTTTGGTCTTGTTGATCTTACTGAGCATGGTGTCTGCTGGTTGGGAGACAAAAGCGGCAGCGAAACCAGCAATAAGACCAGAGCCCAAGTTAATGGTTGTTTGCATGCCACCTGAGGCTGTGGATTTGTCAACACGCTTGTAGACGGCTTCTGCGACCTTCTCATAGACCACGAACTTGGCCATCGTGTAGGGTACCCTTGTCTGAGCTTAGCTTTGAAATATCCATCGTAGTTTCGCAGACCTACTGCTTAAAGAGGATGGGTCCGAAGCCTGAATAAAAAGCGCCGAGACCTTCTTGACTCGCAATCTTGCCAAATCCACTCAGCAACCCGGTCGCGAAGGTAGGCTGCGAGACAAGTCGAATTCTAGTAGCCTCTAGAGGGCAGAGCGCAATATCTGCAAAGAACTCGGCAAGGGCGGACGACGCAAGATACACAGATKTGCGGTTATTTGATGCGGTTTCGTAGCCGAGGTAATTGATGCATTGCTGCTTGAAGAGTTCATATCCTCCAAACTTGAAGGCGCCTTGGAGGAAGTAGCCTGCAGCGGTAGGACCGAATCCAGTCAAGAGCGCACCGGCACCCTCGTTGGCGATGACTTGACGGAAGCCACCAATCATACCCTTATTGTATGTTAGGGGATCTAATTGTATCCGCGTCTTCACGCTGGTTGCCATCGCATCAGCTTTGGTAACAACGGGATTGAATGCGTTACTCACACATCCACTGGTGTAAGACCTCCATGGGTGACAGAACAGCAGACAGCACCGGCCAAAGCGAATCTCGMGTATAGGGCGATGCCACTGAGCTTCTCCGGGGTTTGAGCAGCTGTCTTCTGTACCAGTCCGTCTAACTTTGTCGAGCCTGTCGACGATGGCGGTGCCGATGCAGCCATCTTTAATATGTATAGAGGGTGACGATGTAGAGAAGAGAGAGAAAGATGTTTTGTCGATGGGGGGGGTTGAATAAAGATGAAGGACAATCCGAATCTTTTCCTTCAGCTAGTGGCTTGGCGCCAGCTCGGATTCAACGCAGTGAAAATCCCTCCGCGACTACAAATGGATACATAAAATTATTCTCCAATAAACACACACTTGCACCGAATGTCGGAGCAGGAGGCTTCAAATGCAAAAATGACTCTAAGAGTACGGAGGACAATGAACATCATGTGTTTCCTGTGGGCTCACGGCTGAAGCAGGAACAATAGCACGAATGCCTCTCCTTCAAGGCCAAACCATTCAATTTTCACTATAGCATGTCTTCTATTGAGCTCACAGCATGCCAACCTCCTGCAGTAGATTAAGAACTCTCTAGACCTAAGGGCCAACAATTTCCCATGCCAGGTGGCTCCACGTCAATCCAACGTGGGTCGCATGGCCTTTGGACGTTGTCCCCGCAACTCTCCTCGTGCAAGTGGACGAGAAGGTCGCTGATATCTTGCTCTGTACTCCTTGCGAAATTTTTTTGATACCCATCCTCTAGCTCAATAAAATAGCAGACACTTTCTAGGCCTTAATTAGCAAGGTTCTCGTCATGCTTCTCTTGGGTCTGCGGCTCAAACTGTCAGGTTGCTATGCATTGCTCTAAGCACCGTGCATCTTCCATGGCATTGGATGATGGAGCTGGTATCGAAATGCCTTGTGCGTCGTTCCGTCCCAAATTCGGCTTCCTCGTCGCTCCCTCGCYAATGCTTTCCTCAAGTGTGGACAGTTCAAGCTCCGTTTGGGGCCCATACGAGTCTGGTATTTGATGTTAGGGCTTCTTACGCAAAGTATCTCACTTGACTCTGCCACAACTCGCCACTCCTTCTCTTCGCTAGGCGAAACACAGCTGGAGTGCCGTCTGCACACGGTAACCGGGCGCAATCTCGGGCCATTGTTCGACAAATCACATATAGAGACGCCATAGTCGTATACAGGCAAGCCGTAACTCCTATTCAGGCTCTTATTGCATTTTCCACCCTATGTCATGGTCCTGTCTGTATCCTATATCATGTTTTCATTCCAACACTTATTCCGGTGCATGCTGCATTGCCTGATGGACTCGAAATATTCGCCATTTGATGTTCTGTCCGATACCTTCATCATGGCGTACGTAGGTCGGGTAGGCCGCTATTGTTGGCCTTCTCCAAGTTCAGTTCAAGGGTAGTGATAGGTCCCCAATGAATGGTATTCATCTGCCAGGCAGGCACTAAAGGAGTTCCGTGGCTCACTCAACTACGCAACGTGTGTCAGATGCCTGGCCAGAAGCTTCTCTTGAAGATGAATCGACATGACTGTTGATGCCTTGCACATCACCTTCTAAGAAGTGTACACAGCACCCTCTCACAACGCTTTCAGCCTTCAGGCTGCATGCACCGCATTCAGGTTGTCACAATTCCTGCGGCTTCTGTATTACAATGAGGCCACGTTGTGAAGCATTAAGGATCTTTGGCAACAGAAAAGGCATGATCTCGAGGGTTTTCGTGAAGCATTGGAAGACTCATGAGCCCAATTGAGCTCTGCTCTCGCGTGCAGGTTCGCTTTTTCCCCCACACCTATCCAGATTGTCAGACTCGAGTCGGAATCGAGTGCTTTGCATTCCACCTAGATGGCTGGATGAGGGTCTTCAACGGTGACAATATTCGCTCAACTGAAACGTCTTCAGGTTGAAAAGTCAGAGGAAACTATCTCTAACTACAGAAAGACCTACTCTAGAAGATCTCTTGCGATTTACGACAACCGCCATCCGATTCCAATCAGCTTTGTTTCGCTAATAGTTCCTCACTTCAGCCTAAGACAGAAGATGCGATGATATAAGCCTACCACTCACCAAAAATACCGTTATCACATTTGAATTCTGGGGAAGCCTTGCAGCAGGCCCCGGAAAACTACGTCGACCCCAAGGTAGATCCGCAGGATGACTTCCGCACGTGGGGAGCAATGTTTCCGGAATGTGGAGAAGCGATATCTAATCGTTCATGCGGTCCTGTCCAGCGATTAACCGCAGGCCTTGCAACTAGACATGTAGTCATATTTCCGATGTCAAGGAGCTCTACATGAATCAAAGCTGCAGTAACATACACTAACTAACCTCAATGATTTTCCTGCAGTCCGCTGCATCTATGGCACGATCATTACATCACGGCATGCAGCTATTGGCACGGTAGATGAATGTCGAGCAAATTGGGATCCAAGCCGATGGAAGCAACGCTTAATTGAATTTCTCTCAATGCCAGTATCATTTAGCCCCGCTACAATTCGGTTTCAAAGTGTAGGAACGCCCTATCGTCGTATGGCAGCTAAAGCAGGGCAAACCATTCGTATTAGCGTTTTATCACTCTGCTTCTGAATCCACCAACTCCGCGGCAACCTCACCCAGACCAGATCTGTCATCTTCCAGAAAGAAGGCGGGATTGGACGTTTCAAACAGACATCTGGTATAAACAATAACACACAAAAATAGCACATACCGATGGCACACGAGTTGTCGCATCGAAAATAACATCAGCTAATGCCATTGTGAAACGTTGACAAGCTTTGACCATCCCATTAAGAATCGCTTACTCTGAAACAAAATCTGGGGTCATCTCCGCAAGGCTTGCCGAAGCTATGACGCCGGAAAATATACTGGAGAGATTGATAATACTTGACGAGGCAGATTACTGGATCCATAGTGGGGATGCTGATAGGGTCCCTCCCTGTGGACCTGGCCTCTACTGGCGCCAATCTTATCTACTCAAAACAATACAGCCATAGCGCCGTCAGCAAGATAGCTTCGGGAAGGCTTGGGTGTTGTGCATGATCGAGATCACTAAAGGTCGACGATTGGAGGAACTTTAACCGCTTCTACGTGAAGCTGGTGGATCCTCTGGGGATCACAAGACCAGGACGCCTTGTGTGTTCGCTCGACTTTGGGTAACTGTGAGCGGATTACGAGCCAGTCATTGCCAGATACACCATCTCTGGTCTTGCCATGGTGGCTTCATCGGCCTCATCGCTGGGCCAGAAATCACGGCCTAGAGTAGATATGGTATGATTGGCACGACCATTTCGTAGCTCACAATGGCTGCGCTGCATATGCTAAGAGAATCTGGTAAAGCCGTACTCTACCGACTCACATCATCGATAGTGACCTCGTATCGACGTAAGACGAAAACATCTCGCCACTGGTTCCATGGCCGGTCTGGGAGCTGGCACGAGCGCCACAAAAAAGGTTTCTTGACCTAGATTGTGGTGTCAAATAGGCATCGAGACTCCAAGCTCTCATAGCAAGCTTTCGCACCCCACGGTATCCAAATCTTGAGAGCGAATCATAGAAGCCACGTTAAGGTAGTGGGAACTGAACACAATATACCCTACGGAATATGCTCCATAATTCACGTGCATGCTCTAGCACACCTGAAAATCAGAGAGTGGCAGGAGAATGGGAGAAACAAAGCAGGGAAAGAAAGGAGATATCAATCTCGGATCTACAGCTGATCGAACTCGTTCCATGGACTTGATGAGCACACAAGGCTAATAGCAAAGGTTTTGGTGCTTTGGTCGTGATGACAAGAATGATGTCCGTTTGCGCGGCTGTAAGGATAGTTCGCCTGCGTTTGCCTTTTAGAGGAATTTGGTCTCAGGCGTTGATCCTATCCTCGTAAGAATCCCTACAAGGATGTTAGAAGCGACGAAAACAGAGATCCAATGGCGCCGACAGATTGGTGCTTGCACAGACCATYCTTCCACATGGAAAGTACAGCAGTATGAAAGGTTTGTGCCACTCGAAACAGACGCATGACCGCTGAGCCAGATGTCCCCTAGAGGCGGCTTTTTTGTTTCAGGTTTCAGGCTATCCTAACTTAGGATACTATTTGGGTCATCGGTAGCAGGCGTGGCTTCACCCGTCTCTCGAACACTCCACCAAGAGATAGAGTTTCCATTATCGCGCTCAGAGCTTACAAAAATCTGCGTTCAGCTAATGCACGAGGTATTGGTCGAAACGCATGAGGGCGATTGCTATTGGAAACGTTTCAGCTATTTCCGGCAACGCAGGAGGGCTGGTACCACAAGCGGTAGCAAAGGCGTACCAGGAGTTCTCAGCTATGGTCCTCTATTCTAGCGAGGACCTTCCGTGTTCAGTTGTCGTCATCAAAAGCTGGAAATCAGTGGTAGATTGAAGGGTACAGACGAAGAGTTGAGACCGGGTGTTGGGGGCTGGGCTGGACTGCAAGTCTGCTGCAATGTAAGCGCACATCGATCCTTCTACGTGCCTTCCATGATGCTGGTTCTGACCATTTCGGTAATTTTCTAGAAGGCCACTAGAAGGATGTCGATCGATAGGGGAGCAGGGCGGGCAGGCATCATCATCCAATCATCCAGGCAGTGGAGGGGAAGAGTGATCGGGGTAAGGACCTAGGGCGAGTTGATCACAGCGCTTGCCCCAACGGGTGTGGCAGCCGAAGCTGCCGATCAGATGCTGATGGTTTAGTGATGACTTGGGCCCTGTCGGCATCCCGGTCTGGGCAGTCCGTTCGGCACCCTACTAGGGGGTTAGTAGGGTGGCCCCCCTAGAGTAAGCACCTAAGGCAACCCCATCTTAGCGACCTCCTTTAGCGTCTCCTACTAAAAGTACGGCCAGGCCAGCCCTAATAATGTGACGCTAGAAAGGTCCTTGAAGATCCTGCTCGTACCATCCAGCAGGCTCCAATACCCCGGCAGCTTCTGAAGCAGCCACTAAGTCAAGATCCTTCTCAATGGCTGACGCCAATTCCACCACTGGTGTGGATATTATCATCGCGCGTCGACTTTCATATGACGTTCCCCTACACTTCCCCAACCACTACTTTTCACTTGCACCTAATCTCAATCCACTAATACCTAATACGCACAAACCCTGCTTGACCCTATTGACCCTGACAGGAGTCAAAGGAGGCGTCGCGCGGAATGATCCCTGCAGGTTTGGTGAAAGAACCTGACCTGCTCATTCGGCATATGTTCCACCAATGCCCCACACTTTCTCTCTTTCAAAACATCTAGGATCACAAAAATAATAACATACCCCGCAAGTACCTCGCAACGAACGGTGCAGAACATTGCGGCTATAACTTCTGACTCTATACCTATCCCAGCCTAAACCCTCAAGCCCTGTGTATCAAGCTCAAGCATGCTTATAGACAATATCTGATCTGCACACTGATCAACAATCTGCCTTAAAGGCCGCGTCCCTGTCCTCCACAAAACCTTTTAATACCATACAATTCTATTCTTGTGGTCCAGCGCGACTGCACAAAACGTCTTTCATGTTTGACTGTTCTCCTTCCATGATGTTGCTCTACCACCGACCAGTCCCAGCCAAAATCCCCAAACGGCGCTCCAGGGCCGGTAAGCATTACCTTAGATCATCCCGCCTGCCGCCTGCACGTCAGGTTACCGCCCCCATAAGAAGCATAAAGCTGACCGTTGTCCCCTTTCTTATTTATAGGTTGCGTGCACTGGTGAGTACTGCTATGAACCTATAATCTTAAATCAAATGCTTACTATGGTATAGCAAAGAGAAGAAGAAGAAGTGTAATGAAGAACGACCGCAGTGTGACCGGTGCCTCGAACGCGGATTAAGGTGTGAATATGAACCAGTCAAGCCGAGGAAGAGGAGGAGAACCGTGTCGAACCCCGAGCATATGGGCATGAGGCCCCCAACCACAGCTCCGGGCCAACATTACGGATTCCACGACAGGCTGCAAGCTCTGCGTCAGGACTCCAGTTCAGGCTCCTCTATCCTCTCAGGTTCCCCAACACCACCATTACCAGCAATCGCAGAAGGTTGGGAAGTCCACAGTGCGGACTCAGTCTTTAGCGACTCTGCTTCGAGCTGTGGCAGTGACACATTCGCAGACATCAATTCGCCCCTACCACCCTTCACATCCCTCGATAGCTTTGCACGAACAAATCCAACCCTCGACGACGTCAAGCACCTTCAGATGGATCCTTTGGAGAACTTTGCCAGGGATCCTCCTGCGTATGATCCAGATATTGTCACAACACGAGAAATGTTTACCGCCCCACCCTCAGCACTCTCCAGAAGCAGCTCCTACCCAGACCCTACCAGTGCCTTTCTCTCACCGCAATCTGGGGGCTCGCCTTACGACTTCACGCCTAGCCTTCACACCCAATCTCCTAGCCTTCCACCCTACTCCGAATATACCAGTCGAGAATCTCGACGAGGTCTTCTAGATCATTTTTGTAACGTTTTAAGCCATTTGATCGTCTTTAAAGAGGACTCTGGCAACCCATTTAGACAACTGGTTCTACCAATGGCTCGAAAGAGTCCGCCATTATTGAATGCCATTTACGCCATATCAAGTGCTCACCTTGAACATCGAGGACTGCAAGTGGAAGAGCGAGCGCTAGATCTTCACTCAAAAGCTCTACAAGGCCTGGCAGGACTCATTGCACATAAAGATGAGGGCAATAGAGACGAGGTGTTAGCAGTAATTATCCTTCTTTTGTATTACGAGGTAAGTCGAAAGGAGATGATGGCATTATATGGCGGAACTCTAATCTAGTGACCAGATTGTTAGAAGCGGCTCTTCCACGGTCCTAAACAGCCATTTAAGAGGTGCTCTATCCATCATGCGCGAACGAAGAACTAAGCGCGGCCCCACAAGTGCATTTCTCGAACGAGTACGTTGTGCAAAATTTTGCTCGTGTTGAGACCAACACTAACACGCATTCCAGGCATTTCGCTACTTCGATGTCGCTTCCGCCCTCTCTTTCGGTTCCTCTCCAATGTCCGGCACAATCCTCGTCCCCACAGCCCAAGACTTCGTCTCCATTCACGACCGCTCCCCCATGGCCTCAGTCGACACTTTGTTCGGCCTAGTAGCCGATCTCTGGCCCATCATCCACCGCCTCGCCTCCCTCGTTGACGTCAAACGCTCTCTAGACAAAGAAGAACGCCAATCGCCCGGCCACGACAAAGCCAACACCATGCGCGCCGATTTCGAAACAAATACCACAAGCATCGAACTCGCGCTGCAGCAATGGATCCCCAAAATTCCTCCCACGGTCGTCACCATCGAAAACCCCGCCGACGATTCCCGCCTACAGAGCATCTTAAACAACGCCGAAGCGCACAAACAAGCCTCCTTCGTCTTCCTCTACCGCATCATCCTCTCCTACCCCCGCTCCGACACCAAAGTCCAAACCCCCACCAAGCAAACCCTGCAAGCCTGCCTCCGCGTCGTCATCTTCTCCGGCCCCATGGCCACGCTCGTGTGGCCGCTCTTCACGGCGGCGTGCGAGGCAGTAGAGGATGTGGATCGGAATGTGGCGCGGACTGTGTTCCGGCATTTGGAGACGAGACAGGGGATGAATAATATTGTGACGGCGTGGGAGGTGTGTGAGGAGGTGTGGAGGAGGAGTGATGCTGGGCATGGGGAGGTGGAGTGGAGGGATGTGGCGCAGAGTTTAAGTAAGGAGGTTTTATTCGGTTGATTGATTGATTGATTGATGGGGAAGGGAGATTTGTACGCGTATCATCACCATGATCAATTCCCTCTTCACATTTTCATTTTCGATCATGGGTTTTTGGTTCTGGAGCATATACCACAGGGCGTTTTCTTTTTGTCTTCTCTTTTCTATCTTCTCATGTACCAACAGAAATAGACTTGGGTCCGCGAGGGGGGTTGAGGAGGTCGTCTTGATACATACATTCCTTATGAGCAATCTGATGTACGAAAAAATACTCTATAGACTTGGCGTTGATAAAGTCCATCAATCAATCAATACATCTATCTA
This sequence comes from Cladonia macilenta KoLRI003786, assembly GCA_000444155.1. NCBI lineage: Eukaryota > Fungi > Ascomycota > Lecanoromycetes > Lecanorales > Cladoniaceae > Cladonia > Cladonia macilenta. The sequence goes on from KE598561.1 coordinate 825,512, forward strand.
TTTACCCTACATAGACTTCTTTCTCTCTTTATGTATTCAACCATAACAGCAAAGCGTACTCTACCCTATATCCATAGGTAGGTGTCCTTGCGTGCCTGGGAAGCGAGACCTGAATACTGACCACTACCCCCGCTCCTCATATGAACTCACCGAACCAAAAATAACCTCCTCCCCCACCTGCCCCACACACACACACACACACATACACACACCCTCAGCACAAAACGCCACACCCCCAAACCCCCCCTTCCCCGTTATAAGGCTAAAACACAACGCCATTTACTGCAACGCCGTTTACTGAGGCTGAAGCTGACACCCTCCACTCCATGCAGAACGCCGTTCAGCCCTAGTAAACTACAACATCAAACGGGCTTCTGGGCTTTTCGGTACCCGGTTTCTCGGGCTGCGAGAGGATTTTCAGGGGAAACGAACCGAGAACCGAAAAGCCCAATTCTGGTTCAGCAGCCCGTGTTCCGTGTTGTGATACGTAGTCGCACTAGTGGGCCGCGTTTGTGCGTTGGGGGTGGGACGGGTGACCCCTTGATAAGGGGAAGGCTGGCTATTTATAGGGCGATGTTTGGGGTGTTTGGTGTTGGGGGTTAGGGGGATGGGTGATGATGAGGGGGGAGGAGGATGGGTACAGGTGAAGGGTGAGGACAGGTGTTAGTAAGGGAGGTTTGTGTTGTGACTTGTGGGGGTTTGAGAAAGAGGTGAGATGGAAGGAAAGGCGAGAGAACACGTGCGTTCCTGATTCTTTCATTCAGTAGGTAGGTAGCGAGCGATCAATCACTCTCAACTACCTTACCTATCCTACCTCCATGTCCTGCAATCCAATCCAACACCATAACATCATCGCCAACCCATCATCAAAAAATCTCCACCTCAATCTCCCCGTTGGTGTGGTGGCCTAACAGATTAAATTAATCATAATCAGATACCCGCCCGCGCCAGCACTACTTTAGCCCCTCCACCACCACTAGGTCCCAAACTAAGAGCCACCAGCGCTAAGCTAGCTACCACCAATCCGCTTGAGGAAGGCTTCTAGAAGGATCAATCATTCTTCTAGTGGCAGGTGGTGTGGGGCTGGAGATGCCGATCGCGGGATAGTGTTAAAGGTACTTTTTCAATGGAAGAGAGGTTTTCTAGCGGGGACGGAAATTCTTCTAGTGGAATTCTAGTGGGATTCTAGCGAGTTTCTAGCGTGCTTCTAGTGTTTCGATCGGGGGGTGAGATCATATACTAAAGTCGAGCAATAGAAGTTGAGATTGGGAGCTGAATTGTTGGTGGTGGAGACGGCTCTTTCCGTTTTGGAAGTGGACTTTTGTGCTGGAAAAAATGGATGACCGAAGGAGGTAGCTTGGCTACCGCATGTGGTGAGGTTGTGGTGCACGATGATGTTAACAGGTGAATGGGGGGTGCGCTGTCACTTACGAAGACAATTATATATGCATATGTATGCGCGCGCGACGCACGGCGCTGTCCAACCAAGGAGGCGTAAAACGGCTGCGGTTGCAAGAGCCGGATGGTAGTGGCTGTGAGATCGTCAGGGATCAGCGGTCATGACTCGAAGGGGCCAAGGAGGGTAGGGAGTGTTGATTCAGGGTCAGCCGAAGGAAGAAGGCTTAGAAAGTTCTTCGTGTCTTCCGTGCTAGTCGATCACTGTTGATCTCCTCGTCCAGATGATGTTGAGATGCGTTAATTGCGAATGATGTATGATGTCTATGGGCGTGCATGGTTTCCTTCCCCTTTCCTTGATGCGAGTTGAGCAGACGGGTTCCCTGGGGCGCGTACCGATTGGTTGCACCAATTTTGCTGGTTTTGTGGCTTGGTCGGAGGATCTGCTAAAGTTGCTACTTTATCAGCCATCTTACGTACCTAGCCCATTGCCCCGCCGTTGGACTATGCGAAACTCTGACAAGTTTCCCAGGAAATTGATATGTTCACATGATAAACTTATCACCGACTTTAACGATGTGGAAGAAAGCACAAAGGTCAGCTGGTCAATTCGTTACGTGATAATAACCACTGAGAGATACCTCACGCGGAGTAGCTTAGGCGAATCGCCTACCATTCCCGAACAATTACTGTATTGCATTCTATGATCGAGCCCAACCAAAGATTCTGGACTTCACCCACTCATCTCAGAGCAAGTCACAATGCTTTCCATTTTGTATGACCGGCTTTGCAAGCTTGCAGCATTCACTTGAGGCTGATCAATAACGACGAACGAGCGATCAGACATATGAGAGCGTACAACCTAGACTTCAGGAGGGTATCAGAGAGCCAAGTGCGTTGAGCTTGCCACCCTGGACTGAGAGAAGCTAGTCCAAACTTGGTTCTTTTCGGTCCAAAGATGTCAATAGATAATTATATAGTAAGTGACGGAATCATAAAGATCGCCGTTACAGTATCAGACAGCAACTTGGCCAATGACGCTTCGACGTCTTGCTTACACAGTGTCACACGTCGACTGTTCAGAGACATCAAACTATCTTATTCCTCTGTAACAGTGTGAAAGCAATGATTATTTGCCTGCGCAATATCTGTTGATGGACTCCTTTAGACTGTATATGTGTTTCTTCGCCCCTAGTCAAAGGCCGTATGGTCGTCCTAAGCCGGTCCGACAGGTGCCTGTAACAGCGAATATGTCCTGTAAACTTGATACTAGCCTCACCGCTTACACTCTGAGACCCCAATGGACACACAAACAGAAAAATATAGGACACATAATGCTCGGCCGAGGTAGTGAGCCTTTTTGTGAATCGCAAACCTGCATAGACCAACAGGAACCCCTGTGAATACGATCATTTGCCGACCGCTGTAAAGTAGATGCTGCAGAAGCTTTCTTAGGGAGACATACGTATATATCAGGTTTTGTGGTGTCACCTGAAGACCCAGATACTACAGGCCATGCTGCCGCATTAGCGTTGCGCACTCGAATATCATCGTTAGCACGATCCGCAATGGGCTTCTCCTCATGGCCTTTTGCTCATCATTGTAAAAGGAAGGGCCTCAACGGATTCGGCTCAACCACGTTAGACTTGGACCGAAAGTAGGTGCCTCTCAAACGGCACACAACACTCGTAAAAGACATAGGCATGTATACTATGGGCTTTAACCCAGCGAGTCAAGTGTTAACGACACCTTAGCTAACAACATGGGAGTTCTACCCATGTTTGCGAATCCTTGTTTAGAGAGCCTACGTTAGCATCTCACCCTAAAACCAGCATCAGTTCTAKATGGACTGGGCAAGCCTTCTGCAAATTCAGCGGCACGTATTCTTGTTGTCGACAGCAATTAGATGTGGGGGTGGCAAGACCTGTCGGCTCCAGTCACAGTAGTCATGATCCTCAATCCCTCAAAATCATCACGAGGTTCCCAGGCATAAGTCCATCCCTAATCCCATTAAGCGACGACGATGCCTCGTATCTCGAAACATATGACTCTAGGTAGTGCTCTTAGAGCGAAAGATCGAGCTGTAGTCTCCTTCCTAGATTTTGAGGACTTGGATTGACCGAAGTGTAGCGAAGTGGCTTTCCTAATGGATGTCTTGCATAACAAGCGATCCAATCGATTGCGCAATGCGCACGTCAAAAATGCCTTGCGCCTCTTTGGCTGGTTTTGGTAGGAACATGAAACAGGTAGTTATCAACAATGGCGAGTATCTTGGTGGCATCTAGAGCACCATGGCTTCGGTGGTGTCACCGAGTCTTAGAACATCCACCATCCACCATCCCTGCTGCAGCACTCGTATTGCGTTATTCTTGTATCGTCTCCAACAACCAGCTAACTACGCATCAATAACGGGTTAAGCGCTTGAGCTCGGCTTCAAATCTGGTTAGTATAATATCAGGGTCGTCTGTCAGTCCACCTTCTTGCTAAGTTTTCGCGCCTTCCACGGCCGACCTTGGTGGCGATATGAACACCCAAAGAACCCGAGGGACCTTGCTGTCTGGGGTAGCGGTACCACGCTACAAGGACCCTGCTGGTATTTGGTTAAGATAACAGTAAGTATCTTACCACCAGTGATCACCTTTTGGTCTAGTCGTAACGAGGTCTGCTTTTCCCGTCCTCGCTCTGGCTTTCATGACTCTGCTAGCGTCCTAACTATCCGCCTTGCAATCATGTCTGCCAAGTCCTTGTCGTCGCTCCGGCAGCACCTATAGTGCTGTTTTCAATACAGACTAGGTAGGTCGCCAATGTCCTTTCTGCCTTGACCAGAATGTTCAGTATCGGTCCTAGCTGCAACCATCTCGTACGCTCTTGTGACCTCATTATTTCTTTCCACTAGCTATAGACCATCCCTATGCCTCGTCCTCAACAACGGCGTGAAAAGTGTGTTTGCTACTCTTCTTCCTAGGGGCTTCGGTYAGGCTTGATCCCGCATCTCAATAACTTGCGATTTGTCTTCAGTCTTTTCGATGGCTGTAGAGCCACTTGTGGCCTTGTATTCCTGTAATTACCCCTCCTTTCTACCGGTGCATTTCGAGGTTGACATTTCGATGGTGTCCGGCTTGCTATCCGCCAATCAAGTCGTGCTAGGTGAGAGGCATGAATTCGAGGTACGTGCATTTGATACTTGGAGACATAGCAAGCTGTGCGTCGTCGGGTTCTTGAATGCTTCCTCTGTGGAAGCCATGTTGTCTATCATTCAAAGGAAGTAGAACTCTTTGTCGCTCAAAGCTCTTGGCATCTCAATCGGGACTAGGTAAGGGCTGCCGCTTTTAACGAACTAGGTGGGTGGTCGTCGACGCTCTCAACCTTTTTGATGTCCTTCTCCACGGTTAGATCTTAACACAAGCAAAAGCCTGGATTGATATGGACTACTCGCATGTATTATGATATGGAATGAAGATGTGTAGAAAATTCGTTCTTTAATTTTTTTAATATACTACTTTCAACGCTTGGAGGTATCTACCAAACTCCCCGCTATATTTTGATCAGCGTGATTGCCAGTCATTAAAGTCATTGCTATGTGCATTCTTCCATTTATACAACCTTCCATATAGTCTTACTCATAGAGATCCATATCCGCATTTCCATCCTCCAACAACCCCGCCGCCTCATCCTCGGCCTCCGATTCGTCAATCATAGCATCCTCATCCTCCTCTTCACTGTCACCATGGTTAGGCACAACGGTGATCCGCCCATTCTCGATGATGACTCTCGCTTCTTCATTATCTTTTATAGAGCCCCTGAGTATCAGAACAGCAAGTCTGTTCAGGACTTCTTTCTCGATCAGGCGAGCGAGTGGTCGTGCGCCGTAGGCGGGTGAGTAGCCAGCGGAGCCCAAGTAGTCTTTGACTTCGTTGGAGCAGACGATCTTGACTTTGCGGTCGTTGAGCTGGAGACGCTTTTGTATTTCTTCGAGACGGACGTCGACGATCTTTCGAATTTCTTTCCTTGTAAGGCGGTTGAAGATGACAATGCTTGAGATTCTGTTCAGGAATTCCGGTAGGAAGTAGTTGCGTAGAGATTGCATGACCATTTCCCGGGTGGTGCCATCAATCTTGCCGTCGGCAGCATTTGGACGAGCAAGGTATTCGGCACCGAGATTGGACGTCATAACGACTATGCAATTCCTTGCGTCGACGATGCGTCCCTGCCCATCTGTAATACGGCCATCATCCATGAGTTGGAGCAGTACGGTAAGGACTTCCTTCGCTGCTTTCTCGACTTCGTCGAATAGAAGGATAGAGAAGGGTCTACGGCGCAGATTTTCCGTCAACTGGCCGCCAGCATCGTGACCAACATATCCTGGGGGTGCACCAATCATGCGCGACAGGGAGTGCCGTTCTTGGTATTCGGACATGTCAAATCGGATCATTGCTTTAGGATCATCGAAGAGGAATTCCGCGAGAGCTTTGGTAAGCAGTGTTTTACCTGTACCAGAAGGACCGCAGAAGAGGAATGAGGGTGGTTGGTTAGGATTGCTGAGTCCAGATCGCTGGAGACGAATGGCATTCGAAACAGAAGTCACGGCTTCCTGCTGACCAACAACAATCTTGCCCAAGACTTTCTCCATTTGCAATAATTTGTCCTTCTCCGAAGTACGAAGGCGTGTCACAGGAATGCCGGTCCAACGGGCTACGATCTCATTGATCTGGTCGGCCCCAACAGCATCGGTTAACATAGCTTCACCTTCAGCACCGCTGCTGTTATAAAGATCTTGGTCCGCTCTGGCACGCTCAGCTTCTAGCTGCTCGATACGAGCCTTGGTATCGGGCATGGCATAATAGAGTAGGTCGGACGCCGTCTGAAGATCTTTCATCCGCTCTGCCTCTTCTTGTTTGACTTTCAATTGATCATACTTGATCTTGGCCTCCTGGATTTCTCGACTGCGCTCTTTCTCGCTTTCGTACTTTTCACGCATGGGCTTAAGGTCTTCCTCGACATTCGCAGCCTCTTGTTTCGCCTGTGCAAGACGTGCACGAGCTGCATCATCCTTTTCACGCTCCAGAGCATGAATTTCTATCTGCAGTTGTCTGAGCTTACGCTCCATTGTGTCCAGCGCCTCCGGTTGAGATTCTCGAGTTACTCGGACAGCGGCAGCGGCTTCATCGATCAGGTCGACTGCAGAGTCGGGCAGTCGTCGTGAGGTAAGGTATCGAGCTGCAAGGGTAGCTGCCGCAACAATTGCTCCGTCAAGGATGTTGACGCCATGATGTACCTCATACTTCTCTTTCAGTCCACGCAGAATTGAAATGGTCTCGGGAATTGATGGCTCCTTGACCAAAACCTGCTGAAACCTTCGCTCAAAGGCTTGGTCTTTCTCGATATATTTGCGGTACTCGGCCAAGGTGGTTGCACCGATACAGTGCAGTTGGCCTCTTGCTAGCATAGGTTTCAAGAGATTGGCTGCATCCATTCCACCTTCACCGCTCGAGCCGGCGCCCATGAGGAGGTGCATCTCGTCAACGAAGAGGACGATCATCTCTTTCGAATCTTCTATCTCTTTGAGGACGCCCTTGATCCTCTCTTCAAACTCTCCCCTATACTTGCTGCCAGCAACGATCGATCCCACGTCGAGTGAAAGGAGCTTGCACGCAGACAAATTCGCCGGTACATCTGCATTGACAATCCGCTGTGCAAGGCCTTCGACAACCGTTGTTTTCCCGACACCTGGCTCACCAATTAAGACTGGATTGTTCTTGGTTCTTCTCGATAGGATTCGGATGACTCTTCGAATTTCTTCTTCTCGACCAATTACAGGATCAATCTTGCCCTCCCTAGCCAGAGAAGTCATATCAATTGTGAACTTTTTCAAGTTTTCATTCTCTTGTTCGGAATCTGCGGTCTTTGAATCCACCCTTCTGTTGCCACGGATTTGTTGTATGGCACTGTCAATAAGTTTGGTATTGGGAATGTTCGAGTCTGCAAGACATCTCTGAATGGACGAATCCTGCGAGAGAGCCTGAATGAGGTGGTCCTGAGCAACATAGCTATCTTTTTGCGTTTTCGATAGCTCGTTGGCATTTCGTAAGACTTTGGAAAATTGAGGTGATATGGAGACGTGTTCTGGGGGGGGGTCTTGACTCGGTAATCTGACCAACGCTTTCTTCATGGCTCGATCAAGTTGTTGCGGGTCTCCATGCGCACGCTCAACGACCTGCTTGAACAGCGGAGCAGAGCCTGCGGCATGTGAAGCGTTTGCAGAGTTGTTCTGTTGATCCTTGGACTCATCTATTGGAGGATCGAGTAGGGAGACAGCAAGGTGGAGGGGTAGGATCTGAGAGTGGGAGTATTGCTGTGCGAGTTCGTGGGCATCGGCGAGGGCTTTTTGCGCCCGGTCTGTGAAGTTCATGCCAGTAGACATGATGCAGATTGTAGGATCGCGGGATCAAAAGTAGGTAACAAAAGAAGTACGGGCTCAGCCCAGTATCTGTCTGTGGGGCTTTTTATATTGGTGCGTTTGCGCTTGGTTGTGGTTGCTTGAGTCTTTATCTGTGAGATGAGTTGTGAAAAACAAAATACTTCTACGACTTGACTTGTGTAGAATATCAGTTGGTATCAACTGAGAAGTCTTGTAATCAGTCAAGATCAAGAAGCTGCCTGCCGATTCGGGACGTTTCGAGATGCTTCCGTCAGGAATTAGGGCTAGGGCTGACAGCGTCATAACCCCACCCAACCCTCCCGGGTTGGTGGCGTGAGCCGAAACACGACGTGGTGTTGATATCGAACCACATAATACAACGTTTTGATCTACAAAGTAGTCCTTACCTCTGTTTCGCATAATTGGTATCTAATAATGTCTTCCTACCCTTGATTAATCCTCGATTGCCCGAATGGAACAATTGATATTTGGGCTATGAGCCCTGCTCTTCTGACGGTCCTTCTCCCATAATCCAACAAAGTCACCAGTCCGTAGCTCTCATTGTTGATTAACATCGAACAACACAACTTAATGAGGTACCGTGACATCTATCCGTTACATCCATCCCAAACTACTGGGAGTCTTCACTTCCAATTTGGGCAGCCGGCATCCAACAAGGCGCCTTAACCTCTGTTGCTTCCTCGATTCCTCAGCTAAATAGATACAAGTACTTCGTAGATATCAATGCCATCGGGTCTTCTTCCCTGACAAATCGTCCTACCCAATCCATCTAGCTCAAGATCCTTCGCTTATCACCCCCTATCTCCACCGGTACTGTCTCGAACGCTTCATCCTTTTCCTTAGCATAAATGTACTTGTCTGGGCAAATTGGAGCAATATATATTGTTGTCGGTTATTATTCGTAATTGAGGTTATGCTACTGAGACTGCAATTCATTACATTGTGAGAGATCGGAACAAGTACGACGAGCAAGTGTTCGAAAATTCTAAGACATATAAGCGCTATTGCTCGTAAAATAATGGAGATTCTTCCACAGCCAATTCTAGCATCTGTTCCTCGATGACTTGCATATCATCCGTCCCATGTGCTGTATCATCATCATTATCGTCATCATCATTGTCGTCCTTGGTATGTTCGCTTCGCTGCGGATTTTGTTGGTTAAGGTTCGCTGAAGTCGTATTGCTGGATCTTCGCTCGAGATAAGAGCGCAACAAAAGGATGATCGCATTATAAGCATCGGACTCCATTCCTTCTTCTGCTTTATCCCGCTCATCCTCAGCAAGTGAAATCAGGTTTCCTCCCTCTCCATCCTCTATGTCGATTTCCAGGTCTTCACGCGTCAAGAGTAGTTGCACCACATCCGACTGTCCAGAACATATTGCATAGTATAGTGGTGTTCTACCATACTGGTCTTTTATGTCCAAATCCACGTCTCCACGGGCTAGGAATAGCTCGATAGGAGTTCCATATTGGACCGCCACATGCAATGCCGTGACACCGGAATCACTTCTTAAATTAACTTGGACATCTTTATGCGCTAATAAAAGCCGCGTTCCTTCGGCCCAATCTTGGCTGCTCGCAATGTGTAATGCGGTTGTACCCCTATTATCCATTGCGTTGACCTGGATATCACTATGCGCCAACAAAAGGCGCATGTTCTCTGTCCAAGGTTCTCTGGCCGCAATGTGTAATACGGTTTCGCCTGTATCGTCTTTTGCGTTGACCTGGATATCTTCACGTGCTAGTAAAAGCCGCATTGCTTCGACCGAGTTGGATCTGGCCGCAACGTGTAATGCGGTTTTACCCTTATCATCCATTGCGTTGACCAGGATATCGTCACGTGCCAACAAAAGCCGCGTTGACTCAATGATGCGACAATCAATAGCGATCATGAGCGAGGTCTGGCCTTTCATACCTATACCATTGACGTCGATGTGATCGCAAGCCAGCAAGAGCTTCACAATCTGCAGACTATCCACCTTTTGTAATATCGCATATGATAGTGCCCACGAACCATCCTTCGCATTGAGCTCAACATTTTTACAAGCCAATAGTAGCTCCACTATCACTGTATTTTCCATGATGATTGCCACCATCAACGGCGTCCTCCCCGTCCAATCTCTTACGTTCGGATTAACATCCTCGCGCGCCGTCAAAAGCTTGACCACATCTTCATGACCCATATACACAGCCCAGAGTAATGGTGTTCTACCACACTTGTCCTCTACGTCTGGCTCAGATCCATCCTCCAGCCGCTGGGACACGAGCTTCGTCAAACCTAAGTACGCTACCAACTGAATTGCAGACCCAGTATTGAGATCTTGAGAATCCAAGCGCAACGTGTCATATGGAGACCTCCCATCATAGAAAAACCTCCCATCATAGGGAGACCTCCCATCATTGATAAAGCTCTCATCATAGAGGGAATAGCAAAACATGCCAGAGACCCTTCGAGTGTCATCAAGGAAGGTTTCAGTCAAGATTTGAATGGCTTCATCGTCACATCTCTCGGCGTGGTGTCCCCAATGCGAAACAGCGTATTCGAAGAAAGGATATTGCTTCCTCCGGAGATAGAAGCATGGATCCTGATTGTAAAATTTCAGTTCCCAAATCCCATTGACTTCCTTGGGCTCTGCTTCATGTTGTTCGGCGGTCCAGCATCTTTTGCAGCCAAAACAGAAAACCTCTCTCGCCTTATTCCCGACTCCGGTATCAGAATCAACGTCTGAAACATCGTCCTGCCGGGGTGGGCATAACGCTCCCGAGAAGACGTCGAAGAGCAGATAGGTCAGACAAGACGACGCGAGATATTCCTGGGCCTTTGGAAAGTGCATGGTCTTTGTCCGTTCCAAATACTCTTTAGTGGTGTAGTGAACGAGTCGGAGAATTTCACGACGGGAATCACGACCTCTGGTGACCAAGCCCGTGCAAGCAGATATGATGTCGTCGCAATGAACTGTACTGTCTGGGTCTAAGTCTGATGCCCCAAGCTCAATGGTTATGGCTTGCTGTAGTTCTGCTACGCTGAGCAACCGCTGGCCCTGTGTGATCCATAACAGTGTCTTTTCCGCTAAGTCACGTTCATCTGGGTGCTGAGCTTGGATCCTCTTCATGGCGTCGTCATAAGCTGAGTCAAGAGAACGAGCGCCTTCTGAGAGTTTGCCCAAAGTGTCCTTGATCGCCTTGAGATTTTTGTGGCCAACGAGAGAATCAAACGTTAGCCGGGCAAGCAGAAACCTACACAACCTAAGGTCAGATGCTCCGCCAATGCCCGAACACGGTGATGTCTGCTTACATTCCATCAGCAGCATCGATGATTGCGCTTATGATCTGTGCCTGTAGATCCTCCCCTACCACCATACGTTTCGAAAATCGGTCCATTTGTCCTAAAAGATATCTTTTCATGTCTGCAGAATTGGCTCGGACCCCTAGACGCTCCCAGAGCTCGAACTCACACAAGATKTTAGGAATAGGCCTTGTGGTTACCAATATGTTGATCCTCGTGGAGGCTTGCAGCAATTGAAGTCCTTCAATCACACTCTTTCGAGTAGAATCTCTTTCGGTGCATTCATCCAGTGCGTCAATGACTATAAAGACCTGGGACCAACTGTCACACTCAGCTCTGAGAACGTCAAAGGCTTCTTCGGCGTTTGGGTCTATATTATTATTCTTGTGTTCATCGTGATAGTTCTTGAGGGATTCAGAAATCGAATTGTGTTGTTCGGCAAGCTGCCTGAGCAAGCTTCCCACTAGATGAACAGGAGTCTGTTCCCGGTACTTGAGATAATCACAGTAGATATAGGCCACGCCAATACCGTTTTTGCGGAATCTGTTCCACAGATCATGAATCACTATAGAGGCGAGCACTGTTTTCCCGGCTCCCGGATCTCCTGGGCATAACAAGACACCACCTTCACTCTCTAGCCATTTTTTGAACCTTTCAGATTGGAGAAGCCATTGGCCTGAACAATGTTGGTGCCGGCGATAGATCTCTCGTTTCTGCGCCGGGAAATCCAGCGGTGAAAGCCATTGACAGAGTTCTCTGCGTGCTTGCTGATCCCTCGCAATGGTCTCGCACAAACCTCTCAGAACAATGGTCGTGGACGTAATACGAGCCCGCAAGTCCCTTGCATCGTCTTGATCCCATTGCAACTTTTTGGCTTTCTGACGGACACTCGCGGTAAGACCATGAGCTTCGTTGGTAAGGCGACGGTACTTGTCGACTAACTTTTGCAGGTCTTCCAGTACACTGCGGCACGCCCGGGCTGATGCATCAAGACCCTCGGCCTGCTCAGGGGCCAAATTCTGACTCGATACGGTCTTCGATACCGAATAAAGTAGCGACGAATACCCCTTAACCTCATCACGGATATCTGCAAATTGGCCAACAGACTCGTGGAGTTTCTGCCAGATATCATTTGCAAGCTTTGCGACTGCGAGAAAGTCGCCGACAGCGAAGCCAAAAGACATTATACACGTGGGGCTTGGCTAGCAAGGGACTACCAGTAGGAATATATTGTTCGAGCCTTGTCGCTTAGTCAATTCCGGACGAGTAGCTCCATTTGATTGAAGGTAGACTTAGTCCATTCCGGAACTTAGAACAATGTCCAATGAGAAAGTAGGGACCATAGTTGAAGAGCAAAGACTCATCTCGAAGGCCTGGACCAAGGAGAAGGTCATGAGTAGTATCTCAAAACCCTGGTACTGGGTGGATACTAGTAATTCCACTGATTGCGTGAGACTCCTCAAAGGCTACCGCGCAGGTACATAGATTAAGTACCTAGGACCTGCATGTAGCCGCATTCCGTGATCCATCTCTTTCGTCTCATCTTTATATGCTGCGCAGGTTGCACAGTCGCACATAGAGGCATCAGATACATCCTTCTCCTTSGAAARCCTTTCATTAGAGTCAGACCTGAAAGCTGTTCGGCTACTGCATTTATATCAGTACTGGTATTTGCTCTAGATGTCAGAGAAAGCGCACTATGAAAATCCAGGATCAATGACCAAGGTACGCCATGCAATTGAAATCGTTGCGGTTATCTGCCACTAAGACAGCCCTAAAAGTAGCCCTGGAGGAGCGGGAGCTACCCCACGGTGCCCCTAGCATTGAATCTGGAGCAGGAATAACGGGTCTTGCTCCGGAATAATCTCTCTCCCTTCGACTTTATGACGAGGCGAATCTTACTGGGCACTGGAGACTGTCAAAGATTGAGAATACTTCTAGAGCTGCTCAAGGATCTTCCAGAGTGTATACATAGAAGGGTTAATACCCTTACTGTATAGCCCTGTAAAGCTGGACCTAAAGCCGGTGAAGCGGCCCCTGGAAGAGTCCCCGAAATGATCGGCTCCGGGGGTCGATTCTGTTGCTTGGGTATTTCGTTTTAGGGTGTCTACTGGGGGCTATCCGCCAGCTTTAGGTGCAGCCCTATAGGGCTAGGTGTACGGTAAGGGGGTTAACACTTCTAGGGGTTCATTAGGGAAGGAACAGTCTTGTCGTTGCAATTTAGAGCTTTGTGCGCTGCTCTAGGGTATCGTACCAATCAAACCATTACGGCAATCACGTGAAAGGCTTATTTAGTCAATGATACGTTTGCACACTTCATAAGCCTGGAGAGTACTCGTTTGCTTAGATATGATACAACTTGCTACCGTACGATACAACTAAGTATATATGTATGCCAACGCAATCAAGCTGCATGAGCCTAGCGCATACCACGTCTCCTATCGACCTTTTAGAGGCCAATTGGAGAGCAATGAGCGCTGCAGGTACGTCTCCACGTGGCAATAGCAACTTCTACACCTTCAGTGCGAATTGTTTCAGATATTCGTAGTCTTCAACATTCGCATCAACAGTCTCCCTAATGACTTTAGCCCCCTTCTCGCCAAACTTCTCACGCCACTCCTTGTCTTCTTCTTCTTGGGTCTTGGCCCTTTTCTTCTTTGCGGAAAGGGGTTAGTATATCATATGAAACCAAGACAATCACTTACGTGAGTGCGAGGCTTGAGGTCGCGGCTGTTTAATGCGTCCTCATGAAATCCAGTCCACTTTTCGAAGGCCTCCCTAGCATGTTGTTGATCCTCTTCAGATTCCCAATTGAGCATCCTGTCACTATACTCGATGCCTACGCTCTTGCAGAATGCTTCAATCACTCCATTGGGATTGTCTAGGAGATCGTCAGCGTCTAYAACGCAGATGTCCACTTTCGCGGAATGAGCCTTGGTCATGGTGCTCCCATCAGTAGTAGCGTAACCATTGGTCATGGTATTTCCATTGGTAGTGGCGTGACCGTTGGCCGCAGGGATCCTCGATGCAATACCTGGTCCAACCAGGCCAATGGAGCGCAAGTAGTCGAAAAGACGGCGAAGCTCCTGGTAACCAGCTTCATTAGGCATGAAATCGTAAAACCCGGTCATTTTGTCGAGAGGTGGTACCGTGCAGCGATAATAGGATGGAATGCTGCTGCGTGGATGGCGGATCAGGAAGGTAAAGTGGAACTTTTCCAGGATATCAGTGGGAATTATGGTGGGATTCCCTGGCTCGGGGTCGGTGGCATATGGATATGGAGCCTCTCGGACACCGTTCGTAACACCATTGGGGATGCTGTGGAGGACCTGATTCGGATGTGGTTTCGCTACAGTTCCAACACCACGCTCCTTTCTGTTCAGAGAAGGAGCGATGGACGGTGGTGCGCCATCAGGAGGAGTGAGGTAGTAGGCCATATCTTTAATCAAGAGGCGCTTGCCCTGAATGAGGGTAAGTACGCCGTAGCGGTAATACACTCAAAAGTCATGACGTGCATAAAATAGAAAAGCATCACGGAAGACAATAAAGCTCAAACAGAAACCAACACTGAGCCATTGCTACATAGTGGCTTTGCAATTCTGGTGCAAGTGCAAAGATTGTCTTGACATACGAGAGATTCAGCGATCCCAGATGCTCGAGTCAACAGCCAGGTCCGAAGAAAATTGGTGAGGCGGCGTACAGGGATTGGGATAGTAATGATCGAGTTTTGCATGAAATGACCGCGTCTGCTTGCAAGGCTATGCAACGAAGAAGGGTCTTGCTTGTGATAGGATCGCAGGGGAAGGGGCGATTCGGACCTCACCACCCTCTTTCTCAAATCTGTCGATGATGGTCTTGTAGGTTGATTCGCTGAAGCCAGTGGTAAGCCTCGCCTTTTCGTCCTCTTCGAATCTGGCACTTAGCCTCTCAGGGCCGTAGTAGAATGCATCCCCAAAAGGTTCGTGAATGCATTTAAGGGTGTCACGGCAAGTCATGAAGACCTGTCAATATTCAGCTTCAGGTTGGACCATCAAACGTAGAGTTTTTACCCTTTCGAAAGCCGTGGAACATGCCCTTGGATGGGTAACAACAAAGATGGGATTATTAGACATCTTTGGTAGTGCAATGATGATAGAGATCGATCATGCGTAGTCAACAAGCAAAAAGCGAAGTGTACGGAATTGGGTCCAATAATCGATCAAATCCCCAARATTGTGGAGAATTGTAGAATGTGGAGACCGGACAATTGTGTTGGCATTTATAAAGGGGACTGCTGGCAATACTAAGGCGTTACCTTGGATTATGCCGGACAGACTCTGCAACTAAGGAATGTCGACCGTTATTGATCGAATAGCATCAATGCCGTCAATCCATTGGCATGAGGAAGGAGTGACGTACAGAATAATCCAAGCAGGAGGTCCAATAGGAGTTGGCCGAGCGGGAGAACGGTCGCTCCACCCACGCGAATCCCCCGCCATGAGCCAGCCACAATCCCTGACTTGGTGCTTTTGTTGAGACTGCTACGTCAATTGGCCGAACCAATGTAGACATGTTCTGGCCTGCATGTAATCAAAGCGGGCAGCATAACGTAAGGCAAGGTACTGTAGCCCCAGCAACCTTATAACGATCGCTTCGTCTTTTTGCTTTTGCGCAGCGTGGGATAAGCAGCGTGGGATAACGATGCACCCCGGTCAAAACCAAATGACCTGCTCTTAGTCCAGCGTACAGAGGTAATTTGTCCGTGATAATCCAGCACTGGCGCAGCAACAAATGGAGACCTTGGCTTGCTTAGAAAGGCTTGACTCCATGAGCAGCGATGTTTTGCATGTCATTCTTCTGGCACTTAGCTTCGCTGCCAACCACCAGCCACAAGATGGGTGGTAAGGTCGTGGACGGTGCCATTGGGGCGTCCGCCAAAGCAGCTAAAGGTTGAAACAGGCGGGCAACGATTTTGCCGAGTGGTTCGATTTTTCGGGGCTAGAACACGTACATTTTCAACGCCAGCACACGCGCCTCAGAAGTACCTGTTCCGTTAGCCAAGGAAACCCTTCTGGAAGCCTGTACGTCCAACAGCAATCCATACCGTCCATTCTCTACAGGACAATATGAGTGGTCGAGAGGTCCAACAATAACGATTGTCCCCAACGCTGCACCCTCTTACATCGACCTTCCTTCTCTGTCCAACATTTACCACGTCCAAAACTAGACATGGCGACCGTTGCGCTCAATGCAACTCATCAACCTCACCCTTTCTATCCCATTGAGGCAAACATTGTAGGCTACCTGGCCAACCAATGGTCTGTCTCGACCTTGCTTGGGTTGTTCGCCTCAGGATGGGTAGTCATACTGGGAACGACATTGGCATTAGTGCAGAGGCGCAACCCCACGCTGCCTCGAATGGAAAAAGCTATCATACTGTGGTTCGTATTGAGTAAGTGGGATCACCAGTACCTGCCTACAGCAGAGCTTGCTAATCTGCTCGCGTGACCAGCTGGGACAATCCACCTATTCTTCGAGGGTAAGAACCGATCAATTGAGATGGATGCGGATCAGTAAGGTCTAAGCAATTGTGCAGGATACTTCGCATACAATCACGCGACCATGCCAAGTAAACAAGATCTGTTTGGCCAACTGTGGAAGGAGTATTCGTTCTCGGATTCTAGATACATGACCTCCGATCCATTCGTGCTATGCATGGAGACGGTGACAGCCGTGCGCCATACCCTCCTTAAATCACGCAATGAAGGCTAACGAACCGGACTTCACAGATCTGTTGGGGTCCTCTCTCCTTCACCGTCGCATTATTGATCACCCACGACCACCCTCTACGCCACCCACTACAAGCACTGGTTTCCCTGGGTCAGCTATATGGCGATATACTATACTATGCTACAAGCATGTTTGATCTATACTTCAAGGGATTAAACTACTGTCGGCCAGAGGCTTACTATTTCTGGGGATACTATTTCTTCATGAACTTCATCTGGATCGTCATCCCGGGGAGTAAGTCCACCCATACACAGGTCTTTAAGCCAGAAGTCTTGACTGGTACTGATCATATCATTCTAGTGCTTCTCTATACGAGCATTGCCGAGAGTGCTAAAGCTTTCACTGCGCTGGACCGCCAAGCTAAGGCTCAGCGAGGCAATGGCTTTGTCAAAAAGTCCAATTAGTTCTAGTGTCCGCGAGTTTTTGTCAAACCCAGTAGATACCGATTACTTGTCCTTCCGCGGGCCTTATCACACAAAAGCTTTAGTCATATTTTCATCTTGTTGGATATTGAATATGCTGCATTTGAAGCATGGCGTTTTGGGCGTTTCCTTCCTACTATACGAAGTAAAACACAGTGGTCTTAGCGAGGATTTTTTGTCTTCGCTATGACTGCCGTGCAGGTGACATCCATGTCTGGAAGAATTGCCCCGCGATTCTGCGTCACTCATTCAATAAGGGTTCTGCATAGGAAGGTGATTACTAAAATATTAGTGGATAGTGATCCTGGGATCTTAGTCTTACATTGTTTTTTGGGCGGCCATTCGGAGGTGCATCCGAAATATGGTGATTCTGCCGGAGAGAAACTACAGAGGGGAAAGTGTGCGGACTGTTTGTCATGGCTGTCTTGCTTATTCAACAGGACTAAGCATATTCTCACGTCCAAGGCTACCTTAGTGTGCATCGGTTGCAACCGAACAACACCACACATTTGAGATCCAGGCGGAGCCAGGTACGTCCATGATCTCCTTGAAACTACTCACATAATTTCATCACTGCAGGGGCAGGGCATCTCATATTGGCATTGCCGAAGTCTCCTACTTCCATGTTTTGCGTCTGCATTATGGTGGGATTCTCCAGGAAGTCCATTAATCCACACTCAGTGTATCTATGAAATACGCTATCCCGAACAGCTTTCCCACACACAAGCACAATGTTCAAAAACCATTGAGATGCTTCCGAAGCCCCACCCACGCCCCCACCTTCAACCAATCCAAGTCCGTCCGTAACCTTCCTTCCACAATCCTCACAACCACCGCCAACCCCCCAACAACACACGTCTCCATCACCGTTCCATCTCTCAGCCTTTCCCACTCCACTCCCTCCCCCAGCACATCTTCTTTCACAAACCCCATAACCAGCATACTCCCCACTAAAAACGGCAGGKCTTTTCCTCCTCCAGCCTTTTCCAGCGCAGGCACTAACTCTTCATACGCCTCTGCCTCCATTACAACCAATACCGGAATACCACCCAGTATTGGCCGCATACTCTTGCCTTYTGCTCTCTTATCATCACAGCCGCGTGCGCGGGTCATGAGCTCAGTTTTCGGAAACGTGTAAACGGTGGAAGGATGATGCTGTGCTATCTGATCGAGGTATATCTCAACGAGAAAGGCAGAAGTCACAGTTCCTGCGTCGAGCAGGCGACGGAGTTGGGGGATGGTGGCTGTGGAGGCATCGAAGGGGAAAAGAGCCTCTCTGGGAGGGGGGGTTGGGAATTTGGTTACTAGGAGATTGGCTATTTTGCGGGTGTAGGACCCGATGGAGGACATGTTGTTTTCTTTGATGGGGTGGTAGGGGATGCTGGGGAGGAGGATGATGATGCTGATGGAGAGGGAAAGGGAGGCTAGGAAGAGGGTGGTGGTTGTGGTGATGAAGTGGAAGAGGGGGGGAGGGAGGGCATGCCCTGTGGGAGGGAGAGCTTTGAGTGAGTTGGTGTTGATGGGAGGGGGAGTGAAGGAGAGATTTGAAATGCATGGTGATATGAACGTTGGGACGTGTTGAATTATCGTCTGCATCTTACGGACGTAAGATACGTATGCCTGGGTTCTGTTTCCACCAATACGCTGCATTCACGTCTTCAACACTAAGCGTTTCATTCAATTGATGATTCTCTCACTCTCCTTCCGTCGTTTGATCTCATCCTCATCCACAATGACGACGCCCTTCCCTGCCATTTCGCCACTATGAGCCAACTCCACTAGTTTCGGAATTTCATGCAGGCCGAAGAAAGGATTTGTATTCACTGAGATGTTGTGTTCGGCTACCATTTCGAGCATGCGTTGAGCTTCAGTGCGAGTGCTTATTAGCGAGCCTTTTAGTCTGATATCTCGAAAGATGAGTTCGGCGAAGGGCACGGATACGTTAGGTGGCTTTGATGGTGTTAGAGGATATGGTGCCTTCTGGTAATATAATGGATGGATGCCCGGGCACCTGAGCAATCTGGATCACATCTCCATGCATTTTCGTGATGGCACAGGACGTCGCAGCAGCGTCTTCAGCATCGCTTATTAACCGTAGCATCCACTCCCCTGCCAATCGTCACCTCCTTAACCTCTTCTACGACGTTCTCTTTCCCCTCTCTAGCATCTACAACAACATCCGCCCCCCTCTTCTTAGCCAACTTCATCCCCTCATCCCTCGCATCTACACCCACAGCCACACCGATCACGCGGTAGCCCCGCCATGACTCTATCTCCCTATTTGAAATCTGTTATGTTACTGCAGAGCCAGTAGCTATGACGGTGCCGGTACCCTCGTGGAGGCAATGTAGGGTAGGGGGGTGCCCGTGATGCTGGCTTGGACCATGAGGTTGGTGTGGCATAGTGATGAGACTGCGGTTTCGTGGAGGAGGGAGTGGGGAGCGAGGGTGCGGGGGGTGGGGACGAGGTGGATTAAGTAGGGAAGGTGGAAGTGGTGGATGGGATGGGGTTAGGAGCTGGTGGATATGGGATGGAGGGGGAGGAGAGGTATCGAGATGAGTTGCGCGGCGAGCATGGTGGAGGGGACGGACGAGATTGCTGTGGCTTTGAGCTGTGGAGGTTAAGGTTAATGGGTGGAGAGAGGTCAATTGGTCGCTGATAGTATCATTTTAATTCTAGGAAAATGAAAAAGATAGGTTGCGGATCCTCTCGATTGTAGCTGATAGCATCCCTTTATTTCCAGGAAAACGAGAAAGACAGGTTGTAGATCCTTCCGATTGTAGAATAATAGACCATGATAAGTGAGTCCTTGCTACCTGGATGAAATGATGTCACAGTTCTGTCACTGGACAAGCTGGTACAGGCATACCAACACTGGCTTTTTGACCCTTTGTCGCCATAACGGCGCCACTGTCCTCGTACATCAGTATAATGAGATACTAGGGGATGATGGTAAGTTGGGAGAAAGTTGATGCAGGTAGGTCAGCAAGTTTGCTGACTAAGCGAAGGCTCCGACACGTCTTGGTGTTTCCGCGTCTGTGAAAAATACAAGTATATGCTCCAATAAGTTCAATCACTTGTTCATATAGCGTTGATGCAGCTTTGCAAATATCATTCCATTCGTCATCTCTTGTTGAAAGAGGCCAACCTTGGTCTACTCAACGCAAACTAGACACTGCAAGTTTCCCACTTTGCAATTTACTACTCAATGATGTCTCTACCCAACTCGCGGAGACGCTTTTCCGCGTTGGCCTTTGCCTCCCCAGATACGCGGGGATTCCAGCTAGCACTGAAGGAGCCGTTAGCTTATAAGATGGTAAATAGCAGTATGAACGGTCTTACGCTTTGAGCCCCCTAGCAACAGCGTTGGGATCCTTCCCCTCCGTCTGCTCCACAATTTCCTTGGAGTGCTGATCGGCTTCGTCAGTGTGGACATTTGGGTCTGGATGATTGGTCAGCTCATACACAATGACGCGAGGGATGTATGAAGGTACCTGGGTTGTTCAGATAAGCCTTGTGGCCGGCGACCACATTGGCTGGGTTCTTCAATTTATCCTTTCCAAAATGGGCTCCTTCGAATCCCTCCTCGAGCATCACCTCGGACGCGTACTTGGACTCTTCTGATGTTTCTGGAAAGCAGTCAATAAGCTTTCAAGTGATTGAGAAGGTGATGGATGTACTTGGATTGCTCAGGTTGGCCTTGTGGCCAGCWGCGACCTTGATTGGGTTCTCAAACAGCTTTTCAGACATCTTTAATTGGGGCAAGGAATAGATATGTGTTACGTGATTGATTGTTTTTTTTGCGTTTGCTTTGAAATTGATGTATCTGTGTGGTGAAGAAAGATGTCGGTTTGAGGAGACTTGAGGAGGTTTATATGTCTTTTCGTGACCACAGTGAAGAAAAGTTATTGTATGACGATTGTTCCGCTCAGCACTTCACAGTAGCTCTTGGGCAAGGCATCACACTTCCATTGGGCATTGATCGACAGACTGTGCACACGGGAAGTGACTCAAAGCTGTGTTGTCTCACGGCAGTCGCTCATTTCATGCAATGATAGGACTAAGTGGACTAAACAAACCCCGGAAATGATTGACAGGAAGCCAAACACAACGTTTACAGCTGCATCATGCGGAGCATAATGCCGAYGCCATGCGAAGGGAAAGACCATGATCTGCCATAAGGGGCATATCTCGGCATCTCTGAGTCCTAAGTGAAGCTGCTACAGGTGCATGACCGCTTACCCTAGGATTCACCTCGCATTCCTTCATCCCGCGTTCAACAAAGAGTGCCGCTCGAACATAGTCAGAGCAGGCAACAGCCACTACGATCTTACCAAATGTCAACACACGGATGTTGAGCCATTAAGTACAGCCTATCCATGAGACCGGTGTGTTGCGCTGAGACGCAGCACAATGCTAGGCATTGATGAGACAGCAGAACATGCATCTGTAGCTCCACGTCTTGCAGCAAAGGCAGGCAGCGAGCTTCATGATCTGCAGAATGGTGGTGGGATCCTGTGCAAATGCCAACGGAAAGGATTTCGGAGTGGGTGGCGATTGGCAGCCTTGACCGCGTTAGGCACGCGTGGTCATCTGACTTGGCCGCATCTCTGATCCATTCAACCACCAGATAATATTCTTGTCCCTGCAAGTATCATTACCATTGCAGTCGTGCCGGATGTTCCCAGGCAGCAGGTCGAAGATACGTAAACACTTTGAGGTCTGTGTTTGCGATGGGTATGACGTCTTACCTGCTGAGGCCTTTCGCTCGCCGCGACATGCGTGACTGTCGCTATAGGTGTGCCTCCAGATGAAGGACTACGCTGAGCCTGGCGTTATTACCTAATCACTCGAGCGAAGGCCGTGCATGAATGTCTACATCCAAGTCAATTCCCCCATTACCCGAGTTCCTGGCTCCATGTTTGCCATACGCCTTCAAGTCCACTCCCTAATCATCCCCTCCAAATCCTCCCCCTCCACACAATCCACCCCCTCCCCCACACACCTCCCAACCGCCCCCTCCACACTCTCCCCCC